>CM060084.1:2911565-3119065 GCA_030533445.1 Cyprinodon diabolis
ATATTATAATAATATTGTCAACCAATTGATTAACTAATTTATAAATTACTGGGATAGAAAGATTAATAAATGCCCAGTTGTTATAAGCAGTAAATATACCAACATTGTGAGAATGAAAAACGACAGTTTCTCTTTCAAAATGAAAACCACTTTTCACTCAGTTTTTTTGTCCTTCAGATTGCTCTTCAACCAGCTTAGTTAAAGCATCACTTTAAGCAACTTTTTAACATTAGATCATTCATTAATTAATGGACAAATATTGGATAGATTCAATGATTAGCAAAAAAAAAATCAATAGCAGCCCTTCTGAAGAGCACGACATAAACATCAAAATGAACAGAAATAAACATCTAAGACAGATATATCTATGTGTAAAAAGAAAGAAAAAAAATATATATATTTACATGACATTTATTTAGAATTTATTAAAGATATACATATGGTTTTTGATTCCTCTCTGAATAATTGAGCTGCACAAACACAAAAATCCTCCAACACCAGTCAGATTGTAAACATGTCAACACTAATCAGCCCTGAGAAAAGTTTAATCTCTGTACATTTGTCGACATTTGCTTCTTGCCCTTTTTTTTTCCTAAAGATTCCCCGGCACCATCTTCGATTGTGTTGCACTAATTCTGTACACAGCAGGGGCTCACCTTCTAACTCGCAGAACAATTAGGAAAAGAAGATGGAGAAGGAAGTGAATGATGACTGCAGAGTGAACGTCTTTCAAAGGCAATATTTAAACCAGAAAAAAAACAAAAAAAAACAAGCGTGTTTGGGAATGCAAAGAAAGCGAGTAAATAGAGCAGGACAGATGGGAGAAAAGAGAGAAGCGAGAAAGATGAGAGAGATGGAACAGACAGAAGTGGGGAAGGGGAGAGGGGGGGGGACAGGAAAAGAATAAAGAGCCCAGGTCGGGAGTACGCGAACGTCTGCTGTGAGAGGAACCTTGTTGAGTGAGCCAGTGGCTGCGGTTTCTGGCGCAGCATCAGTCCGTGTGATCAGACAACGTGTGTCTGGCTCATCACCCAGTCACTTTGTTCCCCCTCTGACAGCCTCAAGGCCTGACTGCCTGACTGACTGTTAGTGAGAAAGAGAGGCAGAGAGACAGCATGCCACTGAGGCTACGCTGAGGCTTGCTGCTCCTTGCATTCGCTCTCAGCTTATGAGGAAATTAGCAAAACGAGGCAGCCGAGGTTATTGAGAAAGCCCTGGCTAAAATTAGCTCTCCCAGGGGTCAGTCAGATAAACATCAACACTTCAAAAAGAACGATTGTCTCATTTCCTCTACACAAAAACACAAAGACGTGTATATACGGAAAAAACAGCAAGATGTAGAACGGCTGTCCTGGCCAGCACTCCCACATGCCGTGATCCTTTTGCCCAGATAGAATTCCTAATTGATGGGACAAAGTGTCGAAGAGTGTCCCGTTTCTCCGGAGTGGTTTTTCTAAAACGTCACTCTGACCTTTTTTCCCCACTCCTCCCTTTCTCTCCTTCAGTCTAATATTCCTTTCACAACCAAGTGTGGTTCAAACAGGGCACAAAGCTGTCTCTTGACATCCGACGGCCGGATATTATTATAATAGCAGAGTATTGACTGCGGCCACGCAGCGGGCCAGCAATGAGAGGACAAATCAAACATCAAAAAGCTCAGCCAGAAAGCGATGGTCTTTGCAGAAAATGAAAAGCGTAAGCGACGTGTCAGCTTTCATCTTGTAAGATAATAGCCCAGTCATTGCCGCTAAGCAAACGTGGCTTTAGAGAGCAAGAGGAGGTGGGCTTCGCATGTGGAAGCTTTTAAGATCTGTCACTCCAAGAAACATGACAGCGTCGCTAAAAATAATGCCTGCTTATAAACTCAATGTCAGAGGCTCGGGGCGTGTTATGTGTCTACCTCAGAGACTGAAAAAACAAGGCATGCCGTGCGCGCGCTCGCACACCGATGCCTTCAGCCTCGACGTTCCCACGTTTCACTGTCTGCAGGCAGCTTACAGAGAATGGCAGAAGTCGACCCTTTCTTTGTTTCCCCGTATCTAGATTGATGTTCTTGTTGGGTTTTGTTTCCCATTAATTAAGCAGGGGGGGGGGGGGGGGTGTTGATGTCAGTCACTATTAATTTAGGAGTGATGATTCCCTCAGCGTTGTTTGTCAGTCTTCCTTTATTAAACCACAGTATTGTCACAGAAAATCATGATTAATTTGTTGAATTTAAGGATATTTTGTTAGGCAACTCCAGCTGTCAGCTTTACTCCACTCAGAAAATCTATTTGGAGGTATGCTTGTAAATACAGCTTTAAATTAGATAGTTTTCATTTTTTTTTTTGTTTCTCCAACATTCTTTTGTGTTGTTTAAATAACCCTTTAAAGCCTGATCCAAGAATAAAACCAAACAGAAAACTTTTTGGTTTTTGGTTTGAATTCCTTATTTGCCCTTTTAACAACATATGTAAAAAGAAAAAACAGAAATACATTTTTGATATTATTAATTTATTACTATGCGATAAGTCAAGATTATTTTTTGTGTAGTCTTCTATTGGCTGTTATCAGGTATATCTGATTGTGTACAATAGGATTTTGAGCAAAGTTTTTACCATTAAATTACGCAAAAGGTGTCAGACGCAAAACATTTCAGAAACCGTATGTATCAAATACGATGCATTTGGCATTACAGGGTTAAATAACCAAGGAAGAGACAAATAAATGTTTGCTAAACACTTTTTCTAGATATGGTTTTAAGCCAATGTTCTTGCACATAAAATACATAATTAGAGCCAAAATGAAATGAAACGGTTTTACATAAATTAGTTAATCTTACGGTATTCCAAAAAAAGTTTTTAAAAAAAACAACAACAATCCACTGCACTTTGTTTCAAAGGTTGGAGACGTTTCTCCTCCCATCCAGGAAGCCTTTTTAATTCATAATGGCAAAAATAGCGTTGATTTCCAGGCTTTATATAGTAGCCCAACTGTTTTGGTGAACTGCCAGGAAGCCCCTCCCCTCTGCCAATCTCCTCTGCTGCTAGTTTCTGCTCTACCTGCTGGAGATGGGAACCAGCTGGACTCAATCTCATGCAATCAAAGAGTATACTTTTGGTGTGGCTGACCTCTCACTCTTGTTTGAGGAAGTAGCACAGCATGCAAGCCAAACAGTGATGGTAGAACATGCAAAGTGCAAACTGTGCAAAAGGTGTCTTAAAAGAACTGTGAAGGACAGCCAGTAAGCTGATTACAGTTGCTTATTCACATGGACTGACTCTGATTATCTGGTTGATTGTTTAATATTATTAAAAGAAAAAAAAGATATAAAAAAATACACTTGGTGTTTATTAGTTAAAGCAGAAAAATGTTGATAAAAATACTAATTTATTAATTGCTGTTTAATTTCAAAATAAAATACTTAATGTTTATTATTCTTTAGGATTAAATTATTTAAATAAGTGGAAATTGATTTGTTTTGTTTTTTTCTTTTCATGTTGATCTCTCAATGTAATTAGATGTTTCTGTCTCTTTTGAGGGTTTTCATCTGTGTGATTGGAGGAAAATTATAACCATCAAAATAAAGATGACTTAAATGAAGACTCCTTGAGTGGACACCAGTTATGTTTCACAGAAGAGACTTCCCTTTCAAGTGGGGATTGCAAATTTAAAAATCAAATCTAAACAGAGAGCTTGACACCAACAAAGCCTTGTTTTTTTTTTAGAAAACCTGCAAATTTGCATGGAATGACTATGACCTGGATGACTGAGAATCTTTATCAGTTATTCTTACGGTAGGTTATTATTTTTGGGAAGTGAGTATATTTGCTGGGATGCACAGTAAATATGCCTCTTGCCTATTAGAAATGTAACCAAGATGTGTTCTTTTTCATGGAGTAACGTTTGAAATCTAAATTAAGAGTTTTCCCCCCATTTTGTTATTTAAAGTGGTTTGAGGTTAAAACTCATTCAATCAATTATTTAAGCATTCATATTTAAATTGCTCTCTAATTTACTGTGACAGGGTATGATAAGTATTGACTGAAAGCAAGTCTAAGGTTATCTGGGAAACACATTCTTGATCCTAACAAAGAGGAGTTATGCTGGATCATCCCTCTATAGGTTAAAATGATAACCACATGCCATGGCCAATGAAGACACAGTTTTTCTACCTTATTTGTATCTTATTTTACTTTGCAAAAATCTAATTTTATACTTAGGATATTGATTCCTGCAAACCAGGGCTCTCTGACTATACAGTAGAAGAAAACAGCCAATAGTGAGTGTCTGCTTGTTACTTCAGTGCCTCTAGTGGCAAAACAAGGTATTGCAATAAAAAAAATGCCTTTGATTTTTTTTTTTTTTTTTTCTTGCCTTTCAGGGCTTCAGTAAATATGAAAAAAAGAAGAAGAAAAATAAATTCTGATTTAATTGCTGTTTGGGAAGCTCAATGAAAAATCCAAGGTTCACTTTGAGTTTATTATTTAATGTTAAAAGTTGTTGGTTCCTCTGATGTCAACCCTTTGTTTCATCTGTTTTCTATATTATTATTTAGTTTTAAACCAAAACCGTGTGTCAGTTTGAATTTGAATTTTGTTTTTGTTGATGTTGCAGTTTTGCTCTCTAGGTTCAGTTAACTTCATATCTTTTTAAAAGGATTTAGTGTTTGGAAATGACTTGTTTATTTTTTGTTTGTTTGTTTGTTTTCGACCATATATAATTTGGCTACTTTCAATGTTCAGGAAAATTACATGTAATTTTTATATAAAAAGTACAAACTAAGAACAACAAGTGGAAGAGAACCACAGCATGACAGATCCTCCTCCATACAGTACCTAACAGATGGAAGGTATGGCAAACCCCTAAAGATTAAAGGTTGATTTATTTTCTTAACCTTACAAATAGGGTCAGTTAAAACATGTCTTTATCAGGGTTTAGTTTGTTTGTACAACACTTTTACTTTATTAAAAAATTGTGCAATGTTATCTTTGGTTCACATCATAAGATAATACCAATCCATTAATATAGAGAATGACTATAATAAAACATCCATGATAATGTCTGTTCATTTCAATTGCTCCTGTGAATCAGTGCATCCCTGCACTGCTGTGCCTGATTCCCAGGTAACCCTCTGAATATGTAACAGTAATGGAATTGAAAATCTGTTTACCACCCAAAAGTCTTGTTAAAGGCCATTTGCATTCTGGAATGAGAAACTGATTCAGATTCAGGGACGTTCTCAAGCCCCATTATTTCCCCTCACTTTCAAATCAAAATCAATTTCCCTAGCTCCTGTTATTCTCCTTATAGGTTCAAATATTTTGCTTCAAGTGTTGCCTGATGAAAGCATTTTTTTTTTCTTTTTTTTTCCCAGCTGCAGCTCAAAAAGGGCCTGTGTGCTAATGTGGGAGGCAGCTCTGCATGCCTTGCGTATGTCGTAGCAAGACACAGAGCAAATGTGGGACTGACAAGAGCAGTCAGCACTGACCTGAGCTGCCCTGCACTGCAGTGTTAGTGCAGAGCAAAGTGAGCGAGTTAAAGCAGACAGATAACATCGCCAGCATGAAACACACACATGTGTTCACTCCTCTGTTGTGGGGCTTGTTTGCTTATTATGCGTGCCGTCTGCAGAGCTGTATGTTCCTCTCCCCCATGCTTGATCAGGCTGAATGGAATCTAGCTCTCCCTGCCGACTGCAGAGACGCTGTATCTGAGGGGGGGGATACTGATCCGTCTGCCCACCAGACAGCTCTTAAGAGACCCTGGGCTATGGCTGTTTGCGGGGCTTGTTTAAAACCCTCCCCTGTTGCCGAGACTTAGTGTCACTTAAGAGTGTGAAAGATGCAGCACAAACAGCAGGGACTCTAACAAGATGCTCGCCAGGTGTAATGACAAGCTCTGCTCCGAGGAAATTACAATTCTATTGGTCATTTAAAGTACAGATGGCAAACATTACTTCCTCTAGTGGCACAAGTTATTGTCTCAACCTGATTTGTTAAAACAGTGAAGTTATCTCAGAATGCGGTTGAAATAAAATAGCATATTTCTAATCTCGTTCATGTATAACAGTATAAGGTCAATAAAGAAAAAAAGAAAAACATAGCAGGACAGAAGCTTTTCCAACTCCCTTTTACAGTGTTGCCTTATATTTTGCTCCCCTCATTGGAAATAAAAAAGTAACTTTGGTAAAGAGAAAGCTCTCTGATCATCACCCTCATCTAGATATAAACTGTTCATTAGTCGTTGTTGTTTAATTTAAATGCAGCTTCCATCATATTTTGTATTAAAGTGCTTTAGCTTCCCAGGCTGGTCATGACGTGGGGCACTGGCATGTTGAGAACAAGTTCTATTGTCTTTAGTGTTAGATCGGTTCTAAATAGCATAGATTGATCAGATAGAATAGAATAGCATAGAACCACCCCCACCCCATTCCACCGCAGATTTCCCAAGTGTGCTTTAAAAATACAGGTGAAATTAACCTCCTGGATCCTGACTGTCAACAGGTACATGTGAATTAACTGAGTCACACATACAGAGGACCTGGTTTCTGAGTATAAACCAGCCTTGAGGGACAATGGAGTAGTCGGGGGACGTCAAGCCTCGATGTTTAATGTGGTGAGTGAAGACTGGATGTTTGGTCTGCTTAAATAAAAAAAATAAAAAAGACAAAACGGGAGTGCAGTTTCTGAAATAAGATTGCATGTCAATACTGTGCATATTACAGTATTTTGCCTGGGTTTCAGGGTTGGGGGTGGTTCTTCCCTTACAAATAACCACAAACCAGTCAGGGTGCCCATACAATCCATGTTAGATGATAAATTGCAAGTACTGGTGCATCTATGGAGGACCAACTGTGCCATATTTAAAAATAAATACAGAAATAAATAAATGCTCAATAAATATATAAGCATACAATCAATTGCCAACAAAAATACAATAAACAAATAAATGTAAGTAGAAATTAAATTATACAGTCAAACATATATGTATATAATTAGCTTCTTTATTTATTTGCCTTTTTAATATTTACCTTATTTATTTATTTTTTGTCCTTTATAATCTTCAACTTTATTATATTTTTTTATACCGAGAGAGAGCCGCTGTGGACGGGCTGCTGTTAGCTCCGGAGCTCCGCTGGTTGCCGCGGTCCTCTCAAGTTCGGAACATTTTCTTTTAAATTACGCATTAAATCTGTGAATAGGCCTTATGGTGATGCTTAAAAGTATAATGTTCTCGCCTCAAATAATCTTAAAACGTACTTTTATTGAACAACAGCAACAGACAAGAGAACATTTAACTTATTACTCTGAGCTCTGTGAGTTAAGAAGATGGACCGCCAAGCCAACCAATGAGCAGAAGGTGACTCTCTAGGACACGCCCCCTCCTCATTTGCATAATGAGACAGAAATGTAAAAAGGGCAGACAGAAATAAAAAGCGGTGAAGAAATAACTAAGGTAAAAAATACAAAGGAAGAATAAAACAGACAAAAATAATATAACATGCACATAAATAATACTTAAAAATGTAAGTAATTAAAAAATAAAGTTGAAGATTATAAAGGACAAAAAAATAAATAAGGTAAATATTACAAAGGCAAATAAATAAAGAAGCTAATTTAAAGACTTATATACATTTATGTTTCACTGTATAATTTAATTTCTACTTACATTTATTTGTTTATTGTATTTTTGTTGGCAATTAATTGTATGCTTATATATTTATTTCTGTATTTATTTTTAAATATGGCAGAGTAATATTTCCATTGATTTGAAGGTTAATTCCACAATTCAAGATATCAGTCCCAACTGTCGGTATTTGTGGGATGTCTTCAGCATACAGCTGAAAACCGGTAAAGACCCCACTTTACATTTTACAAGACTTCAGTATCTGCTGCCAACATCTTGGCACCAGGTTACACAGCGGATCTAGGCATCAACTGGAGTTCATGTATGGACCTCAGAGTGGTTTCCCCTTTAGGAAACAGACGAAACATCATAGATGTTTAGGCCGATGGTCTTAAAGTCCATCCTGAGGCTGAATGACGCACTCTGGAATCGTAGGCCTGAACACCAAACGCAAGTGAAAAAGTACTACTTAAATGTATTTAATCATGGCAGGTTTATTCAGTCCACAGTGAGCTCTGGCTCAGGGCACGTCTGACCAAGATGAACAGAGTGTGGCAGAGCAAAACAGACATACATACATAGATGTGCTCTCTGTCCCTGCTACCACAGCTGCAGGATGGGCTCCTGTCTAATTACCTGCTGTATCTGACTCTCTTTTCTAAAAAAAAGAAACCAACTTAATACTAGTCCTCTATTTGATATTTATTTTAACTACATTTTCGACCCACTGCAACTAAAACGACTGAGGTTATTTTACAATGCAGAAAAGAAACAACCTTAGAGCCTGACCAAACCTTATCTGTCTACGGTCCTCTTAGATGGAGGAAATTTCCCAAATTATAGTCTAGATTTTGGCTTATACACTAGAAAAAGGATCTAGAAATAAGTAAAAAAAGTCTTAAATTAAGTGTATTTACCTTTAATCTCAGATAAACTGTTTTCACGTAACGACTTAAGGTATATTATAATAAATTACTGAAAATGTGAACTTTTCAGTTACAAAATATGATGATCATGAATTATATTTTTAGTCCGTGAGGCAGACACCCTGTCTACTTTTAAGGCTAGGCTTAAAACTTTCCTTTTTGATAAAGCTTCTAGTTAGAGTGGCTCAGGTTATCCTGAGCTATCTCTATAGTTCTGCTGCTATAGGCTTAGACTGCTGGAGGACATAGGGACCCCTTTTTCATCATTCTGCTTCATTCTATCTCTATTCTCCCACTCTGCAGAATCTGTTAGTTCAATCTCTAACGTTCTGCTCTCTCTGCTTTTTCTCGTAGTAGCTTCATCTGGTCTGTTCCTGTTTGGCTGTGACTCCATCCTGGAGAGAAATATCAGCTGTGCTGCTGCCATCAACACCTTTGTTTATAGATGTTGGAGCTTGGCCTGTTTTCCAGTATAGTCCTGTTTCTCTGACTGTGACTGACTGGATGTGCTCTCTTCATCCTCTGACATGGGAGCTGGCTCGGAGCTCGTCTGCCTGGCTGTGTGTTTCCTGGACGGGGCCGCCTTTGGAGCTGGTTGGCAGTTGCCTTTTGTATCTATGCTTCTTTTTCTATGTCTGCTTCTGTCTCCTTGAACCCCAGTCGGCCTCAGCAGATGGCCGCTCACACTGAGCCTGGTTCTGCTGGAGGTTTCTTCCTGTTCAAAGGGAGTTTTTCCTCTCCCCTGTCGCTGCAACCCTTAATCAGAGTAGGTAAATTAGATGGTTTGCCAATGGAATTAGATTTTTTACTCTTAAATTAAGATAATTAGTTAACAAGAACTTGGAATAAGAAAATACAATTGTATTTTCTTATTTTAAATGAAAATAATCTTGTTCCGTTGGCAAAATGTATCTTTTACCTCCTCAATTAAAGAACAAATGCACTTTTTTTAAGAACAAATGATCTATCTAGAAAAAAACTATAAACAAACTGTAAACGAGGGCAACATTTTTCCCACAATCATGTCCAGATACATAACAGAAAGTGTTCAAGTGACATTTCAGCACTGACTTCACAGGTCTAACTAACTTTGTTAGGGAAAAGGTAGGGATTTAAATTTCAACAGCTTAGAAAACCCAAACATCCACTCACTCATCATCTACAGTGACACAGCGACTGATGAATATATAAATCTATCCTACAACATAAAACAGAGCATAGTATCCTGCTTATTTATTGGTCCAGAGCTGTTATCTTATGGATTGAGTAGTAACACACAAGACACAGTTGGCCATTATTCTGCAGCAACTCCGGGGCTTCATAACTCAATAAGAACATGGCTGTTGGTGATTTATGCCGAGGACCAATAGAGCCTGCACATAAATCAACTAGAGCTCACCTATCGCTTTCATTTGCTCATTCTAGCTATTATTTATGCCGCCACTGTCTAGACCTGCGTGATCAATATCCTTAATTCTAATTACATTCCAAGCAATCACGACTTTGAATGTTGAAACAACACAGATTTACATCGAAAACGTTAATCAGAGGTGTTGGAAGTGTTTGAAAATCCCCTAGTAAGGTAGAGAGGCAGGTCAGGAAATTTCTGATTAAGGTAGTGATGAGAAAGCCAGCGGTATACTGAGGCTATGGAATAAAGTCAACCAGAAAACCTTAGATCAGAGGTAATCTGCTGTGTTCAGGCAAGGCGACAATATTGTACTGAAGAGAGGCCACGACCGGATGAAAAGAAAGGGGATCAGCCTCAACAAACAAACAAAGCTTTTATCCAGAGCTGGGCCACCTGTGGACTCTCTCCATAGTTGGCTATCTGCGCTCCCATCGCCTGTTGACTCAATGTGGATTTGAGACAAGGATCAGACCATGGCTGAAGTCAAAGTCTTGTGTTGATAATGCCCGGTAGATGCCCAGTGGATGTATGTGACGATAAGGTCTCAACCCCTCCGGTGAGCCTGCTGTTTAACTTCAGGAACAAGAGCAAGAATATATCGATGATGATTTAAAAAGAGGAAAAAAAACAACAATTGTCTATGTGGCAGGAACATGATTGGGGTCTGTGATCACATCTTCGCAGCGAGGAGAAGAGATTGTGGCTGTGAATGTGCTTTATAGATGGAGCGGGAGTGTTTGTGAGCTGTTTGCTTTTGATCAGAGCTGATCTGAGCCGGGATGAGAGGTCTAATCTTCCTGGCGGGACACAGACAAGGGCCAAAACGTGACCCTTATCCTCACAGATTTAACTCAAGAGTTTGTGTTATTTTATCCACAAGCAACATTAGGAAAAAGGTTGAAGCCTAAAAACTTTGCTTCAAACATCTAGTTTTGTATGCAAAAAAAAAAAGAAAAAAACACTGAAAACACAGGAGTCACCCTGTTCAACTGTTTGCCCACCAAAATGTTTGCTCATGATTGTATGTGTGTTTCTGCATGGACCTCTTTGTCCTATTTACCGAGTAGTTACCATAATCCAGAGCAGTGCTGGCTACACAGAAACAGAGGTTAGAGTGAGACTGATCTCACGTTAAGTTGCCCTTTGGGCAAGTGACTTTCACATTTAATTTGCCAAGAAACAAATTTTACTTGCCTAGTATAATGTTTGATAAATATAGCTCCTAATATTCATTTTTGTATATATATATCAATGAAACATGTTTGTTTTTTAAATGTTTTTTTGTAATTCAGTAAGTTTCCAGGTTCCTGGTGTGTACCTGCATGCGTCAGATAATGAACTCAAGCCTACATTACCGTGTTAACATGCTTTTCAATCTTTCCTGCACATTCTTTTCAAACTAAACTTTGCTTTAAACTGTTGTGTGCTTGGAAAAATATAAAATTGTAATGTTAAAAATCTAAAAAAAAACTTGATAGGTTAAAAACTTACACTACTACTACTCACCAATTTAACATGTTTAGCTCTATAATATTTAAATGCACCACTGGAAAAAATTAAAATCTAGATAAGTAATTTTTTCTTAAAATAAGTGCATTTCTTCTTAAGAAGAGATTAAGAAGGAGATTAAAGAGACATTTTGCCAATGGAACAAGACAAATTTAGATTTAAAATAAGAAAACACAATTGCATCTTCTTATTTCAAGTGTATTTCATCTAATTATCTTATTTTAAGGGTGAAAATACGCATTCCATTGGCATTTTATCAAATTTACCTAATCAAATCAAGGGTAAATACACTTAATTTAAGAAATTTTTTCTTTTTTCTAGATATTTTTTGCAGTGTACAATGTTTAAAAAAAATAATAATAAACATTTTTTAATGTATGACCACTGTACACAAGACTGCCATATGATAGAAATATTTACACTGTGCGCAAACAATTATTATTATTTTCCTAATCCCTGACTGATAATTTTTAATCTAGCGTGTATTATAGTATAGAGTAAATTCATCATCCAGCTGCTGCTCTTCAGAATTCTCTCGCCAAGAACTGAATCACGCCATCTAGCGGAAAATCACACGGCTTTTTTAAATCATGCAAGAATGTGTACAAAACAGCAAAAATGGCACCGGCAACGCTTGTGGGTCGTTTTCATCGAATGTCTGTGATTTTAAAGTAATTTTGAGTGATAAATAAATTTTTTTTTTGCGATCATATAAATTTGTACTCTCACGACAATAAAAACTACTTGCCCCGAGCGATCGGGCGATGGTTAACATCGAGCCCTGTAATGTAGGGTGACCATATTTTCATTGGGGAAAACCAGGACACCTTGGAGCGGCGGGGGGGATCTCTGTTCCCATGCATAGAGATGTCTGTGGCATGCACTCACTTAACATAGGCCTACGTAATCCTACAATAACATGATATTTACAGTTGATTTATTAAAAATGCTTTTCAGTAAATATCAACAGCAATAACTCCAATAACAAACGATAATTTCATTCAAAAAGTATTTATTAAAAATGCTTAACAATTCCTGTAATGAATAAACAGCACAATGAAAGAAATAATGTCTAATCTAAACATCCCTCACTTAATAATAAAAGTTAACAATAACTCTCAACTCCCAATAACAGATGATACTCAGCCTCAGCAGTGAACGAAATAATGTCTGTTCTTTAGGTTATTGGTAAAAATAAATTAACAAAAGAGCTAATTAACAAAAAATTACCTCTTGTGTAGCAAAAATAACTCAAAATGTACCAAAAACGAACAAACATATCAATAGACTATCTTTACTTTCGGTGTCCAGGTGTCTTTTCAGATTCCTTGCACCTCCATTGGACACCGAGACATATGTGCCTGCTTTGCACACTGTGCACAAGGCCTCCCATTTGTCTCGACCCGGTCTGAAAGCGGGGAAACACTTTTGTAAATCGTCGGTTTACAAAAGAGTTTCGGGCAAAAGCGCAACATACATTTGCGCTTTTGCATGTTGTTGGCGTACTGACAGCCACGCTATCTATATTCTGATTAAGAACAGGGCTGCCCGCACTGACGCGGCTCAGGGATTACGTCACACGCAGCGCAGTGCCCTAGTGCCTGTAAATTTAATGGTCCAATGAAGGTAATTTACAAAATCAGGACATTTCCTCACTTTCTAAAAAAAAACCGGGACACCCGGGCCAAAACGTGAAATACGGACGTTTGGTCACTCTATGTAATGTAATAAAAACCTTTTATTTAAAACAGGCCAGCTGAAAGCTTTTCTAGTGCCCGGAACAACACAGTCAGATTTACCACAAATATTTTCTGAAATATTACTTCTGCCTGTATTTTTGATACAGTCCTGGGCCTGGGACAATCGTCCCATTTGTCCCCCCCTGTCGGCGGGTGTGATCTAAAACAATATTATAGCAAACAGTATGGCTTAGAAGTGCTGTCAATTTCAGAACTTGGTCCTAATACCATGTGTGAGTAAGCTCAAAGGTCTCATTAGCACAAAAAAAGTGATTAGTGACAGATCTAGAAAGTTTTTATTCAGTAAAGTCCGGAGTTTTCCAACCATGACTGGTGTGAGAACTTTGAAGCACATAGTCTTATTTAAGGTTAATCCTTTTTTGGCACAAAAAATGAAAAATTCCTATCTTGGAATGATTGGGCAAAGATAAGCCAAGGTATGGGGATGTAGATAATAGATGCTTTTCTCAGGGTAATGGAAAATAAACAGAAAACATAAATATTTCAAACTAAAGAATAGAAGTTTTATTTAGAGTTAATAATTGTAACTCATAAACCTCACATAGTTAATGTAACAATACATTTAGAACCTGTATAGGCGAAAAGAATTTATAGATATACTATTGTGCAAAAACTAAGCAATAAATAACTTAATTTCAAATGTTGAACTTGAAATCTGTAAAAACAAAAATAAAAAGAAGTGAAAATAAATATTGTCTTTCATTAAAATCTTTTTGCAGTTAATTTTTATAACATTTTTGTAAGCTTCGTTTGGTTCATTTTTTATAGATACTTCAAACTATTTATTCACTTTCCGAACATGTTTTACAGTTTCAATTGAATTTTTTTACAGTTTCAAATATTAAGCATTAATCTAACAAAGGGAGGGAAAAGGTAACAGGTAGTGCAGCTGGACCCACAGTCTCAAAATCTCTATCATGTTGGTTCTTGAAAATTTAGAAGTTCCACCTCTTTCATGATTAAGTCTGAGATTTCAGATAAACTGTTTTCACGTAACGACTTAAGGTTTATTATCGTAAATTACTGAAAATTTTAACTTTTCAGTTGCAAAATATGATGATAATGAATTAGATTTTTAGTCCGTGAGGACTAAATGGGAGGCACATCTTTTAGTTATCAGGCTCCTCTCCTGTGGAACCAACTACCAGTTTTAGTCCGTGAGGCAGACACCCTGTCTGCTTTTAAGGCTAGGCTGAAAACTTTCCTTTTTGATAAAGCTTCTAGTTAGAGTGGCTCAGGTTATCCTGATCTATCTCTATAGTTCTGCTGCTATAGGCTTAGACTGCTGGAGGACATAGGGACCCCTTTTTCCTCATTCTGCTTCATTCTATCTCTATTCTCCCACTCTGCAGAATCTGTTAGTTCAATCTCTAACGTTCTGCTCTCTCTGCTTTTTCTCATAGTAGCTTCATCTGGTCTGTTCCTGTTTGGCTGTGACTCCATCCTGGAGAGAAATATCAGCTGTGCTGCTGCCATCAACACCTTTGTTTCTAGATGTTGGAGCTTGGCCTGTTTTCCAGTGTAGTCCTGTTTCTCTGACTGTGACTAACTGGATGTGCTCTCTTCATCCTCTGACATGGGAGCTGGCTCGGAGCTCGTCTGCCTGGCTGTGTGTTTCCTGGACGGGGCCGCCTGTGGAGCTGGTTGACAGTTGCCTTTTGTATCTATGCTTCTTTTTCTATGTCTGCTTCTGTCTCCTTGAACCCCAGTGGGCCTCAGCAGATGGCCGCTCACACTGAGCCTGGTTCTGCTGGAGGTTTCTTCCTGTTCAAAGGGAGTTTTTCCTCTCCACTGTCGCTACAAGCATGCTTAGTGTGAGGGATTGCCTCAGAGTCAATGAGTCGATGCAATCAGCTGGTTTTCCTTAGATAGAAAACTTTGAATCAACTGTAAGTGAACTGTAAAGTGCCTGGGGACGACATATGTTGTTAATTGGTGCAATAGAAACAAACTGAATTGAATTTAATGTACAGAGACTTTAGTTCTTCAACAGCCATCTTAGGTTCGAGTTCCAGCCTGGTGACCTCTGCCCCATGTCTTCCCCCGTTCCTCTAATCCCATTTCCTGTCAGCCTACTTTCAAAAATAACAACAATACAGGCCACTAGTCATGGAAAAAGATGTCTTAGTTTTTTACCATCTGCTGAGTTATCCAGGCTGCAGTTGACTGCTCGAAAAGTATTTTAATATTTTAGTTTGTAAACTGTAATTTCAAAATTACCAAATGAAAGAGGTGGGTGATGCACCATTAATTTTCGGACCATGATTGTGTTTTAAGCTGCCAAAAATGTATCCTGATTCCTCTTTCTTGTAAGAGAGTGGACATTGTTAAACCAAAAGTCGAAGGAAAACCCTCCCCCCCCTTGAGCATTAGATACATTTTTCTATATATCAGTGTCTCAACAGAGTCTGCCTACAGCCTCCTAAATATCTCCCAATGGATACTTTTCACATGCCCTGACTTCAGCTTTTGTCAAACAAGATTTGTCTCCTGTTTGTTAAACTAATTGGCCTTCATCCTAAACTTGAAACAAATCATGTCATGCATTCCATTATAAATCTACCCCAGTGGAGGTTCTTGTCAATAACAAAAAGAGAACAAGAGGCGGGTGTGTTGGGAGAAACACGGTTGCGTGGTAGCGGGGGCACAGAGCAGAAACACATCATAGTTGTTGTTTAATTTGATGATGTCTCCAGCGAGAGCAATGTGGGCGTGCGGCTGGCTCAGATCTATCTTCCTCTCTCTGTTTTCCGATGTGTTTTTAACCACTAGATCATTGTAGCAATACACTGGTGGTAGCGCTCTGGCGTTATCCTGCCTGCAGCATCGATCCTCACAGCTTCATTTACAACACTATGGATTTCTGCATCAGGGAGGAAGGCTGAGAGACAACCAAACACAATGACTGACAGAGAGAGAGAGCAAAATACATTTTTTAGTGGAAGTCTTATGGCTTTGCTTATCAAATTTTAAAGAGTACATTTTTAGGTAAATTATTAAGACCAAAATAAAGAAACAATCCAAAACAGAATTTTTTATTTTATTTAAAACAAATATATACATCTCTTTATGTATATATTTATTTAATTATGTTTTTCAACATAATGTTTGTGAAGCAGCTAATTTCAGTAATTTCCCATTATGTTCTGATATCATGGGACATGATGTATTTGGAATAATAATAATAATCTAATACTATTGTTCTCACATTGGAGAAATTTACCTCTGCATTTAACCCACCCCTCTGGGGAGCAGTGTCTGCCATTGTGCAGCGCCCGGGGAGCAGTGCAGGGTTAAGGGTCTTTGCTCAGAGCCCCAGAGTGGCAGTCTGTTAATCTGACTCCGCCAGATGGATTTGCTCCGCATATCCATCTGGAAACCTTCCGTTGAAGTAATTTTGGGAAGGGGCGAAAATACTGGTTAGCTGATTGGCCTATGTTGGTGATAGACGGGCCAAATAAACCAATCAGATCAACGAAGCATATGACGTACTAACAGAGCGACGACGAAGAGGAGCCAATTGATAGATCAAACTCTTGCTGAAACCAGTCGGGAGAAGAGCAAAAACATCTTTTCCTCTGAGAAAAGCCTCCAGAGCAGTGTTTTGCTCTTCTTTCAGTGAAGAAATACTCTGTAATTCCGATAAAACTTGCTCAATAGCCACGCTAACGCTAGTTTCATCGGCTGAAGCCGCCATGTTCTTTAGACTGAACTGTCGCGCTTCTCGTTGCGTCACACCTCAACCCGCCTCAAAGCCAACGCTGATTGGACGTTCGTTTGGTGAACGGCTCCAAATTTTCTTTAACGGAGAGTCTCCAGACTGATTAGCTAGTGAAACTTTGAAAACTTTAAATCAATCTGACTGGATGATCTGGTGAACTGGAAAGTGCCTTGAGATGAAATGTGTTGTAAATTTGGCACTATAGAAATACACTGAATTGAATTGAATTATTTTTATAATTTTGATTATTCTTTACTCTCATAGAAACATAGAAACACTGTTTTAATTGTATTTTTTGAACTACATTTTTGTGTTTGTATCCAAGCCAATATTTGCAAGTCAATTTGTTTCTAAAAAGAAAATCAAATGACCATAAGATAAATGAACTGATTTGTTATTAGATTCATTATTTTGGTTCGATAGGACAACATACTGGTGTGTTTATTTATTTTTTCTTTGCTGTACAAACACGTCACCTGCTTTTCTGCTCTTCGTCATTTTGTTGTTCCTGTTGGGAAAATAAAATATTCATTTTATTTACCATGATCTTCGTTGGTAACACTCTTCCAAAACACTATGACTTCCCTTTACTTTCTTAGTATCTTAATTTTGTCCATTTTTACTGCTGCATCTGTTTGAACTGTTACTGAAGCCTCCCTCTCTGGAGAATTTTGTCCATTTTGTAAATGGAATTACATTTTAAATGACATGATTTGTTTGTTGGCTGATCAGTGAAGCAGTGGGTAGCACTGCTGCCTTGCAGCAAGATGGTTTTGGGGTTGATTCCCAGTCTGGGGTCTTTGTGCATCAAGTTTGCATGTTCTCCATGAGCATGCGTGGGTTCTCTCTGGGTACTCCGGCTTCCTCCCACAGTCCAACAACATGACTGTTAGGTTAATTGGCTTCTCTAAATTCTCCTTAGGTGTGAGTGTGTGTGTGAATGGTTGTTTGTCCTGTTTGTCTCTGTGTTGCCCTGCGATGGACTGGCGACCTGTCCAGGGTGGACCCGCCTCTCGCCTGTAGACAGCTGTGGATAGGCACCAGCACCCCTTGCCACCCTAGCAGGGATACACGTGTCAGACAATGGATGGATGGATGCTTTCATTGTGTTTTGGATAAGGATACACTGGGAAAAATCGATATCTAGATAAGTCATTTTTTCTTAAAATAAGTGCGTTTTTTCTTGAATTGAGGCGGTAAGTGAGACACTGCCAATGGAACGAGACAATTTACATTTAAAATAAGAAAAAAACTATTTTGTTGTCTTATTTTAAGTGTATATTATCTAATTACCTTATTTTAAGAGTAGAAATTCTCATTCCATTGGCAAATCATCTTATCAACCTACTCAAATCAAGGGTAAATAAACTTAATTTAGGACATTTTGACTTATTTCTAGATCGTTTTTGCAGCGTTCTCCTTCAGACATTAAAAATATATTTATATTATAACTGTCTACGCCAACTTTGATCAGTCCCAGCATTTCATGTTTAAAATTATGATTATCAAATGCTTGTGAAGATTATTAGTCATCCAGGTCATAGTCATTCCACAAAATTTACAAACAATCCTTTTGACTTTGTTTCCAAGCTGAAGACGTTTCTCTTCCTATCCAGGAAGCTTTTTCAATTCAAAATGTCAGAAATAGCGTTGAGTTCTAGGCTTTGTAGAGTGGACCAAAAACAGGAAAAGTGAACAAGTCGCCCCTTCAGCCAGGCCAATAATTCCCTTTAATGACCCCCTTTCAGAGATATAGACAGGTATCAGATATTACAGGCTAACAAAGAAGCCAAATAACTCCTATTCCAAACAGTTGGACCCCTTCGTCCGTTTCAAGTTGCATGTTTTCTAAACAAAAACAAGGCTTTTTTTGGCTACTGTATAAAGCATCGAACTCAATGCTATTTCTGACATTTAGAATTGAAAAAACTCTCGGTTAATTTCATTAGTCATATGGATTATCAGTAGGATCGGAATTCAGTTAATAAACACATTTAAAGCATTGCTGCAGACTCACTCCAGACAGATAATGACATCATGCATAATTAATTGGTATTTACAAATACAGGAAGTGAACATTGATGGAGTTTGAGTCTTTGCACATGAAAAGTGTCTCCTTAATATCTAAGGAGAGATTTGTAATTCATTAAATGTTTGTAGCTTTACTGATTGATGCTAAACAGCACTTAACTGGTGGATGCATAGTGACAGTCAGGTAGACAGACTGAGACAGAGCAGATAAATCAGAGATCAGTTCACAAGGGCAAAACATCACATTTGCAAAAGAACCAACCCAACACATTTATCAAACACTCTCTTATTTTCTTTTCTTTTTTTTGGACAAAGCCACTGAGGCCTCTATTTTAATAATGGATCCCTAAGTGTATTATTAACTTTTTTCACACAGGGTTGAGATCTTGCAGAGAACAAACAGTGTATTTTAGCAAGCAGTACCTTAAGAATTTCTTTACACAACATTGAAAACATCAAACAGTTGCCTGAAACAGCCTTTACAGCTACTTCCCTGTTTTTGAGGAGTTTGTTAGACATGTCTGCCTCAGCGCTGCACATATTATGGTGAACTGTGGTACAATGGTTCTCATAAACAATGTATTCTTAACATTTTAGCCAGAGATGGCAAAAGTACTCACTTTCCGTACTTGAGTAAAAGTACAGATACTTGTGTTAAAAAATACTCTGGTAAAAGTGGAAGTACTGATTAAACTTCTTTACTCAAGTAAAAGTAACAAAGTACAGGCTTGTAAATTTACTTAAAGTATAAAAGTAAAAGTAGAAACCACTTTTTTCATGCCGTTGCCTACATTTTAAATGGATGTCTGCCAATAGGACTAGATCTCTGTTGTGTTCATTTTCAATCATCTCGTCGTCCATGCTACTATGCTAACGCCACCGCCACCAAGCTGCAATGATTTACCGCGAATGAATACCGCCGAATCTGTCGATTCATCTTGTAGTGGTGCGTCAAATGCAACGTAGATTCCCATCCAATTAGATTGAATTTGGTATTGATGACGTGAAAAATAATAACGGTAACTCCATTGAAATGATTCAAAACTAAAGTAAAGAGCCAATTTTTTAAAATGTAAGGAGTAGAAAGTACAGATATTTGTGTAAAAATGTAAGGAGTAGAAGTAAAAAGTCGCCATAAAAATAATAAGTAAAGTAAAAATATCAGCAAAATCTACTTGAGTACAGTAACGAAGTATTTGTACTTCGTTACTTCCCATCTGTGATTTTAGCTTTTACAGTAGTAGCCATTCACAATTTCCCCACTTTCCTTGGCTGTTCCCCTACAAATTATTTTTAAACGTCAATGTTTGTACTAAAATATTCTTTCTGTCATGATTTGTGGACATTAAGATCTAAAGAGAAGCTTCATCTCCAGGTCAGACCCTGTAATTCAATTTAACGCTTTCTTTTACAGTACATCAATAACCATGTAATAAGATGGTAATGACATAGAAAGTTACACTATAATATTAGGTAACAACAAGAACTTTATGGAGAATTTTGGTAAGTACTGTGATTCAAATTTTAGGCAGACAAGGTAACTCAGACTTCTTAGATTTCAAACTTCTACAACCAGGTAACTCAGTCATTTAATCTACAGCAATAAATCAATGTATTATTATGTAGTAAAATGCAGGTTATTTCTTGGCATATAACAGAAAACCAAACCTTGAAGATAGCAAGCCAAACTTCATAACAAAACTCTTATATGTAACTTGAGTTCAGTTTTATAATTCTTTATTTACCTGATTATAAATAAAAATTTACTTTGTAATCTGGTCGTAGGTGGTGGCCAATAATAGAAACCATGTGTAACCTAATGGTAATTACCCACCAAATGTCTCCATTTTCACATACAGGTGCTGGTCACAAAATTAGAATATCATGAAAAAGTAGATTGATTTCAGTAATTCCATTTAAAAAGTGAAACTTGTATATTATATTCATACATTACATACAAACTCATATATTTCAGATGTTTATTTTGTTTAATTTTGATGATTACAAATGACAACAAATGAAAATCTCAAATTCATCATATCAGAAAATTAGAATATTACTGAAGACCAATAAAAACAAAGGATTTATAGAAATGTTGGCCAACTGAAAAGTATGAACATGAAAAGTATGAGCATGTACAGCACTCAGTATTTAGTTGGGCCTCCTTTGGCCTGTATTACTGCAGCAATGCGGCGTGGCATGGAGTCGATCAGTCTGTGGCACTGCTCAGGTGTTATGATAGCCCAGGTTGCTCTAATAGTGGCTTTTAGCTCTTCTGAATTGTTGGGTCTGGTGTATTGCATCTTCTTCTTCACAATACCCCATAGATTTTCTATGGGGTTAAGGTCAGGAGAGTTTGCTGGCCAATTAAGAACAGGGATACCATGGTCCTTCAACCAGGTACTGGTAGCTTTGGCACTGTGTGCAGGTGCCAAGTCCTGTTGGAAAATGAAATCTGCATCTCCAAAAAGTTGGTCAGCTGCAGGAAGCATGAAGTGCTCTAAAACTTCCTGGTATGTGGCTGCGTTGACCCTGGACCTCAGAAAACACAATGGACCAACACCAGCAGATGACATGGCACCCCAAACCATCACTGACTGTGGAAACTTTACACTGGACTTCAAGCAACGTGGATGAAGTGCCTCTCTTCTTTTCCTCCAGACTCTGGGACCTTGATTTCCAAAGGAAATGCAAAATTTACTTTCATCAGAGAACATGACTTTGGACCACTCACCAGCAGTCCAGTCCTGTTTCTCTTTAGCCCAGGCAAGACGCTTCTGACGCTGTCTGTGGTTCAAGAGTGGCTTGACACAAGGAATGCGACAGCAGAAACCCATGTCTTTCATACGTCTGTGTGTGGTGGTTCTTGAAGCACTCACTCCAGCTGCAGTCCACTGTTTGTGAATCTCCCCCACATTTTTGAATGGGTTTTGTTTCACAATCCTCTCCAGGGTGCGGTTATCTCTCTTGCTTGTACACTTTTTTCGACCACATCTTTTCCTTCCCTTCGCCTCTCTATTAATGTGCTTGGACACTGAGCTCTGTGAACAGCCAGCCTCTTTAGCGATGACCTTTTGTGTCTTGCTCTCCTTGTGCAAGGTGTCGATGGTCGTCTTTTGGACAACTGTCAAGTCAGCAGTCTTCCCCATGATTGTGTAGCCTATAGAACTAGACTGAAAGACCATTTAAAGGCTTTTGCAGGTGGTTTGAGTTAATTAGCTGATTAGAGTGTGGCACCAGGGGCCATCAATTTTGAACCTTTTCACAATATTCTAATTTTCTGATATGATGAATTTGAGATTTTCATTTGTTGTCATTTGTAATCATCAAAATTAAACAAAATAAACATCTGAAATATATGAGTTTGTATGTAATGTATGAATATAATATACAAGTTTCACTTTTTAAATGGAATTACTGAAATCAATCTACTTTTTCATGATATTCTAATTTTATGACCAGCACCTGTAGTAACATGCAATTATGATGATTACATTCCAGTAATTATTAAATTTCTTCGTAATTACCAAATATTTTTTGTTGTTGTTACAAATTAAAATAGTTATTACCATATTATTACATGGTTATTGATGTACTGTAAAAGAAAGCTTTACCTAATTCAATGAAAGGGTGGAGTGAGAGTAAAAATATATGCACGCCCAGGAAAAGGCCAGTGGCTGGAAGTTGCAGTGGATTTTGCTGGGAGCTGCAGGGAAGTGGTCTTCCTTTCGGCTGGCGTTTGACTAGAAAGGGTTATTTTGAATGGCTGCTACTGTATATATAGATGCCACCTTCTCCTTTTTTTAAACTTTAACATTATTTGCACTGTTACTGAAAGCTTAGCAATTCACAGCAAAGACAGAACTGACTGTGTATGAATTTGATCATGTCTTAAGTGTAAAGAATAGATATTTTTTTCCCTAATACCATGGCAACTCTTTTTGATGCATCAAAGGTTTCCACGTAGAAACACATCATCTATTAATGTCTTCACTCTCAATCTGTGCTCATAGTTCAAGATGAACACAGAAATTGAAGGACAATTTGAAAAAAGGACATAATTCAGACTCACTCAGTCTGTTTAACCTGCAAGGTCAGAAAATGTGAGAGAACAAATACTATTCCTATGACCAGCCATTTTCTTTTTCAAGGTTTATTCATGACATGTTACTGTTTAAACAAAGTGTATATAGTTTGTTTTGACTCTGATTACTTTCCATTATTAGAAGGGAGAAGAAACTCTGTCTAGATCAGAACAGGGAAGAAACATCATGCTGTCAGGGCTGTTGATGTCTTGTTTTCTTTCTACTTTGCAAAGTAAAATAAAGTGCCATTAGAGTAAAATCATTTGACCAGCATTTATTTAACTGGACTGTATGGTTGAATAATTTTTTTCACATAACAGCATACTTGTACCTTCTCATGTGTTCGTCATCAGACTTAGGACCAGCACTATTTCAATTGCAAAGAACACAAGACCGAAACTTACTAAATTTCTTGATGTTGTTCTTACCCCTCCCTCTTTACCCAGCATGAATCAGAGCAGACTTGTGCATTCCTTAGACTGACCACTCTCCAAACATAAACTGTCACTACCTTATCCGTCCCGGAAGCACGATCCGTCCTGCACTGTAGGCAATACTTTGTTCTTCTTGCTTTTTTATTATTTTCTGGCGGGGGGGGGGGGGGGGTCCTTTTGGATATCTTTGTATTTGCGTAAATATTTTATGTTCTAAAAACAAAAAAAGGCAATACACTTAAATAGCCTATTGGACGTTACTGTGACTGCTCTGAGCATGATGACGTCACGCAATACAACAGATGTAAAACGTATCCATTACCTTCAATAAAAGTCTTCAATATTTTCTATACAATGTAATTTGGCATTCTTCAATATTTTAAGTACATTATAAATAAGTATTTTCTGTACGTAGTTCATTACGTAGTTTTTTGGCGATCCGGATCTTTTTATTCTGTTCGCGCATACGCAGGATGGATCGTGCTTCCGGGACGGATTGGGTAGTGACAGTGCATGCTTGGAGAGTGCTATGCTAATTCCTGCATACCAGCCCCTGTTGATCAGAGCATAATGTATAGTGAAGCAGGTGACAGTGTGGACTGAAGGGCTGGTTATACTCCTGCAGCAGTGTGTTGCAGTGATCTTGAGCAGAAATCTTTGATTTATGCCCAATTTTAAGGAGTGGTCTGCACTATATTATTCCACACCACAATGCAAGAGAGACAATCAGTAACTAGCTGTGGGTCTAAATACAGCTAAAGGTGGTGAGGAAGTGGAATACAGAACGCAGAGGCAAGTTTGTGCAACAAGGGAGGGACATGAGGGCCAAAAAGAGCGGGGATCCAAGTGGAAAAAGGGTCCCAGCGTTCTCGTGCACCTCGCTCTTCTAGCTGGTCCATCTTCACGAGTCGTTTTCCACAATGGTGGTCATACAAACAAAACAAGCCGGTAAGGAACCAAACAGGAAATACACATAGTGTAGAGCGGATGTAGATTTGACCAATAAGAGGCCTCCTGTCTGCGGTCACCTAGGATATTGGAGAGATGCGACAGAGTGTCTGCGAAGGGGGCGGGACATATCTGCATTCACTGCAACACACATGCAGACGACCTGGTTTCTGAGTATAAATCAGCCTTGAGGGCGCCATGGAGAAACTTCAGGACTGTTTTAAATGCTCTGACTGGAACATGTTCAAAACTACAGCTACATATGACAACCTGATCAATATGGATGAGTATGCCATGACTGTGTCAGCCTACATCAGCACATGCATTGAGGACGTCAGCACCACAAACAACTTCATCATCCGGGCCAACAAACGACCCCAGATGTCTGAGGAGGTCCGGCAAATACTAAAAGCACAGAACTCAGCCCACAAGTGTGGTGAGAAAGAGGCACTAACGACAGTGAGAGCCAACTTGAACCACGCCATCAGACAATGTGACCAAAAATATGTTAGACTTCTGCCTAATAGCTCTCTCAAAAAACAGCTATAATGAGCACAGATAAAAGCACAGCATGAAAGAAGGAAGGATGTATTGTAATGTGTGATATGTGCCTTTTGACCCATCTCTGTCTTTGTCCGCCCGCCGATGAGCACATGCGCTCAAACATTTAGACACAGACACGTGCCGCCGCAAACACTGTAGCACTTACAAACAAAGCAGTCAAAGCAAGCGCCTAAAGACAAAAGCCGCATATTGGAACAAAAGACAAACCAAAAAAAAAAATGCCATCAAGACACCCGCAGCAGGCACCCATTGTGATTAATGAAAACAAATATTGGGAGAGAGTGGGGCACAGGAACAGAGAAACAGCACAAACAAAGGAGCAGACAGCGTAATGCATTCAGGGTTCACTGACAGTCCTCCAGTGCAGAATGCGAATAATGGGAGGAGAGAAGGTGTGGTAGAAGAAAGGGAGGGAAAAGGAGGAGAAGAAGAGGGACCAAGGGCACCAAGGCAAAATGCATCCAATCCTAAACACATCCACATGCACAAATATATCACACACACCCATGTAAGCTTGAGCGATCAGCGCTGTCAGCACGTCTGTGCTTACACAGCCTTGGTACGACTGTCTGTTCTCCTGCAGGAAGGACTCTGTCGCTCCCACAGACACACCAGCCACACACCCCACGCTGCAAATACACGAATCTGTTTTGGGTGAGTTTAAAGGGGTTAAATGTTTTCTGTGGCATTCTGAAAGTGCTGGGCTCTCAATGTCACGCCTCGCCGGGACACTAAGCCTGTCACAGCAAAACAACAGCATAAGGCTACATAAAGATAGAATGCTTGCGTTCAGGTTGACAGGCAGCTTTTTCTGCTTCATAGAAACTGGACAAGGCCAAAGTTAAATCAGTCAAATGGGAGGCAGATCTTTTAGTTATCAGGCTCCTCTCCTGTGGAACCAACTACTAGTTTTAGTCCGTGAGGCAGACACCCTGTCTACTTTTAAGGCTAGGCTTAAAACTTTCCTTCTTGATAAAGCTTCTAGTTAGAGTGGCTCAGGTTATCCTGAGCTATCTCTATGGTTATGCTGCTATAGGCTTAGACTGCTGGAGGACATAGGGACCCCTTTTTATCATTTTTATCGTTAGTTCAATCTCTAACGTTCTGCTCTCTCTGCTTTTTCTCATAGTAGCTTCATCTGGTCTGTTCCTGTTTGGCTGTGACTCCATCCTGGAGAGAAATATCAGCTGAGCTGCTGCCATCAACACCTTTGTTTATAGATTCTTTTTTTCAGTATAGTCCTGTTTCTCTGACTGTGACTAATACACCATTTACACTACCCTTGGAAAACCGATCCATGCCGAGACCGGTCCGAGCTCGGATCAGTTAACCAGGTAGAGCTCGGTTCTGACGACCGTTTACACATCACGCTATCTCGGTTCCTAAACTCCCTGCCTCCTAGTGACGATCTGCGATATTACTGCCAGTATTGAAGGAGGAAATCAAGCAGTTGGTGGCGGTAATTCCCAGAAAGTTGTTTGCCAACCGCCATAAAACACAAGAAGAAGAAGACGAAGAAGGAGGGAATCAAGCAAATCAAAATGGCGGTGCCCGTCACATTCAGTAAATTATGCTTGATTATTTTTGCTGTACTTCAGTGTTTGCACCACGCTGTTTTAAAGCCATTTTTTTTTTAAATGTTGCGTGGAGAAGATTTTTATTGTTGTTTATAGTTCTTCTTCTTCTGTTTTGTGTTGGTTGGCAAGCAACTTCCAGAGGGGCATTACCACCAACTACTGGAATGGAGTGTGAATCAGGATGTGCAGCCAGACGGAGATGATGCGTTTTGCTCATGCGCTCTTGTTATCAGAGAACCGAGCCAGGGAAAAACCGAGCTGAGCCCACCTCTGGAACTGGTCTGCCGTTAGCGCGGTTCAGTTCAGTTTGCTTTCCATATACACACGATAGGTTATCGGACCGGTCATGGCACGGTTTTTGAAGGGTAGTGTAAATGGGGTATAACTGGATCTGCTCTCTTCATCCTCTGACATGGGAGCTGGCTTGGACCTTGTCTACCTGGCTGTGTGTTTGCTGGATGGGGCCGCCTTTTACAGCTGCCTTTTTCTAACTCTGCTTCTTTTTCTATGTCTGCTTCTGTCTCCTTGAACCCCAGTCGGCCTCAGCAGATGGCCGCTCACACTGAGCCTGGTTCTACTGGAGGTTTCTTCCTGTTCAAAGGGAGTTTTTCCTCTCCACTGTCACTACAAGCATGCTTAGTGTGAGGGATTGCTGAAGAGTCAATGAGTCGATGCGATCCAGTGGTTTTTCTTAGATAGAAAACTTTGAATCAATCTGACTGGATGATCTGGTGAACTGGAAAGTGCCTTGAGATCAAATGTGTTGTGAATTGGCGCTATAGAAATAAACTAAAATGAATTGAATTAGACTGAAAACAGCCGATCACATTGTTTTTTTTATTCTTAAAAAATATTTTACAACTATCTTTATTCTTCTTACCATTTCAAAATTTTACAGGTAGCTTTAGCATATCATGTATGATCCTAGCACAAAACAAATAAAGTTTTTCGTTGTTAAATGACTAATTAATTACAAGTTTAGTGGATATGGATAATTTTAAATGTCATTGTATCTAGGCATGTTTGCTTAGCTCTGGCGATCCATATTCAGCTTTAAATTCCCTGCTTGAAACGGTTTGTGTGATAAGGCAAACATAGGGCTTCCAGCGTCTTGGCTTCCCACTGGGAATCAGCACAATTTATTTCCCTTCATCGACAGTCCCTAAACAAACAGAGCCAGCAGGACAGGGATGAAGGAGCAAATTTATGTTGTGAGACAAAGGGATAGCTGAGGGTGGAGGGATGCAGGCAATGCTTGGGTCTGACTCAGGCCGGAGGCTTCCTTTGGTGGTCGGTGTTATTCCCAATCGGCTTCATTACCGTCTTATCTCAAGGCAGGCAACACAGCCAGCAAGAACGGGGCCAGAGGAGCACCGTGAGGTTGTGGACCCGACACACCTGCCACCTCAGATAAAATAAACGTCAGAAAAGGACACAATTCAAGCTCCTGCTTCACCACGTCTGTCTGCAGCTTCGCTTTTTTTCCGTCATATGGCCTCCTACTTGATTAATCCCCCTCTACTCCCCTATGTCTCTGTGGCTTTATCTGCCCTTCCTTTTGTCCCACCCTGTCTTATTCCCACAGGTCCTTCCTGACTTAGAACACAGTAATGGCACAGTAAATCAGGACCGGCTCGTTTCCTAACACATCCTCCCTTTCGGCATTCGACGTGACACCGTCCACACCTGTAAGGTCAAAGGCTAATGTGTGTGACAAAGCCTGTGCTCTGGTGTGCATAATCAATCACTCCATGATGCTGGATCATGTCACAAGATTTAGAAACATTCCAGTGAAATCCTGCTTTGGTCAAAACACCTGCTGCATTTTCGCTTAAACAGCTTATGTAGCGACTCAAAGCCCAAATGCTCAGTGGGATTTATTTATTTGTTTTTTACAACTTCTTTCAAAATAAACTGCAGTCGGAGTGTTAAATACCAATTACAAATACAATTTTTTATAACCAGATTGGAGGTTTTTTTTTTAGATACTTACAACCTGAAAAAAACATTTTTAGATCTGAATGTGTGGTGTTATTTTTAGCATTCTGCTGTAAAAACTTAAAAACTCTTTTACTTCCCAATTATGTATATCTACGGAAGTCGAGAGCGGTCATACTCAACTTTTTTTTTCTTTGCTTTCTTAAATTTATGACATAATTATCTGGTTTTCCTGGTTAAACCATTAATTGTTTTTTCTAGATAAAAAGAGAATTATCTCGACATCACGAGAAAACAGTTATCGATTTCTTGAGATAACGAAATGATTAACCTGTATAAATAATGAATTAGGATTGCTAACAGCCCTGGATTCTCAGTTCATCCGCGCCTGCGGAGCCAATAGTTGTGCAGTAGATGTACCGCATGTGAGCAGATAATAACTTTTTTAATTTCCTTTTTCTTTTCACTCATTGTCAGGTCATGGTGTATGATTGGATTGCATGGTAATCAAATCAGTAGATTACAGTAGAAACAGATCTGTTTTTTTAATGAAAATCTGTAAAGTCATAGGGAAGTCATTGAAATGTCAAATTATTCTGGCTTAAACATGTATATAAATGTACTCTTTATCAGACAATATTGTCCCAGAATTTGGAAAATTTCAATAAAAAAAAAAAATCTTAAAGTCTGTGTTTTTTTTCGTTATCTTCTGCAGGCCAATTAGTTCTACGTCAGCCTGAACACCTAAATTCGGCCAATCATATATCAACGTTCATCTGTCAATATAATTTTTTTGGTCATAGCATCTTGATTCATATGTAACAGCTAATATACGCAACGGTTGAAATAAGAATCCTCACAGAGAAGTGGTGACCATTACAGGTGTGTAGTTGGAGAGCGAATTGTGGGCCGTTTTTTAAATTGGTAAATGTCCTGTACTTATATAGCGCCTTTATTCAAGTCAGGAGACTTGACCAAAGCACTTTACACTACATTCATTCACACACACACTCACACACTGATGGTGGCAAGCTACCTTGTAGCCACAGCTGCCCTGGGGCTCACTGACAGAAGCGAGGCTGCCGTACACTGGCGCCACCGGGCCCTCTGACCACCATCAGTAGACAATGCAGGTGAAGTGTCTTGCCCAAGGACACAACGACAATGAAAGTCGGAGTCGGGGCTTGATTCAATTTCAATTCAATTCAGTTTATTTATATAGCGCCAAATTCACAACACATGTCATCTCAAGGCACTTTACAGTTCAACCAGATCATACAGTCAAATTAATTAAAAGTTTTCTATCTAAGGAAAACCAGTTGATTGCATTGACTCATTGACTCAAATACAATCCCTCACACTAAGCATGCTTGCAGCGACAGTGGAGAGGAAAAACTCCCTTTTAACAGGAAGAAACCTCCAGCAGAACCAGGCTCAGTGTGAGCGGCCATCTGCCGAGGCCGACTGGGGTTCAAGGAGACAGAAGCAGAGATACAAAAAGCAGCTGTAAAAGGCGGCCCCGTCCAGGAAACACACAGCCAGGCAGACGAGCTCCAAGGCAGCTCCCATGCCAGAGGATGAAGAGAGCACATCCACCCAGCCACGGCCAGAGAAACAGGACCACACTGGAAAACAGGCCGATCTCCAACATCTACAAACAAGGGTGTTGATGGAAGCAGCACAGCTGATGTTTCTTTCCTGGATGACGTCACAGCCAAACAGGAACAGACGAGGCAAAGCTACTCTGAGGAAAAGCAGAGAGAGCAGAAGGTTAGAGATTGAACTAACAGATTCTGCAGAATAGGAGAACAGAGAGAGAATGAAGCAGAAAGATGAAATGGGGGTCCCTATGTCCTCCAAAAGTCTAAGCCTATAGCAGCATAACTTTAAAGACAGCTCAGGATAACCTGAGCCACCCTAACTATAAGCTTTATCAAAAAGGAAAGTTTTAAGCCTAGTCTTAAAAGTAGACAGAGTGTCTGCCTCACGGACTAAAACTGGTAGTTGGTTCCACAGGAGAGGAGCCTGATAACTAAAAGATCTGCCTCCCATTCTACTTTTAGAAATTCTAGGAACCACTAGTAAACCTGCAGATTGAGAGCGAAGTGCTCTGTTAGGAACATAAGGAACAATCAGATCTCTGATATAAGATGGAGCTTGGCCATTTAAGGCTTTATATGTGAGAAGGAGGATTTTAAATTCTATTCTTGATTTAACAGGAAGCCAATGAAGAGAAGCCAGGATAGGAGAGATATGATCTCTCTTTTTAATTTTCATCAGAACTCTGGCTGCAGCATTTTGGATCAGCTGAAGGCTTTTAACTACAGTTTGTGGACTTCCTGATAGTAAAGAATTACAATAGTCCAGCCTTGAAGTAACAAATGCATGGACTAGTTTCTCAGCATCACCCCTGGACAGGAGATTTCTAATTTTTGCAATATTCCTCAGATGAAAGAAGGAAATTCTAGAAACCTCTTTGATCTGGGATTTAAATGACAGGTCCTGATCAAAAATAACACCAAGATTTTTTACTTTATTATCTGAAATCAGTTTAATCCCATCCAAATGAAGTGACTGGCTAATCAGCTTCTTTTTCAGAGACTCTGGTCCAAAGACTATAACTTCTGTTTTGTCTGCATTCAGAAGCAGAAAGTTAAGAGTCATCCAGGTTTTTATGTCTTCAGACATGCCTGTAATCTATGTAATGGGTTAGCTTCATCTGGATTTATAGACAGATATAGCTGGGTATCATCAGCATAACAGTGGAAATTAATCCCATGCTGTCTAATAACTCTACCAATTGGGAGCATGTATAAAGTAAAGAGAATTGGTCCTAGCACTGATCCCTGTGGTACTCCACAGGTAACCTTTGAGCGTGTTGAAGATCTATCATTAACATAAACAAACTGAATTCGATCAGATAGATAAGATTTAAACCAGTCTAGTGCTGTTCCTTTAATTCCAACAAAATATTCAAGTCTTTCTAAAAGAATATTATGGTCAACTGTATCAAATGCAGCACTAAGATCCAACAGGACGAGCACAGATACGAGTCCATTATCTGAGGCCATGAGAATATCATTAGTGACTTTCACCAGAGCTGTTTCAGTGCTATGATGAGCTCTAAAGCCAGACTGAAACTCTTCAAAAAGTTCATTATGGTGTAAGTGGTCGCAAACATGTTTGGCAACTACTTTCTCAAGAATTTTGGATAAGAAAGGAAGATTGGATATAGGTCTATAATTAACCAAGTCATCTGGGTCAAGAGACGGTTTCTTAAGCAGAGGTTTAATTACAGCAACCTTAAAAGCTTTAGGTACATATCCCTGTAACAGAGATAGATTAATCACATCTAAAATGGAGGAGGAGATCAAAGGGAATACCTCCTTAAATAACCTGGTTGGAACTGGATCTAACATACAAGTTGAAGGCTTAGATGAAGACAATAATTTTGCTAATTCAGAAAGTTCAACTGGATCAAAGCAGTCTAAACCCGGTTCAGATTCCATGACTACCTCAGGTACAATCGCGGATAGAGGAGTGCTTATGATCTTATTTTTAATAAGATCAATCTTATTTATAAAGAATCCCATAAAATCATTGCTGCTAAGAGCAGGTGGAATGGACGGTTCAACAGAGCTATGGCTCTGGGTGAGTTTGGCAACTGTATTAAAAAGAAATCTAGGATTATTCTTATTCTCCTCTATTAATGAGGAGAAGTATGCTGCTCTTGCTTTACAAAGGGTCCTCTTATACAGCAGTAAACCATTTTTCCAGACTAGGAAGGACTCCCGCAGGCCTGTGGAGCGATATTTTCTCTCCAGTTTCCTAGCATTTTGCTTCAAAGTACGCAGCTCTGCATTAAACCAAGGAGCAAGCTTTCTATTTTCAACGGTTTTCATTTTCAAGGGAGCTGCGTTGTCTAAGGCAGTACGCAGAGAACTAGCAACCCCATCAACAAAATCATCAACCTGTGAAGGGGAATAAGCTATGCTTTTGCACTCTGCAGCACTGCTCAGCGACACAGAGGAGAGAGAAAGTGAAGCAGATTCTTTAAAATTTATAACTGCACCATCTGATAAAGATCTACTAAAATTGAACCTTCTTTTGGGGGAGAAGAACTCTGTTAAAGTAATCCTGAAGGTTATTAGAAAGTGGTCAGAGAGGACAGGGTTGTGAGGAAATACTGTTATTTCTTCACATTCTATGCCGTATGTCAGCACAAGATCCAAAGTATGAAGATGAGAATGTGTGGGACTATTCACATTTTGAACAAAGCCAATAGTGTCTAAGATAGCATTAAAGGCTGCTCTTAAGCTATCGCCTTCAATGTCAGCATGGATGTTAAAATCTCCCACTATGATGACCCTGTCAGTATTTAATACCAAATCAGAAAGGAACTCTGAAAACTCATCTAAAAATTCAGAGTAAGGACCTGGCGGACGATACAAAGTTACAAAAAGAAGAGGTTTTCTTGCCTTGAAATTTGGATGAGGGAAATTAAGGGTTAAATGTTCAAAAGAGTTGTAGGTATTAACTGTTTTGGGAGTAATCAGTAAGTCAGACTGGAAGATTGTTGCTACTCCTCCTCCTCGCCCAGAACTTCTGGGTATGTGAAAATTTAAATAGCTTGAAGGAGTTGCCTCATTTATGCTCACATAATCCTCTTGCTGCAGCCAGGTTTCTGTAAGGCAAAACAAGTCAATGTGATTATCACAAATCAAGTCATTAACTAGCAGACTTTTAGAGGAAAGAGATCTTATGTTAAACAGACCGCATATAATTGTTTTAACTTTTTCCCCAATTGGAGTTATTTTGATTTTAATTAGATTATCATGATTTACTCCTTTGGGAATCTTTGCTAATTTATTAGATTTTGGTCGTGGGCAAGACACTGTCTGGATGGAGTAAAGAGTGGGTAACAGTAGAGAAGCTGCAGAGATGTGTGTTAAACTACAACTCTGCTTCCTGGTCTGCACCCTGGGTGGTCAGGGTTTTGGAGGACTAATAAATGTGGCCAGATTCCTAGAAAGAAGAGCTGCATCATCCAAAGTGGGATGGATGCCGTCTCTCCGAATCAGACCAGGCTTTCCCCAAAAGGATTGCCAATTATTACTGTAGCCCACGTTGTTTTCAGGACACCACCTAGACAACCAGCGGTTGAATGACGACATGCGGCTAAACATGTCATCACTGGTCAGATCAGGGAGGGGACCAGAGAAAATTACGGAGTCCGACATTTTTTTGGCAAACTTACACACCGAAGCAACACTAATTTTAGTGACCTCCGATCGGCGTAACCGGGTGTCATTACCACCAGCGTGAATAACAATCTTACTGTATTTAACCTTATCCTTAGCCAGCAGTTTCAGGTAGGATTTGATGTCGCCCGTTCTGGCCCCCGGCAAACATTTGACTATGGTCCCTGGTGTCTCTAATGCCACGTTTCTGACTATGGAGCTGCCAATCACCAGAGTGGGCTTCTCAGTGGGTGTGTCACTGAGTGGGGAAAACCGGTTGGAAACGTGAACGGGTTGGTGGTGACCAGTGGGCAGAGATCCACGACTACGCTTTCTGCGTACAGTTACCCAATCGCCTGGCTGCTCAGGCACTTTTGGAGGACAGCTACTTGGGGGGCCTACTTTAACTCCTGGATGTTCAACAGCCTGAAGCCTGGATTCTAACTCTGACACCCTCGCCTCCAAAGCTACAAAAATACTACACTTATTACACATCCCATTATCACTAAAGGAGGCAGAGGAATAACTGAACATCTGACACAGAGAGCAGGAGAGAGGAGAGGAAGAAGGAAGAGTTGGAAAAGAGTCAAGGGAGGGAGAGAGAGAAGCCATAGCAATGCTAAGCTAGCGCTAGCCTAGGCTAGCTACTCCTTGCTATCAGAAATAAAACCGTGTGAAACTGACAAGTGCTCAGTAGAAAAGTGCAGCAGAAGGTGCTATGTTTTAAACTAGTCAGTTAGAGTTACTTAGATACAGAGATATCACAGAGAAAATAACTTAACTTCAGATGGAGTTCCTCTGGACAGCTGCAGCAGCTGCACACTCAGTTAATCCAAACAGGAAGTGAGATTGATCTGTCAATCCTTCGATTTCAGGGCAAACTCCTACATCCAACGCCACTGTCACAAGAACGTATGGACACAGAGTATGTTCTTGAGAAGAATACAGAAAAGTGTGATGTTGGGGAGAACGGGAACAAGCAGCATAAATATTCGTCAATTGGAACCAAAGCATACTCGTGACATCGCCACATGCTCAGCTAATAATAATAATAATCAGCTGCTATAAATAAATAATATTAACACAGTCAGATAAACACAAATAAAACAAAAATATTGGCATCATAGCCAACGGTCTTCACACACAGCTATGCCAAGAGAGGGCTATGCATTAAATCGGTAAATGGGCCACATAGTGGTGCTTAAAAGTGTACTGTTTTCTCCTCAAATGATATTGAAACCTATTTTTATTGATCAACAGCTACAGAAAAGAGGACTTTTAACTCAATACTCTGAGTTCTGTGAGCGCTCCATTGAAAGGAGAGGAAGGAGACCGAAACTAAACTCTTGCATGTTTCCTCTGTCCATAGCGTTCCTTGACAGTGTCTTTCATAAGTCACCAATTTAGTGCTACTTGGTCCCAATGGAATTTGCTATTGAAAACCTACTAGCATCAAGTTGCTAACTGGTTAGCAAGATGCTTCCGAGAAACCGACCAGAATCAGACATGCTTGCGAACCTTCCACCACAACAATCCCACCCTCTGGATAAACGACCAATCAAATTCACTTAATCCACTCGTGTAAAGTCGTGCACCACTCCGGAGAATTCGGAAATGCAACGTTTGTAACTGCCGTTTCCAAACAACTTTAAGCTGGACTCATTTTGGGGGTTAATGCATCTTATACCTGTTACAGGCGCAACACAGGGGCTGTTCAGAAAACACCTGGATGCATAGGTCTAATTGCTTATGAATCAGAAGTGGAAGCAAATCATGAAACCAACAACGTCGTTTCGTTACCTTAAAGTTAAAAAACAGGTTTATTTACAGAATCACACATAGGCTGCCATGACTTATAAATCTTCTCCCGCTGTTGTGGTATTGAAGGATGTAAATAGTTTTAAAACGCACCAATCATCTCGTTATGACCAGAAAACGGCTTTCGATATCTTTAGATGATGAGGAAATTAACTTGTTTTCTCAAGAAAACCACCGTGAAAAAATATCGGAGGGACACGACCGCTATATGGATTCCATATATTCCATTATGTTGGACTAGTATGTTGATGCTGGAGCTTGGCCTGTTTTCCAGTGTGGTCCTGTTTCTCTGACCGTGACTAACTGGATGTGCTCTCTTCGTCCTCTGGCATGGGAGCTGGCGCGGAGCTCGTCTGCCTGGCTGTGTGTTTCCTGGACAGGGCCGCCTTTTACAGCTGCTTTTTCTGTCTCTGCTTCTGTCTCCTTGAACCCCAGTCGGCCTCAGCAGATGGCCGCTCACACTGAGCCTGGTTCTGCTGGAGGCTTCTTCCTGTTAAAAGGGAGTTTTTCCTCTCCACTGTCACTACAAGCATTCTTAGTATGGGGGATTGTATTTGAGTCAATGAGTCAATGCAATCAGCTGGTTTTCCTTAGATAGAAAACTTTGAATCAATTTGACTGGATGATCTGGTTGAATTGTAAAGTGCCGTGAGATGATATGATGTGAATTTGGCGCTATAGAAATAAAGTGAATTGAATTGGTATATAAAATGCAATACTTGTAACAATGTCAAAACAATTATAACTGTTTAATCACAAATTGTGGACATCTAATCTAACATTAACGCTATTGCAAGCCACTGTATCTTTCATTCTCAGATGAAGTTATTGCAAATTTTTATTTTTCCAAAGTAGTTTTCTTATGTGTCTTTCACAATTGCCACTTATCTGGTAAGTTTGATAAATTTCAAAGGTTTCACTTAATCACTCACTCAAAAAAAAAAAAAAAAAATTCAAACTATTGGGTCTTTTTAATCCACTTTGTGAATACACATCGGAGTACACAGCTTCCAAATTCCAAAAGGGATCAGCTTTAAATGGCAGAGACAGAGAGGGGCCTTTGAGAGAAGCTAAAAATTACAGGTGGAGTGATCCCTTCTAAAATTATCCAACTCTTTTATATTGCGCCCCTGAAGAATTCATGCTCATGTTTAATTCCCAAGCTCTGATAACGAATGTCTCCTCAGAGCACCTGAAGATTAATAGACTTTCACCAGGTGCTCTCTGTCTTTTTATAATACACTCCAGCTATTTAAGCACACAGCTGTCTGGCTGTCAGCTCACAACATGAGGTCATTCAGTGTAAACTGTCTTTTACATGATTATATAGTGGTATGACAAATAGCAAAAGGAATCTGTGATATTTGGACTGAGCAATGCAGCTGGACCTAAAAAAAAAAAAAGTTATTTTTTATTGTTTCTTTCTTATAGTGGATATAAAAGTCGGTAGTATTATTGAACATTTTCAGAACCATCAACTCTTAATGAAATGTCAACCATTTTTAAAATAAAATACATGTCCAAGGACATTTAATATTCTATTTTATTCTGAAATAACATATATGTCCAAAGACAATAAATATTCTATTCTATTCTGAGGTGGAAAAAATAGGAAAATTCACCAACTTTATCATCTCCAATTAAGTTTTTGTGGCATTTTTTTAAATATTACATTTTTAAAAAACAAATATAATTTATCCTTCCAAATATTTACTAGGATGCATAAAATCCGGCAGCAACTAGATATCGCAATAGATCATAAAAAAGGTTCATATTTCCTACTGAGTTTGGCTTTTTAATTCTCCATTTATATTTTCATAAAATAGTAAACATTTTTCCCTTTTGTTTGTTTTTATTAGAAGTCATACAGATCAGGCCATGGATGAGTTTTGGGTGCACTCATTCATTAATGCATGTCTTCTTGTAATGAAGAGGTCTTCATTACTGGGACTATTTTTATGTATATAGCTTTTTAAGTAAATAGCTTGTAGCACTTTAAAGGGCCCTTTGCACTTTATTAAAAATCAGCTTGCTTAGTTAGCACTAGGACACTTTATTTAGCACTGCACTTTAAGCATAGATTTGCACATAAAGAACAGTTTGCACACAAGGTTTTTAAAATATTTATTGAATATTTATTGGGTATTTTAATAGTTAGCATGTAGCCTTTTGTTCCAGGCTCTCCACAGCTGCTCTCCATAAGCATTTGGGGTGGTTGTCTGTGGAAAAGAGGATTGATGTTTAGACCAAGCAAGGGTTACTGTTTAGAAACTACAGCAAATGTCAGTGTAAAGTCTGTTAGAAGTAAGTGCAAAAGAAGTGTTGTGGTGCTGAGAAAGTGACTTACCTGTCTTTTCTGTGTCCTCTCCAGGGTGTTTGGACAAATGCTTCCCTGGGGGTCCAGACACCATTTATAGGTTCTGGGAGAGGCCATGGAAAATACAGGGGGAGTTGTGCACATAGTTTGTGGGATTTCTATAGTGTTTGGGTGTAAGTTAAATCAGAAAATGTTTATAAAAAAACAACCTTAAGTGTATGTTTGTAGATATTTGATTTAAATCTGTATTTGTTAGATGGAAGTGAGGAATTATTTTTTTTTTTGTAAATGGTTTAGTCCATCAGCTGTGTCTATTTAAGCTAGAGACTGTGTGTTTGATGGAGACTGAATGCTGTGGAGCCAAATAAACCTGTTGATGCCTCAACTTCACTCTGCCTGACAAGTTCATTTTCTAACTGAAAATCCAGCCGAGAGGTCGCCTGCTAACACTTCTTCTGGAGAAGAGATTCCCAACTCAGAATATAAATGAAATCTAACTCTGGGTAAACAACCTACCCTGGTGTATATTTTTGAAACTTCCAAAACCTGTAAAACTGAAGGGTAAAATAAATAAAGAAGATTCATATAAAAACATCTTACTTTTCTGCTGGTGTTTAGCCAGCTGTCTGTTGTATTTCAAGTTCTTTAAACTCCTTGTTTAGATATGTAATATACGGGCAATGTGTAATTCTGAAAATTAATATTTATGGGCAAATCTGGTTCATAATGTATTAGATGATATTGAATATTAATAAACATTTTAGTAAATAAAGACTGTACATTGATGAAATTCTCTTTTTCTAAAGTACAAAGTACACTTTAGTAATATCTATCTATCATCTATCTATCAATCAGTGGTGGCTGGTGGAGTTTTCTCCAGGGGGGGCTATAAATTCAAAATAGATGTATGACAACATCCAATCAAACATATATTAAGTTATCACGTCAGTATATTTACAGGTAAAAGCCAGTAAATTAGAATGTTTTGAAAAACTTGATTTATTTCAGTAATTGCATTCAAAAGGTGTAACTTGTACATTATATTTATTCATTGCACACAGACTGATGCATTCATATGTTTATTTCATTTAATTTTGACGATTTGAAGTGGCAACAAATGAAAATCCAAAATTCCGTGTGTCACAAAATTAGAATATTAATTAAGGCTAATAAAAAAAGGAATTTTTTAGAAATGTTGGCCAACTGAAAAGTATGAAAATGAAAAATATGAGCATGTACAATACTCAATACTTGGTAGATAAATAAGGATCTCACCGAATTTGGTGGAAGCTGCACCTCGCTCGTTACGTTCGCCATCGTCCTTTTAATTGTCTGCACCTGCGCATTGGGTCTAGAAGCCTGTTAAAGGGCAGTATTTTCAGCGCCCCAAGACCATAAAATTCAGAGACGCTGATTGGCCATTAAATTATTAAATTGACCTAGCAATGGTACATGATTGGCAGATATTCTGCACATGTGGGGCAGTCTGATCAGCGCTTACGTTTTACGTTTCTCTATTCTTATAAGGGAGGGTGGTCCCCCAGCGCCCCCTATGGGCTGGCTGCCACTGCTATCTATCTATCTATCTATCTATCTATCTATCTATCTATCTATCTATCTATCTATCTATCTATCTATCTATCTATCTATCTATCTATCTATCTATCTATCTATCTATCTATCAAATCTTTATGTGATGTTCACACTGCATATAATTAACAAATAAATATGATTATAACACTAAATCTATCTAATAACCTAAAAAAAAGATAAAAACTATAAATGTTTGTGTTGATGTGCTCAGTTATTTATCTATTCAATAAGTTAGGAGCAAAGTGTCAGGGTGAGTGAATATTTGTAGAGGACCCAAATGCACAGAGAGGCAGAGATGGTTTCTTGCAAATTAAATCATGAAGTTTTTTTTCTGGCAACAGAAGCATAAATCCAGAAAAAACAAACCAGGGATCAGAACAGAAACTCAGGAGAGAATGAAGAGAATCCAGTGAGGAGTAACTGCAGAGGAGGAGTATATATGGCGGTCAGAACAATGAATGGAGTCATTAACTAATTGGGAGCAGGTTTAGACAGAAGTAAATAGAAGGGAGCAAAGGGGAAATGAGATAGGCACAAGGAAGCAACAGAGAGTAACCAATAAATACAACCAAGTCCCACTACTAATATATGTATTATTATGTCCATTGTCTTCATGTTCCAGTAGGCCTCTACCACCTGGAGCAGGCATCCCCAAAGTCGGTTCTGCAGGTTTTAGAGGTTTCCCTTCTTTAGCACAGCTGATTCTGATGATTGCAGTTGAATAAAAGCCTTAGAATGAGCTTTCAATTAAAATCAGCTGTGCTGGAGCAAGGAAACCTCTAAAACCTGCAGGACAGCGGCCCTCGAGGACCGACTTTGGGGATCCCTGACCTGGAGAAAAATCAGACATCTTAGTCCAGAAATTTGCAGTTGGGACAGCTTAGAAACTGCAAACAACCCTCAAGCTCCCAGGCTTTAAGTATTTACCGTACTCAAAGAGTTGAGTCTATGTTATCCAATGATGTCAATCTGCTGGAAATTGAAAAATAAATGACAATTTGAATGGTGGCCATTGTGTCAGGGTCCCTGTGTGTGAGTGAGTGCGAGTTATGCATCACTTCCACAGAGGATCTTTGTGGAGAACCTGGGTAGCCTACACAGGTGAAGATAATCTTTCTAATCAGAGTGCTGTGCTTAAAAGAGCAGCAGAGCCTTCACACAGTGCTGGTTTCTTGTTTTGTTAATATTGTTTCATTACTTTCTAGTCTCTTTCTTCCTTTGAGTATTTTCCCTGATGTTTATAGGTTTCTGTTTGGTTTTCAGTATTTTACCCATCCTGACACATTGCTTTCTTATTTTCATGTTGTTGGTTTAATTTTAAAAACTGGTGAACAGACCATACGAAACTCAAAGTAGTCCTGCAGACTCCAACAATATAAGTTCTCCTGCAGTTTTTTTTTCTATTATTCAACTCTTCTGCTGCTGCCCTTAAGTAGCCTACCTGCATAAGGAGCTGTGTGTTTACTTCAAGCGTGCAGCTTATTGGCTGCCACGTAACAAAAATGAGCATAGACAAACAAACCTAACATATAAATGAGCTCCATGTTTTCTTTCGCTGAGGTAGATTCAGACCAGGTACATTTTATGCTCAAAAATTTGTTTAAAAGCAAATAAGGATAAAAACATCATAAAAGCAGGAAAACAAAAAAGAGTTGGACCACAAACTTAAACTACTGATACAGCAGTTAACGGTTTACTTTTAACCTGAGAGTTAAAGACCTCAGTGGTCTGGGAGGTTGATGCATTCTGAGCAAATCTGTAAGGCATTTATGTGCTGATCTATTTAGAGATTTCTAGACTGACAGAAGAATTTTAGAGTCTATTTTCTGAGCTACAGGGAACCCATGGCAGGAATTCAGAACCAGGCTGATGTGCTTTACTTTCTTAGTGCTAGTGAGAACACAGACAGCAAGGTTTTGGACCAGCTGCAGCTGCCTGATGGACTTTTTAAACAAACCCATAAAAACACTGTTGCAGTGATCAATTTTACTAAAGATAAATGCATGAAATTATTCCTTTAATTCTGGAGAATTTTGACAGGAGTGATTTTCATTTTGTTGCAAAATCTGCAAGTTCTAATTATGATACACCCACTAGGTGCTCTAAATGTAGTGTTTAATTATCTGCTATTTAATATTTAATCATGTAAAGGACTTGGAATTGTCTTTGTATTTAATTATGCTGTACAAATAAACCCACCTTGCACTACCTCACAGTATAAACTCACATAAGAAGAGAATTTAAATGAAGTAATGAAGTAAAAAAAAAAAAAACTTGAATTTTTACTGTGTGTGTGTGTATATATATATATATATATATATATATATATATATATATATATATATATATACAATGTGTGTGTATATATATATTTAATGTTTGTAATGTGTGTGTATATATAAATAAAAATGTTGAATTTGAAGTGTATGTAAGTATATGTAAAGACCAAATGTATATACACAACTTTGATAAATAATTTCAAAAGTCCAGGAATGTAGCTGAAAAAGCACATACACACAAAATGATAAAAATGAGAATCAACTAGAACTCAACCGTCTGTGTAGCATATGGAAAATGTATATTTTTGTTGTCTCTCCTTTTAAAAGAGCAATAGTTTAAACTCCTGGACAGTAAATGAAAACACAAATTTAGCCCGGCTACACATCGTGAAACCTAACATTTTGTCGCTGCGCCTCCTTGCTCTGACTCAAGCCAAAGTTTGAGTGATGAAAAAGCATATTCAGATTTCACACTCCAATAACAACAAGTAATCAAGGCCAGTGGTAGAAGCGCCCCGACGGAGGCAGCAGACCGAAGCAGAGCTGCCGCAGCCCTCAGTCACATCTAAACACCTGTCTCCAAATGGACACATCAATCCCTATTTCACAGCCCGCCTGGTTTTCTACACTGACACACCTATAAGCATGCACACATGTGGGATCTAGATTTCAGATGCCTGGAAACAGACGTTGCAAAGGCATGTCCACATATCTGCAGTTTTTTTTTTTTTTTTTTTTTTCTGATTTAAGAATCAAAAGCAGGTTGAGACTAAGCTGGGAAAAATCATTAATGTAGGTCGGACATGAGACACACGGAGGATGCAGGTGAAAGTAAATGGGATGGAATGCAGGTCGAGTGCAAATCAATCTGTTGCAATGCAGCACACGGTAATCTCACTCTTCAGCAGGAAGGGCTGATTCACAGCCCTGGAGTGGTGAGTGCGTGTGTGTGTGTATGTGTGTGGGGGGGTATAGGTGTGGCGTATGAGGGGAAAATGGTCGAGGACCAAAAAGGGGTGGCGAGAAGCACTTAGCACCTGGGATAATACCCATTCTCTCTCTTTCTCTTACCATCTCTTTTACCGACGCACACATACACACACAAGCACTTTGCCTAATAGAGTAGCAGCAGTAGTCAGCGTTTCCCATGGCAGGCAGTAATCGCATGACTGGACTCAGTGATGGATTTTGGGTTAGAGGCAGCATCATCACCGCTGCAATAAACATAAACACGCACACACACTCTGTCAAACTCCTAACTCTACACACCTACATGTGTGTACAGTTTGAAGTTCATACAAAAAATAAGGATGTAGATTTGGCATGATACATTTTCTAACACATACAGCAGGGTATACAGTAAATGGTAGAAAGATGATATTCAAACCTGAATTTGTAAGGTTTTTATTAATAAAGTGTATTATCTTTAATAGTCTGCTTTTATATTCTTATATTAAAGAAAGTGAAAAGCAACCAAGTTGCATCATAAATAATTTTGTCATATAGAATTTACGGATTTCCCCTTCTTTTTGTTATTTAAATTGCGGAAATATAAAGGCTGCACCTTGAAATATGGCTGGAAGAAAAGTTATCTTAAGCTGGGTTTCTTTTCCAGTACAAAAATCTGAACCCTTATACCAGGGTAACCAATTAAAAATCAGTGGAGGCTGAATAAAGAAAATCAACAACCAGTAAAAGTCCGGAGACATTTTTAATTATAATCTGTTACTTTAAACAGAATTTAACAACTGAAAATTAGGTGTTTATGCATTAATGTTATACATTGACTTTTGAAATAAAAAATATAATGTTTTTCCATGTAAAAATCTAGTAGAGAACAACAGTCGTTCAGTTTGGTATATAGATACATGCTTTTTTTCTTTCTTTTTTCTGTCTTAATGTTGGCAGTGGGCTTTAGGCTGCCCTGCAAGGCTTTAAACCTGGGTTTAACCGGAGACTAAGCCATTCTCAAGCACATATCAAGGAGCTCATTCTGAGCCTGGATCCAGATTTATTGTTGATTCTGTTCATGGTGGAGAATCCTGCTTCACAGCAGCAGGTTGAGCCAAACATCCTCTAAATGTGCAGGGTCATCTTTGAGCACGCCATTTCACTTTTCTTTCACCAGTTCACCGCAGTTCTTCCAGCAGTCCACACTTTCTCTGCTCTCTTTTTCTCATCGGGTTTGCCTGCTGTGTCTAAAAGTAGCAGCAGCAGCAACCCAGACTGACAGCTCATTGGCTCATTTGGATCACGTGCAGCCTGGAGCCGGACGCTCCCCAGGGCTTTACCGTATTAACAGGAGAAGAGGCGCAAGTGAAATTAGACACTGTCCTCGGACAACATGCTTTCATTTATAAATGTTTTAAATCAGGTTTGGTCCGGATTAGCCAGCAGGTGGGTCTGGATCCGGACCGCGGTCCGATAATCCATGACCTCTGGTCTAGAGGAAGGTTCATTGACCGTGGAAAGCAAACGAAAAGTTTTGGGAAAATATCTAAAACTGTTGTGAAACAGAATTAACATTGTGCTCTGCTCACCCTGGACATCCCATCTACATAGTGAAACGATGCAGTTTCATAAGCAAAGACAGAAAAAAAGGTTTTTGTAGAAGAAAACCAGTGAAATGTTGGAGACTGATGAAAAGTTTACATTTCAGTCAGACAAACTCTATGCTAGAATAAATCTGGAGCCACACATATTGTTCAATGACGCACCTTTTTTAACCTTTTATAATTTTACAAAGAAAATTTTTCCCATTTTTTGGAAAACATGCATCTAAAAATGCAGCTAAATGTGGTGTTACATAGCTTTAGCTTCAGTGCATTCGATTTAAGACAGGAATATCTTATTCAAATTTAAAATCATTTAAAATTCTGTTGGCCTATAATAATAACGAAATGGGAAAAAGGAGGTTTTAGTGTCACAAACCAGAAAAGAGGTCAAAAGGTAAACAAAGCACTCAGTGCACCATTTACTTTATAAGCATATAAGCCTTGAGCCGGACGCTCCCCAGGGCTTTACCGTATTAACAGGAGAAGAGGCGCAAGTGAAGTTAGACACTGCCGTTGGACATGCCGTAATTTATAAATGTTTTTAAATCAGTTTAATAACATGTTTAATGACATTATGTTTTTAACCAGTCGGCCTCAGCAGATGGTCGCTCAGACTGAGCCTGGTTCTGCTGGAGGTTTACTCCTGTTAAAAGGGAGTTTTTCCTCTCCACTGTTGCTACAAGCATGCTTAAGGCCTGGTTATACTCCTGCAGCAGTGTGTCGCAGTGAGCTTGACACAGACATTTTTTGATTCATGCCCAGTATGAAGCATGGTGTGCGCTATACGCTTTGGGTCATAAAAACAAAATAAGCCGGTCTTCTGTCTTCGGTCACCTACAATTTGGGAAAGGTACAACAGAGTGTCAATGAGTCGATGCAATCAACTGGTTTTCCTTTGATAGAAAACTTTGAATAAATTTAAGAGTTCTGGTTGAACTGCAAAGTGCCTTAAGATGACGTGCTGTGAATTGGCGCTATAGAAATAAACTGAATTTAATGTAATTAAACCATTTTTCTTTACTTCTTCTTTGTGTATATAGTATCTTAGCTTTGTTGAGTTACACTTGTTTAGTAAAGAAGTTTTAGTTTTTAACTACAATATGTTTGACTTGTAGTTGATTTATTTCATCTATCTGCAGAGATGCCATGACTTCAGCTTCATTCACACTTTTAGTTTTTTTGTTTATTTGTTTTTTCAAACATTCCTTGATGGGCCCTTGGCCGATCCCCTAAAATTCCTTTTTAAACATCAATATTTGTACTAAAATATTCTTTCTCTCATAATTTGTGGGCATAAATGTAATAAAGCAACTGGGCACATGTTTATAAAGTATATATGACACAGTCTATAAGAATAAGTTACATATTTGACCTTTTGACCCCCAAACGGTTTTACAAATACATCTTTTTACATGAAACTTACAGAAAACAACAGTTGTTGTTCTGACAAGGAGTACAACTTTAGCATAAACTGTATTATTATCTCTAATACATTTCTTTCTAAAACAAGCCTATTTTCTCACTCTATTAAGTATTTGTAAATGGTTCCCATAATATAAATATATCACCTCTTAACAATATTGTTTATTAAAAGAAATAAATAGTGCTGCTCTTCTAAAAGACCAGTTTTTTTTTTAAACATGGAACTGAGTAAATGTGACTATTTATCATATCATATATGTTCATATGTAAAACACGTAACATCAAAGTAGATGATTGATGTGCAGAACAATGTTCACTAGTACGTTTTTACTCCAGAAGGTTTCAGATCCTTGGAATGCCCATAGCATAGTAAATCAGGTTTCTCTTTGAGGCAATAGCCTCCCTCGGGCTCAATTGGAAGTGCTTTGACCATTCAATGTCACTGTCAATGTACTTCATTTATAACCCCAGTCCGAAATACTGCAGCAAGATTTCTGACAGCAAATACCAGAGAGATCATTTTTATCCTGTCTTAGCTTTCTTGCTCCCATTCCATATCGAATCCAGAATTTGAAAGGATTTTCCTCACAGTCAAAGCCCTTAATGACTAAACACTGAATCTTGAAGAGTTCACCGAACCGTATTATCCCAGTGGAGCAAAGCGAGTGGGAAGCCTCAGCTGTGCTTCTTACTACTACTACTGTGAATTTACAAAAAAAAAAAAAAATTCTACTTAATTCCAGCTTGTTGTTGGTGACAATTTTTATTTAAGATTGATTTTAAATCTGAAGCTACTTGAATTTAGCATTTACTAAGGTTATCTTGATGCATTATACATGCAGATGCTTGCTTTCTTCAAAAGAATCATTCCAAAGCTAACGTTTATGCTATTTTCTTGTTCTCCTCAGAAAAAACAGCCTACTTTAAAACCTTACATTTTCTGCAAAAGCTTGCCTTCTCACACTTTCACCGCCTCAAAGCAAATATCAGCCTTGGCTGCTTAAAAGAGACAATGTTGTTCAAGGAATTTTCACAATAAAAATGGAGGACGGCTTTAACTATCAAGTTTCTAATCTGTGGCCTCGGGTCCCTTTCAGGGTAGGTGATGCTGATTCAGTTTCTGACCAGGCGAGTTTATGGCGAAGACAACAGCCGTCACACGCCAGCTACATCTGCTGAGCTAAAGAAACATTCAATATGTGGACCAAAAGAAAACAAAGCGGTGATTCTGAAAAAATGCATACTGGTTAAAAATTGTGAGATATTTCAAAACAAAATTGAAAATCATAAAATAAAATAACCCCCACCATGGTGCTCTGCTATCATTCAAAAAAGACTCAAATAATTACTAGTTTATAATATATATATATATATATATATATATATATATATATATATATATATATATATATATATATATATATATATATATATATATATATATATATATATATATATATATAAAGATTGATGTTTAAAAAGGAATTGTAAAAGACCTGCCAAGAACCAGCCAATGAACAGCCAATGACTCACCAAGGGCCAGCGAAGGGCCCATCAAGAAAAGTGGGGAAATTCTGAATGGCTACTACTGTAGTTTTTTTCGCACATAAAGCTAAAAGGTAACGGAGAGACAAACAGGTTGCCCTTTAGACTGTATCTTCATTGCTTTTAAAACCCCTCTTGCAAAATCAAGTCACCTAGGAGCAAAATGCTGCATATTTGATTGACTTTTTTTATTTTGTATGAATTTAATTGAAAGCAAATCTGTACTATGGCCCTGAAAACACCGAGCTTCTTTTTGTCTCCTGGGCCACCTACCTCTACAGCTATCTGTTTATCTTTCGCACTAGTTCACCCCAATACAGCGGACTGTACCTGCTGCTATGTAGGATCATGTTATGTGTGACTCTGACATAAAAAAGAAATGGGCCGGTGATTAGAATCTTGTACACTGTTTGGCCTCAGGTGCAGTCAGGGATGAGATAAAACATGTTTGCTTTGAAAGATCTATATCATATAGAATACTAAATTATTCACAAACCAGCAGGGGACTCCCCTGAACTCAAACATGTGCAGACCTTGAGAGGATGGATAAACCGCTGCATTTTGACTGATATGACTAACTGGATAAGAACACATAGAGCATCAATTCAATACTACTGAAGATTAAATGTAAACATGTTAAACTAACCTGCATTTCTGATCAAACAAGCAATGCAGAGAGATCCAAGATTCCATAAAAACGGGGAAAAGGTTATGTTGTTAAAAGCTGTGATTTAGGGGGGAAAAAAGTCATAAAAACGACAAACTGAAACAGTCATCTCCATCTTATTCTGCCTCACTTCCATTAGTGTGACAATTTCATTAAACAAACATAATGTACAAAATCATTTCCTCGACTTGGCTGGCTCCGAGAAATTAACAGCAACATGGAAGTCATGCATAATGAATGTGAACATTTGCCATCTACAAGTCTCCCACAGTCAAACATTAATTCCACCTCGTGCAGGGTGTGGAGAGGGAGGAAGAGGAAAAATGGAACATCGAGAGGTGGGGAAAGAAAAAGAACCTTCAGAGGTGATACTGATTCGTACTCTACCAGGTTAAAGCTGTGAGTGTTTGGAAAGACTACAGCAGTGGTACTGATTGATATGGTGGAAAATGATTAATTGATATACTAAAAACAAAACCTTCCAAAAACTTAACTAATTATCACTCCTGAACAATGCTTTGTTGAAGGAGCTACCTTTTGCTGCATTTAAATGACCAAGACTTTTGTAACACAGTGTCTTTATATAAGCTCTAGGGACCTTAAGACAAAACAAATCATTTAAAAAATAAGTCCGGTCAGCAAGGAATAACCAATGGGTCATGATTCATACCTAAAACTGATAAGCGGTGATGAATTTAGTGTTAATCAGAAAAAATAAAAATAATGATATTCGTCGAAATGAAGGACTCTGGGAGCGTCCATTTTTGCCCAAATATAGTAGCCCCTCCCTCCTGCCATCTTCCAGCAGTGACGTCACGGTGCGGTAAGCCTAGAGCCATTCTCCCCGCTTTACAAGCTAAATCAATGGGAACTACTAGACACATCTGCAATCAACAACAATTATTGAAGATTTCCAGAGGACTTCACCAAATTCACTGATCACATAATGGCACAGAAGTTAAAGGAGGTGCAAGCAAGGAGGAAAAAGGTGCATTAAGAATAAACAATATATACATACAGTATATCCAGGTATATACAGTATATTAAGATAAATAAGGATTAAGGTGCAAGTGTACAGAGTTATTTCACCTTTCTGATTCCTGATCCTCCACGGACGGGTTGGTCGTTGGATCGCCAACTTGAAGAGGGAGGATTTGCCATCGAACTTCTGGCCAGAGAAAAAACACGTAATATGTAGCCAACATTTGGAAGAAGAATGTTTTCAAGATGACTTGGATAATAGCGCGTTGTGACAAACACCAGATACAGCACTGGGACTTGATCAACAGCCGATACCGCACCGTGACGTCACAAACCAGTAGGTGGCAGTAGTGTTCTTTGACAAACATGGATGCCTCCAGTAAAGCACATTCACATGGAAATTACTCTGAATTAAAAACAATTATCATTTATTGAACAGTATGTAATAATTCCATATTTAATGTAATTTCAGAAGTTTGATTTCTGAATATGAGCGGACTTTTCCTTTAACATGAAGGAAGCATTGCGCTTATCACTGACTGTATCATCCCTAATTTCTGGATAAATTCAAAGAAATATTTTATTCCTAAAAATGGTTTCAGGTAGTCATTTAACCAACCTGTTCATTATGTTTAGCTTATTTTATTTTTTCTAATCTTTTCTCAATTATTTTTGGACCATTTGAATATGGGTGCACCATCAAGCATTCCTTTGGCTCCATTCCTGCCCATTATCAACATGAAAATTATTAAAAAATGATGAATTTATTTTAAATTCTTCTTCTATTCTTTTTGTATTTATATGTGTTTCTATAAATACAAAAAGAATAGCTGTGATGTCATTGTTTGGCTGTGACGTCATCCTGGAAAGAAACATCAGCTGTGCTGCTTCCATCAACACCCTTGTTTATAGATGTTGGAGATCGGCCTGTTTTCCAGTGTAGTCCTGTTTCTCTGACTGTGACTAACTGGATGTGCTCTCTTCATCCTCTGGCATGGGAGCTGGCTCGGAGCTCGTCTGCCTGGCTGTGTGTTTCCTGGACGGGGCCGCCTTTTACAGCTGCTTTTTGTATCTCTGCTTCTGTCTCCTTGAACCCCAGTCGGCCTCAGCAGATGGCCGCTCACACTGAGCCTGGTTCTGCTGGAGGTTTCTTCCTGTTCAAAGGGAGTTTTTCCTCTCCACTGTCGCTACAAGCATGCTTAGTGTGAGGGATTGTATTTGAGTCAATGAGTCGATGCAATCAACTGGTTTTCCTTAGATGGAAAACTTTGTATCAATTTGACTGTATGATCTGGTTGAACTGTAAAGTGCCTTGAGATGACATGTGTTGTGAATTTGGCGCTATATAAATAAACTGAATTGAACAATCCTTTGGATTTATGCACACTGGGAAGGTGTGGTCTGAGAGCAGTGCCAGTTATCATCCTAGACAAGGAAATATTTGTAATCCCTTAAATTACAATCCGTCATAATTCTCCCATTTCCAATGTCTCCAGAATGGTTGAATAATCTGTTGTGCACCATTACAAATAGGTGGCTGGGTGGTATTACATAGAGTGTATATATCATTCTTTGTTGCTTTATTGATCTGTGGTATAACGCTGAATGAGAGGAATGTGATGGTGAGGAGTGGCAGCATATATCACATGATAGTTTTGGATATAAAAAGTGGATCTATAGTTAAAGTTTCATAAAAAGTTTAATAAATTGTGAGAAGTTATGACGCAATCTGACTTCCGTTCACCACCTCAGCCAAAATCTGTGTGGTTAATTTCCTCTCTCGCTGACATATATGCAGCAATACATATTAGTTCAATCTCTAACGTTCTGCTCTCTCTGCTTTTTCTCATAGTAGCTTCATCTGGTCTGTTCCTGTTTGGCTGTGACTGCATCCTGGAGAGAAATATCAGCTATCAGCTGTGCTGCTGCTATCAACACCTTTGTTTATAGATTCTGTTTTTCAGTGTAGTCCTGTTTCTCTGACTGTGACTAACTGGATGTGCTCTCTTCATCCTCTGACATGGGAGCTGGCTCGGAGCTCGTCTGCCTGGCTGTGTGTTTCCTGGACGGGGCCGCCTGTGGAGCTGGTTGACAGTTGCCTTTTGTATCTATGTTTCTTTTTCTATGTCTGCTTCTGTCTCCTTGAACCCCAGTGGGCCTCAGCAGATGGCCGCTCACACTGAGCCTGGTTCTGCTGGAGGTTTCTTTCTGTTCAAAGGGAGTTTTTCCTCTCCACTGTCGCTACAAGCATGCTTAGTGTGAGGGATTGCTGAAGAGTCAATGAGTCGATGCAATCAGCTGGTTTTCCTTAGATAGAAAACTTTGAATCAATCTGACTGGATGATCTGGTGAACTGGAAAGAGCCTTGAGATGACATGTTTTGTGAATTGGCGCTATAGAAATAAACTGAACTGAAATAAATTGTTAACTGTATGTTTATTTACCTATTTATGGCACTTCATCCCCATAACAAATTCTTTGTAAAAACACTACTTGGCAATACGCTTTTTTAATAACAATTGTTTACCTGATATCATGTCATTATTTTTAACTTAATGAAAATGATTCCTTACATCTAAAGGTTACACTATGAATACTGATTTAAGCAATAGTTATCAGAAAAAGCTTCTTGCAGTCACAGCCATCATACTTTGTAATGCTCCATCTGACGCACACCAGCAAGACAAATATTACAGGTCACATGGGATTAAAAACAGAACCCAAATAAATAATTAGATTCAACTTGGCAGAGAGTTAAAAGTACATGTCAAGTCAGCTCGTTGCTCTTTTCTCATACATCAAAAACCAGGGAGTTTGACATGACTCTCATGACCGTGCCAAAAACACTTGGCATCACGTAATTCTCTTTGCATAAATCTCACAATCATTTATCCTGACACAACACAACAAAATGCTAATAGTAACATTTTAGAAACGGGAAGAGCATAGAGGGGGGAAAAAAAACAAAAAACGCTTTTCTCCCAAACAGTGATTTATTACCAGGTGCACCAGGGTCACACATTAATTTTGCTCTTTATATAAAATGCCCCTAACTGCTGCATGCATAAATAAAATGCTCACACAAAAATATCTTGTGTTGGAAAATGTTTATGCACATTTGCAGTCTTCCCCATCAGCTTGAACGGAGGAAAATGTCACAGTGTTGAGAGGATGTTTATCTGGAGAAGACAGAGCTGCCGGCTTGACGTGGCCCCCCCCCGGGCTCTCCTACCTTCCGTTGCTATGCAATCTACATGTGTGTGATTGCATGTAAGGGTGTGCGGTCTTGATCGTTATGTGTGTTGTCTTTGACTGACACAGGACGGTGGAAGATGCCAGCGTTTGGCGGCGCGCTTCAGCAGACACACATCGGATGTGACACCGCAGAGCCAGCGGTGTGACAGGCATGTGACAGGGCAGAGCTGGTCCTAAATAACTTCATAGGCTCCATTACGCTGCCAAAACACTGGACACGCCATCTCCCATTTCCCATTTATCCTTCATGGTCACAGAGCCCTTTACTATTCACAAATGGAGTGCTGATTGGACCCAACCTTTCGCTCAGTAAAGATTAATCACACATAGATGCCAGCTTTCATGCACAGTAGATAAGACCACCAGCATCAAAGCATCACATCCCCTCTTTGCAAATCATAGACAAAGGCTGAGCAGAGTGTTTAGTGCAAGGAGCAGGGCAGTCACAGTGGTGATTATCCTGAAGGAAGCATCAGTGGTTGGTGTTTACCTCCACTTTGCCCTCAGTTTTTTTTTTTTTTTTTTTGACACCGCGAACCTCGGAAAAAGTGAAAGCATTTGTCAAGAGCGGTTTTTGAGAGGGCTGAAGGTGACAGAAGATGAATGTGTCATTAGCCCTGACACAAATTAGTGGAAAGGGTAAAGGAGACAGAGGAGGAACAACAACCTTCACAACCGCAGCACTGGAATTACAAAAGATACAAAGTGGATGTAAAAGAAAAAGAGAATTCAAGGCTAATTCTAAAGCTAAAAGCAAATAATAAGACGTTTATGCCTGCAAGTCCTCAGTCTGCGGGTCATTGCAAAAACAAGCAGGTTGAAATGGGAGATGATGGGACTTTCGTTGGGCTTCCAAGCATCTACGTGGTGCAGGAAGTAAGTTACACAAACAAACTCATCATGATTAAAGCGGTCAAACACATAAAGCACATATAAAAAATAGTTAAACAGCTCAAGTAAATGACAGGTGAGTTTTTGATTTGCATCTGCCTAGGAATGTGTTTAGAAAGATGGACTGATTAAAGGAAAAGTCCGCTCATATTAAGAATTAGAACTTTTGAAAGTACTTTAAATATAAAATTATTACATACTGTTAAATAAATAATAAGTGCTTTTAATTAATAGTAATTTTCATGTGAATGTCCTTTACTGGAGGCATCCATGTTTGTCAAAGAACACTACTAAAACATACTGGTTTGTGACGTCACGGTGCGGTATCGGCTGTTGATCAAGTCCCAGTGCTTTATCTGGTGTTTGTCACAACGTGCTATTATCCAAGTCATCTTGAAAACATTCTTCTTCCAAATGTTGGCTACATATTACGTGTTTTTTCTCTGGCCAGAAGTTCGATGGCAAATCCTCCCTCTTCAAGTTGGCGATCCAACGACCAACCCGTTGAATAAGCTGGTGGGGAAGGCCACTTCTGTCCTGGGCTGCCCTCTGGACTCGGTGGAGGAAGTGGCTGAAAGAAGGATGCTGTCCAAACTCACATCCATGATGGACAACACCTCTCACCCTCTGCACGAGACTGTAGAGGAGCTGAGCAGCTCCTTTAGTCAGAGACTTAGACACCCTGTCTGTAAGAAGGAGCGCTACCACAGGTCATTCATTCCTGCTGCCACCAGACTCTATAATAATGCACTATAACCACAATCACTCCTGTAAAAACCACTTTACAGCTATATTATAGTTTTTTTTTATTTACTGACTGTGCAATATTCTGTGCAATATGCTGAATGTGCAATCATTACCTACTACACTTTAACGTAAAAGTAAATCCACCTGTATATAAGCCATCCGGATTGTACATATTTTTATTTATATTTTTTTATTTCTTATTTCTATTTTGTTTTTCATTGTGTGCGATACATGTACACTTGCACCTTAATCCTTATTTATCTTAATATACTGTATATACCTGGATATACTGTATGTATATATTGTTTATTCTTAATGCACCTTTTTCCTCCTTGTTTGCACCTCCTTTAACTTCTGTGCCATTATGTGATCAGTGAATTTCTCCGCTGTGAGATCAATAAAGCTCATCTAATCTAATCTAATCTAAGTCCGTGGAGGATCAGGAATCAGAAAGGTGAAATAACTCTTTTTTTTTCCACTTTTACCCGATGTATTCCAGCTGCCATGCACGTGGGCATTGTCAGTTTCACTATAGCTCTGGTGAATTTCAATTCAATTTCAATTCAGTTTATTTATATAGCGCCAAATTCACAACACATGTCATCTCAAGGCACTTTACAGTTCAACCAGATCATACAGTCAAATTGATACAAAGTTTTATATCTAAGGAAAACCAGTTGATTGCATTGACTCATTGACTCAAATACAATCCCTCACACTAAGCATGCTTGTAGCGACAGTGGAGAGGAAAAACTCCCTTTTAACAGGAAGAAACCTCCAGCAGAACCAGGCTCAGTGTGAGCGGCCATCTGCCAAGGCCGACTGGGGTTCAAGGAGACAGAAGCAGAGATACAAGAAGCAGAGATACAAAAAGCAGCTGTAAAAGGCGGCCCCGTCCAGGAAAATGGTGAAGTCCTCTGGAAATCTTCAATAATTGTTGTTGATTGCAGATGTGTCTAGTAGTTCCCATTGATTTTGCTTGTAAAGTGGGGAGAATGGCGCTAGGCTTACCGCACCGTGACGTCACTGCTGGAAGATGGCAGGAGGGAGGGGCTACTATATTTGGACAAAAATGGCCGCTCCCAGACTCAGTGATCACGAAGAAAATTATTATTTTTAATTTTTTTATGTATTAAGGCTAATTTCATTAAATCACTTAGTTTTAGGTATAGATAATGATCCATTGATTATGCATTGCTGATCGGACTTTTCCTTTAACATTAGAAAAAGGACATATTTCAAAACATGTTAAGAAAGGTTAATCAAATTTCTAGTTGCCTCTGATTTCAGCACATTTGCAGCAAGGAGTTAAATTATTTAGTGGCAGTTTGATCAAAGAAAATAACTCATTAGTACAATAACTTCTATATTTCCAAAGCGGGGTTTCATGGAAAAAAATATTTTTTAAATCTGTGTAAAAATGTCCTGTTATATTAAAGCGTTGAAGACCTCAGGTCACATGTTTTCATTGGATGTTTGAATTGAAATGAGATGGTGAAAACTGCAGCAAATAATTAGAAAAACATTTCAGGGAATCCTTATAAACACTTGAGTTTAACACTAAAGTTGAGTTAACATGACAGTTGATGAGGCTTAATGGCTTAATCTTCAAAGAGTCCATGTAAGGAGTTCTAAATTGCTCATGCAGACAAAAAAGGCAATTAATGGCCATGCTGTGGATGAGTTACAAAAATGTTGGGAACAAAGGATAACTGGAGCTAAACTGGTTAAAACTGGTTTATGATAAGGAAGATTACTTTAGAAGTGGAAATGTCTTGAGAGCTCTACTCAATGAAATTTGTTTTTGTATACAATCTGTACAAAATGACAATAAAGTCTAAGTCTAAGATGCAGGAAGCACAGTAGAGAAAGGTAAAGTTTGGAATTACAGAAGTGGAGTTAATCATGTTAATAAATATAAAGTAATCAATGTCAATAAGAATTATAATAAATGTTATTTATAATGCACTTTACATGTAAGGACCTAAAATCTCTACAAATGAAACTAAAATATCAAAAGAGGAATATAATAAAATACAAAACGAAGGCTTAAAACATACTCGTAAAACCTGGAAAACGACTTTGCGCCTTCAACATCCAACAGACAGTAATACATAGGGTGACCATATTTTCATTTTGGAGAACCAGGACACAACAGCAATAACTCCAATAACAAACGATAATTTTATTCAAAATGTATTTATTAAAAATGCTTAATAATTCCTGTAATGAATGAATAGCACAATGAAAGAAATAATGTCTCATCTAAACATCCATAATTAACAATAAAAGTTAACAATAACTCTCAACTCCCAATAACAGATGATACTCAGCCTCGGCAATGAACGAAATAATGTCTGTTCTGTAGGCTATTGAAAAAAATAAATTAACAAATTAGCTAATTAACAAAAATTACCTCTTGTGTAGCAAAAATAACTCAAAATGTACCAAAAACAAACAAACATATCAATAGACTATCTTTACTTTCGGTGTCCAGGTGTCTTTTCAGATTCCTTGCACCTCCATTGGACACCGAGACATATGTGCCTGCTTTGCACACTGTGCACAAGGCCTCCCGTTTGTCTCGACCCGGTCTGAAAGCGGGGAAACTCTTTTGTAAATCGTCGGTAAACATACAGTGGGGCAAAAAAGTATTTAGTCAGCCACCAATAGTGCAAGTTCTCCCGCTTAAAAAGATGAGAGAGGCCGGTAATTTTCATCATAGATATACCTCAGCTATGAGAGACAAAATGAGAAAAAAAAAATCCAGAAAATCACATTGTCTGATTTTTAAATAATTTATTTGCAAAATATGGTGGAAAATAAGTATTTGGTCAGTTACAAACAAGCAAGATTTCTGGCTCTCACAGACCTGTAACTTCTTCTGTAAGAGGCTCCTCTGTCCTCCACTTGTTACCTTCATTAATGGCACCTGTTTGAACCCGTTATCAGCATAAAAGACACCTGTCCACAACCTCAAACAGCCACACTATAAACTCCACCATGGCCAAAACTAGAGAGCTGTCAAAGGACACCCGAAACAAAATTATAGACCTGCACCAGGCTGGGAAGTCTGAATCTGCAATAGGTAAACAACTTGTTGTGAAGAAATCAACTGTGGGATCAATTATTAGAAAATGGAAAACATACAAGACCACTGATAATCTTCCTCGATCTGGGGCTCCATGCAAGATCTCACCCCGTGGGGTCAAAATGATCACAAGAACGGTGAGTAAAAATCCCAGAACCACACGGGGGGACCTAGTGAATGACCTGCAGAGAGCTGGGACCAAAGTAACAAAGGCTACCATCAGTAACACACTACGCTGCCAGGGACTCAAATCCTGCAGTGCCAGACGTGTCCCCCTGCTTAAGCCAGTACATGTCAAGGCCCGTCTCAAGTTTGCTAGAGAGAATTTGGATGATCCAGACGATGACTGGGAGAATATCATATGGTCAGATGAAACCAAAATAGAACTTTTTGGTAAAAACTCTACTCTACTACTAGAATGCTGAGTTGCATCCAAAGAACACCATACCTACAGTGAAGCATGGGGGTGGAAACATCATGCTTTGGGGCTGTTTTTCTGCTAAGGGACCAGGATGAATGATCCGTGTGAAGGAAAGAATGAATGGGGCCATGTATCGTCAAATTTTGAGTGAAAACCTCCTTCCATCAGCAAGGGCATTGAAGATGAAACGTGGCTGGGTCTTTCAGCATGACAATGATCCCAAACACACCGCCCGGGTAACGAAGGAGTGGCTTCGTAAGAAGCATTTCAAGGTCCTGGAGTGGCCTGGCCAGTCTCCAGATCTTAACCCCATAGAAAATCTTTGGAGGGAGTTGAAAGTCAGTGTTGCACAGCGACAGCCCCAGAACATCACTGCTCTAGAGGAGATCTGCATGGAGGAATGGGCCAAAATACCAGCAACAGTGTGTGAAAACCTTGTGAAGACTTACAGAAAACGTTTGATCTCTGTCATTGCCAACAAAGGGTATATAACAAAGTTTTGAGATGGACTTTTGTTATTGACCAAATACTTATTTTCCACCATATTTTGCAAATAAATTCTTTAAAAATCAGACAATGTGATTTTCTGGATTTTTTTTTTCTCATTTTGTCTCTCATAGTTGAGGTATATCTATGATGAAAATTACCGGCCTCTCTCATCTTTTTAAGCGGGAGAACTTGCACTATTGGTGGCTGACTAAATACTGTTTTGCCCCACTGTACATTTGCGCTTTTGCATGTTGTTGCCGTACTGACAGCCACGCTATCTATTCTGATTAAGAACAGGGCTGCCCGCACTGACGCGGCTCAGGGATTACGTCACACGCAGCGCAGTGCCCTAGTGCCTGTAAATTTAATGGTCCAATTAAGGTAATTTAAAAAATCCGGACATTTCTTCACTTTCTAAAAAAAACCCGGGGCGCCCGGGACAGGACGTGAAATACGGACGTTTGGTCACCCTAATAATACAGATTTACTGCAAAATTCAAACATATATACTTATTCACAACTCTCACTTGACCAAAATATTGCAATTCAAAGTAGCTCCAAATTATTTTAATAAAACTAAAAAAGTAGTGTAAATGGAGCCTCTAAAGGAACACCAAGGGTGAAATTTAACAATCATAACTGATTGTTTGTGTGTCTATTTTTGCTTGTTCTTTTGCTGAGGTTTATTATGCTATTTATTATGCAAATAATATATATTATATAAATAATTATTATGTGAGTTATTATCTTCCAGATCCCTGGTGATGTAATATCTGTTCGCTAACTATTTTTTGTAGTTTTTGACTTTTAAAAGAAGTTTTAGAGTTCATGCAGAACATCCTATTTGTATCAAAAAATAAAATAAAATAATTAATCCAAGTATTATGATCCCATGGTTCTCAATAAAATCTGGAAGAAAAAAAAACATTCAGCCTGCCGTGAGCTAAAGTTATCTGCTCTTAAAAAAAAAAAAGTCTCTCATTGACATGCAGTGAAAGTATTTCAATTTAGCTTAACTATCTAATTTAAAATTTCAGCCTCTTGGACCAATTTATCTAAATTTTTACCAATTAATGGCACCAGGAGAATTATCTACGTCAGGTATGATAATAGAAGCAGAGTGCTGATGTTATTGATTGAGGTTCTTTGGCAAAATAAAATTAAAAAAATATATATATATAGTAATAATGGACTTCCATATATTAGAAAATTGTCATAAACTTTTTTTCTCCTTTAGGCCATTTTAGTCATTTAAAAACCTCAATATGAAGTTTTTCTAACAACTCTTTGCCTAGAAATATTTTAAGGTAGTGTTTTTCTTTCTATACTGAATAGTTCTAACTCTATAGGCTACTAATGGTAGGGCAGTAATTAGCAGAGGCTAACCAATTTACCAAAAAACTGAAATTTAGAAAGGGATTAAAATGGATGGTATTCTTTTTTATGGCACAAATAATAGCCGGGTGAAAATGTTTAAAGTTTACCGATGCTTGGTGGACTGATGAGTCACTTCGATATATCTATCAGCCTTGGCCATCATATTTACAGAATGTTGCATCAGAAAATGTAAAATACTGTTTTACTTCCTTATATCACTTTAAACGAACCTCAATCCTTAAAATGGTCCCATATAGAAAATTCGGTAACCCACATCCCTGCAAGTAGCTGTACAAGATCCGAGTGAGTGAGAAAAAGAGGGTCAAAAGAATTGCGTGACCTTTCATCTCACATGATGATAGAGCAATTTGTGCATGTGAGCATGAAGCCTTTGATGGCTGCAACCCTCACATCACATGTTGTAAAACTTATGATATGATGCTCTGCCAGCTTTGCACACTTTCTATGTCAGGGAGGACTTTGATGTCTTGCCTGTTTGCAGAGCCGCACAATCACTTTAGCCACTACTACTAAAAATAGAGTTGCTGTTGAACCCTGAAGGCTGTTAGTTGCAAGTCTGATATGGAGATTGCTTGTCATTGCTTGGCCGGTTTGGCTCATTAAAATGTGGGGACGTTTCTACTATTACCACCCTGAATGCTTTCTAGTGGAGACATTGTGCAAAAGCCACATCTTATTTAAACACAGGAAAAGTAAACAAGGTGAATTATAGATCATTAGATGCAAAGATGCATGAATCATTTATGACATTTAATTAATATATTTGAAGACATGTTTTGAGGTCAATGAGATGTTTCAGTTATTGACAAACACTATTCTTTTTCTTGATTAGTGATAATTAGCTGACATGAACTGCTGATGGTTTTATAGGACAGGTGAAAACAGATGAAGAAAATGGAAAAGGGTGGGGTTCATTTCCACTATGCTCCAAAGATTTTGGTGTATTCTGTCAATGCTAAAATTACATTAGTCAAGAATCATTCAAGCTTTTTGATTTCATGCTTCCAAGGGGGGAGCTGCACATAGCACAAATACACATTTAAACGAAAAGAGAAAAGGGAGGAATTCATCCTTCACTGCTTGGTTCATTTGTTGCTTTGTGGGCTACTGAAATGTGTGTGTTCTGTGCTTTTTCCAAAGATATATGAGGCTCAGATGGGATTCAGAGAGACACAGACACTGAGGGAGATAGAATAAAAATAAAAGGGGGATGTCCAAATAAGAAAACAAAATGGGGAGTTAAATTTGGTGCCCTGTGTCTACTGGCATACTGGAAGTTGAAGCACATACCGAGTTGGAGTCCCACACACGCTAGGATGGAACTGTGTGTTAATGTCTGGAGCTCTCCAGCCGTGCAGACACCTCAGGGGACGCATCCCGATAATGCAAACTAACTCCAGCTAGCAGTCCCAAGGGACAGAAAAAACAAAAGATAATGCTCCATCAACTTTTATCTCATTAAGCAGTCTATAACTTGCCTAATTGTTTACAAAGGGATTTGGAACAATATCCTGCTCAGGGTTTAAGATTTTGGGTGTGTGTGAGTGCATATGTGTTGCTGATCACTCTGGCCCACACATGTCGGTATATGGAAGGGGAGGGGGGGTACATTTGTGATTCATTGCCGTCATGAATTAAGATTGGTTTTAATTAGGATGAGTATGGATGTGCAGCCTAATAAGATAAAGCAGGAGATTAGGAGACAAAGGGCCGCGCTTTGGTTTCTCACCCGCTTCCATCCGACACTTTTGAGTCGACGCCGCAGAGTAAACAGAGGTAGAAAGACTGTGCACACATCTGGCTAACGAATAAAGAGCACAGCTCCAAAAGATTTCATAAATCAAAGATGATGTTTTGTCTTTACAGCCAAGTCATGTCAGCCTACTTCCCCGGCTTCCTCTTTTTTTCTCCTCATCTTTTTAGATATTCTGCCAGCAGCACACTCCACCGCCTTCCCCCGACCTCATGCTTTTCAATCTGTCCATCTGAGCACTTGAGCTTTGATCTTCTCACCCAGGCCGACTCATCGCAGTCCTGCAGCCTCCTTTGCTCTCTCCTCTGTAACTCCACTCATCTCTAATACACATATATATATATATATATATATATATATATATATCAGTACCAAGTCTCTCTGAAAGTCTTCTAGAAGATGTAAATGCAGCACTACATACTATCCCTACTAAAGACATAACTGAGACCAACGAGCTGACCTACGCCACAGCTACAGTGATCCTAGAGATGCTTGGCTATAAGATAAACACCACAGGCCACAAAGCAGAGCCCCCATGGAGGAGAAGGCTGGAAGCCAAGATCAAGGCAACACGAAGACAGGTTAGTCAGCTCTCAGACCTGCAGAAAGGTGTAGGGAAGAGGTTACCTAAGTACAACAAGCTGTCCATTCCTGAGGCTCTAGAAACTGCCAAACAAAGACTCGCCGCCCTGGCCACCCGCCTAAAGAGATACAAGGGAGAAGCAGTAGCCAGGAGAATAAACCAGGTGTTCTCCACCAACCCATCCAAAGTGTACTCACAGTGGCAGGGTAATTCAAGATCAGATCCACCCAGGGCTGAGACTGAACAGTACTGGAGAAACATATGGGAGAAGAAGGCATCCCACAACACCAATGCTCAGTGGCTAGAAGATCTTACAACAGATCACAGCAATCTCCCAGAACAAGAACCAGTAACCGTTACAACGGCAGATGTCCAAGAAAGAGCGGCAGGTATGAAGAGCTGGACAGCACAAGGCCCTGACATGATCCACACCTACTGGCTGAAAAAACTAACCGCACTTCATGCACGCCTCGCAGCACAAATGAACCAACTGCTGATGGATGGGACCCACCCAGAATGGTTAACCCAAGGACGGACAATCCTGATCATGAAGGATCGCCAGAAGGGAACAACCCCATCCAACTACCGGCCAATAACTTGCCTATGTACAACATGGAAGCTCCTGTCAGGCATCATAGCGGCTAAGATGAATAGGCACATGGCTCAATACATGCACCCTTCCCAGAAGGGAATAGGCAGTAACACCAGAGGAGCCAAGCACCAGCTACTAGTGGATAGAGCAGTCACTCGAGACTGTAAGACCAGGCAGACAAATCTGTGCACTGCCTGGATTGACTATAAGAAAGCCTATGACTCAATGCCACATACATGGATACTGGAATGCTTGGAAATGTACAAGATCAACAGGACTCTAATAGCCTTCATCAAGAACTCAATGAAGCTGTGGAAAACAAGTCTGGAAGCCAATGCAAAGCCAATAGCACAAGTCACCATCAAGTGCGGCATATACCAGGGTGATGCACTATCCCCGCTGCTGTTCTGCATAGGCCTGAACCCCCTCAGCCAGATCATCACAAAGACTGGCTACGGATACCAATTCCGAAGCGGAACAATCATCAGTCACCTCCTCTACATGGATGACATCAAGCTGTATGCCAGGAGTGAGCGAGACATCGACTCACTGATCCACACTACCAGGATCTACAGCAACGACATTGGGATGTCATTCGGACTGGACAAGTGCGGTCGCATGGTCTCAAAGAGAGGGAAAATGATCAGAACCGAGGGGGTTGAACTACCAGAAGGCCACATTACAGATGTGCAGGACAGCTACAAATACCTTGGGGTGCCACAGGCTAACGGAAACCACAAGGAGATGGCAAGAAAGACTACCACAGCTAAATACCTACAAAGAGTAAGGTAGGTCCTGAAAAGTCAGCTGAATGGGAAAAACAAGATCCAAGCCATCAACACATATGCCCTACCAGTCATCAGATACCCCGCTGGTATAATAAACTGGCCAAAGGAGGAGATAGAGGCCACTGACATCAAGACAAGAAAGCTCCTCACAATGCATGGAGGGTTCCACCCCAAATCCAGCACCCTGAGACTGTATACCAAGCGTAGCGAGGGAGGCCGAGGGCTAGTGAGTGTCAAGATCACTGTCCAGGATGAAACAACTAAGACCCAGGAGTACATCAGAAAGATGGCCCCCAAAGACAAATGGCTTGGTGAATACCTCAGGCAGGAGAAAACCGAAAGCGAGGACAAGAAAGAGGAAGGAGAACCATCATGGAGGGACAAGCCACTACACGGCATATACCACAGACAAATAGAAGAAGTGGCTGATATCAAAAAATCCTACCAGTGGCTGGAAAAGGCTGGACTGAAGGACAGCACAGAGGCACTAATCATGGCAGCACAAGAACAGGCACTCAGTACAAGATCAATAGAGGCCAGGGTCTACCACACCAGGCAGGACCCCCGATGCAGACTGTGCAAAGATGCCTCTGAAACAATACAGCACATAACAGCAGGGTGTAAAATGCAGGCAGGAAGTGCATACATGGAACGCCACAACCAGGTAGCTGTCATAGTGTACAGGAACATCTGCCATGAGTATGGGCTGGAAGTCCCAAGGTCAAAATGGAAGACACCTCCTAAGGTAGTTGAGAATGACCGAGCTAAGATCCTATAGGACTTCAAGATCCAGACTGACAAACAGGTGATGGCTAACCAACCAGACATCGTGTTGATCGACAAACAGCAGAAGAAGGCAGTAGTGATAGATGTGGCAATCCCAAGCGACAGCAACATCCAGAAGAAAGAAAACAAGAAGCTTGAGAAATACCAAGGGCTGAAAGAGGAGCTAGAAAAGATGTGGAAAGTAAGAGCAGCAGTGGTGCCAGTGGTAATTGGAGCACTGGAGGCTGTGACCCCCAAACTGGGAGAGTGGCTACAGCAGATCCCAGGTAAAACATCAGAGGTCTCTGTCCAGAAGAGCGCAGTCCTAGGAACAGCTAAGATACTGCGCAGAACCCTCAAACTCCCAGGCCTCTGGTAGAGGACCCGAGCTTGAGGATGACACATACCACCCCACGAGGGGTGAGAAAACAGTTTTTTTTTTTTTATTTTTTTTTATATATATATATTTATGCAGGTCATAATCTTTTTATGGCTGTGGTTTTACTTGTAATAATTTAGCCTCACTAAAGAAGATAAAGTGAGTTTATTTTTAAGGAGGTACTGTACTGTTAGCTTTTCTAATGTATAGATCAATGCTTCTATGATCTGCTTCTGTCTTTTCTAACCCCTTCTTGACCAGGGCAGAAGGCCCCTCACACTGAGCCTGGTGCGGCTGGAGATTTCATCCCTTTATAATTGTCTCTGTAAAGTACATGGTGATGACATGTTTTGAGTTGGAACTATATAAATAAACTGACTTTAGCTGTTTCTCACTTCTCCACCTATATTACTTGTACTAGTTTGCATCACCTCTCTTCACTCTTTGCTCTGCTTTCAAGCAGTCAGGTTGTCTTTGTTGGAACCTTCTGTTATGCTACATTCACATCTAAAGTGCTTTGGGCAGCAGAAGCAGCCACTTTACATGCAAAATCTATGGTTGACGAACATCAAAGTGCATCAAAGGTCCTGCAGCGTGTCTAGAGCAGCAGGAGGAGCGCATCTTGCTGCATCTGAGCAGCTGAAGCAGCTCCTCATGAGCTTCTGAGCATCTGACGCACGTAATGCGCTTTACAAAGCAGCAGGTGCTGGAGTTGGAAATATTAATTTTTGTTGCTCGAAAACAATCAATCAGAGAAGGTGATCTGCAGTGATCTGCCTACAGTTTGTAATAAGAACCTGAAAAACACTAACATCTACGTCCAGCTGCCACTAACAGTAGGGGAAAACCCCCAAGAGGCGAGCGGGCTTGAGGCAGCTGCTGCTGGGGATTCCCAGTGACAGCGCACCACCAGTATGTGGGGGTCTGAGAGGCTCCAATCGTAATCTTGATGAACTGACTCTACAGATGAAGTTTTCAGTTGGACCTTCTCACTATAAAACATATTCAATCTACTTTTTACCCACTGATCACAGCAGGTATAGCAAAGCCACTCTCTGCCATTGAACACAGGAGCAGCAGAAGCATCAGATGCATCTGCTCACACTTTACTGGATGTGCTTCAACTCCATCTAAGATGCTCATGAGGCACGTCTGAACTTAATGTGGACAAGCATCAAAAATGAAGCAGCAGGCGCTTTTAAGTTGCCAAAAGCACGTCGGGTGTGAACGTAGCAGTACTCTGCAACTTATTCTACCATTTTGTTCTCCATTTGTAGATATTTTTCCAGATAGAACTCCTATTTTCTACTTGTTAACTCCACCAAGGAGGTTATGTTTTCATCTGCATTGGTTTGTCTGTTTTCAAAATTATGTTAAAAGTTTTCAACAGATTTTGCTCAAATTTTTCAGAGAAGGTGCATTATGTGAGTGGCAACAAAAAATATAGATTTTTGTGATGAACCGGACCATCATCTGGATCCAGGACTCTCTGAATACAGGTATTAAGTGAAAGTCAGAATTTGTAGGTGGAAATTAGTTACAGTACCAGCCATTCAAAATGGCCTTTCCCAGTCAAACACCAGCCAAATGGCAGGTCACTTCCCTGCTACTCCCAGCAAAATCCCCCCCAACTTCCAGCCACTGGAGTGACCCCTCTTGCATATTTTTATACTCTGACTCCACTATTTCATTGAATTACAGGGTCTGACCAGGAGATGGCGCTTTTCTTTAGATCTTAATGTCCACAACTCATAACAGAAAGAATATTTTAGTAGAAAGATTGATGCTTAAAAAGGCATTGTAGGACGAGCCAAGGGAGGGCCCATCAAGGAAAGTGGGGAAATGTTGAATGGCTACTACTGTAGTTGATGGAGGTCTGCCTTCTCTGAGTGCTTTTGTAGTTCAACTTTCTTTCATAGCACCTTTCTTTGCCAGTGATCATGGCACTTGAGTTATACTGCAAACGAATCATGACAAAAACTTGCCTACAATTAGGTCCTAACAGAAAAACTGATGTGAAACACAAATAAATATTTAGAAATGGATAAACCTGGCCACTGTTTAGGCTATAGAATGGTTCTGATATCTAATCCATAGAAAATATATCAGCTAACTGCACTTATTCATCCTGCACTTGCTGCTATTGCACTTCTGGTTAGACCTAAACTACATTTTGTTGCCTTGTACCTGTACCTGTGTAATGACAATAAAGTTGAATCTAATCTAATCTAATCTAACCACTTGAAACCAGTCAAAACTGTTGTACCAGCCGAGCAAAAAAAAGGTAGTCTTAGAAAAATCAACAATGATTTAATTTTCTTTTTTTTTTAACCATCTGTATACTGAAAAGAGCAAATTACATTTCCTAATTAAAATCCCAAGTCGTATAAAATACATGATTGAATATTTAGGTGTGCAATTTGGTTAAGTAAATTTTAATCCACTTAATAAAAGCTGACTGAACACCATTCAATGAAAATGTGTGCGAAATACAAGAAAGGATAATATCAGGGGTCTTACGACATTAAATATTCAGTGAGGAAGCCTTGCCTTCTTATATTGAAGGGTCAAAATGTGTTTTTGTTATAATGAGGTTTTTATATTTGGTCTGCTGCACCTTTACAGAGATTCCTACATTGAAAAACATGATGAAACCTCTGCCCCTACTTTGAAGTTACAATTTATATTGTGTCTTCTTTTTAGATTCACGGTTCTTTGGATTTTTTTTTTATCATAGTAGAACAGTTGCTTTATAAAAATATATCTGTGAAAACAATCACAGACTGAAGTGGATTTTACAAATTAAATATAACTTTAAACTGAATACCCAAAAAACAAAATATTTTGTTGTTGGTCACTGAATTTTATTCCCAAAATTGAGCAAAATTTTACGCCTAATGCCGGGCATACACTGTACGATTTTTGCCCATTTCGGGCAGATTTTCCAGTCGTGAGAATTTTTTGATCGCGATCAGCCTATAACGATCTAGCCTCGTGAGACCATCCTGATCTCGCGAGCTTTCAAGGTTTCACTCGCTAATCAGTCTGGAGACTCTCCGTTAAAGAAAATTTGGATCCGTTCACCAAACGAACGTCCAATCAGTGTTGGCTTTGAGGCGGGTTGAGGTGTGACGCAACGAGAAGCGCGACAGTTCAGTCTAAAGAACATGGCGGCTTCAGCCGATGAAACTAGCGTTAGCGTGGCTATCGAGCAAGTTTTATCGGAATTACAGAGTATTTCTTCACTGAAAGAAGAGCAAAACACTGCTCTGGAGGCTTTTCTCAGAGGAAAAGATGTTTTTGCTCTTCTCCCGACTGGTTTCAGCAAGAGTTTGATCTATCAATTGGCTCCTCTTCGTCGTCGCTCTGTTAGTACGTCATATGCTTCGTTGATCTGATTGGTTTATTTGGCCCGTCTATCACCAACATAGGCCAATCAGTTAACCAGTATTTTCGCCCCTTCCCAAAATTACTTCAACGGAAGGTTTCCAGATGGATATGTGGAGCAAATCCATCTGGTGGAGTCAGGTTACTAACGATCACCCTTCGATCAGGAATCGTAATGTTGGGAGAAAATCAAACATGTTTGAAATTTAGTCGGCCGTCGTAAGCAAATCGCTGAGTGGGCAAACAAGGATCATTCTTCTTCCTCTCAGAGGAAAACAGAGAAGCATGGCTGGGTGAGAGTGAGTTCTCTCTGTAAAATTATCAGACCATAGTAGCAACATTTGCTTAGCCATGTCTCTGTCCAAATACGTCGTCGCCTTTTCTTTTTCGGGCTTTCAGCACAAAATTGCCCAAATCACCAAGGCAGCGTGTTTCACTCTAGTGAGCTTCATATTCCTCTTCTACTCGTTTGGCTTCCGGATAGACGAGTCCGAGTAGCGCCATCTCACTGCAATGCTGAGTCCCACCTGGTTTTTAGACGTACAGTGTGAGCAGGTAGATGTCATCAGAGCGTCGGGTCACACAGTGTGAGAACAAACATTGTGAGCTTTGAACTTTTAAACCCTGCGGTTTTGTTCTACATTGTGAGCTGTAGCTGCATGCAACGATTGAAACAATCGTTGCACGCAGTTCATGCCTGGCTTAAGAAAGGGAAATATGAGATCGCCTCATTCCTTTTTGTTATCATTAATCATTTTCTCATTTTGTGTCATTAGACTAGTAAGAAAGGTAAATAAAAGACAAGAGGTTATTCAAAGAATCTGTGTCATCATGTTCGTTTTTTTAGAAACTGACAGCTTGAATTAAATGAGAATATGTGGAGTTTTTTTGAAAAATTATTATGTACCTGTAGTTGTACTTTATAATATGCTGATGAAGGTTCTCAGTCATCCAGGTCATAGTCATTCCGTAAAAATTCAAAAAATATCCACTGGACTTGGTTTTCAAGATTTGAAGACGTTTCGCCACCTCTCCAGGAAGCTTTCTCAATTCAAATGTCTGGATCCACAGTGAGTTTGAGTCTGATATGGACGTTATATTGATGTTTCCAAGCAATACAAGGCCTTGTCCATATAAGACTCAAACTCACTGCGGATCCAGACATTTGAATTTAGAAAGCTTCCTGGAGAGGTGGCGAAACGTCTTCAAATCTTGAAAACCAAGTCCAGTGGATATTTTTTGAATTTTTACGGAATACTTTATAATATCATATAACATGATATGCTATGATTTGATATATGATTTGATATTACATGATTTTCTGCTGTAGATGGAAAAAATGAAAGAAAAGGGATGAGCACCATGTTTTGAAGCATTTTGGAAGAATGTGCAGAGGTTCTGCTTTGGATAGATTTGGCTTTGTGTGCTGAACCAACTGCCAGGGTCTCAGTAAACACTGAGTCAGCTTTCTTGAGCTCTGTTTACAGAGAGAGGCTCAACAGATTGGATGGTTGACTCTGTTTATTCTCTGTCCAACTGAAGTGAACATGTCACCAGTGAGTAAGCAGACAATCTGTTATATTGCTGCTAAACTCACTTTATATTTTACTTAGCTTAGAAACTATAGAACACGGCTAGATAAGATAAGCACCTTATAACCATGGAAACTAAACTCTGATGTGTCTTGGTTATGTTTTGGATAAAGAGGGTCTTTACTGGGTGTGTGTCTGGGGTAGGGGTTATCAGACTGGGTTTTAGGATGTTTGGAGAATTTCAGATGTAAGGTTTCTTGTTGAAGTTTGTGAGGCGATCCTGAACCCATTCGTCCTGCAGGGTGATCCAGCTGCACTCTATGCATTCATTCAATAGCATAATGTACAACAGTACACCTTTGTCTTTGCCCATTTCTCTCGTTATCACTCACAGTGAAGTAGTGCAGCTGCATAGCACCGATACCTACTTCAGGCTTTCAAAAAAAATTTTGATTAGAATATTTTTTTAAATCTTTTTGGTTGATAAATTCTTGATTTATTTTGTACTTGGGTCCTTCCAGACCAAAACCTACACCATACCAATTTTGTTGTATTTCTATACCTGGGAAGTAAAATATTAGATTAATAAAATGATAAAACTAAAATAATAAAATTTCAGATACCCCCTGTAATGCATTGGCGGACCACTAGGGGCACAAGTACCCCTGGTTGGGAATCACTGCTTTACAAGAGATTTCAATATGTTTCATATAGGGAAGGAGAAAAGAAAAATCCATAGCAGTTGTATTTTAAAAAAAAAATGTTGAAAAAAAAGAAACAAAAGAAAAACATATTCTATGTAATGAGAGACACCAAATATTTTCTCAGGGTGAATAAACATGTTTATGTTTTGAACATATTAGTTTTCTTGATTTCTTTCATTTTCAAAACTTTGGACTTGATCTGATCAGATGTCATGTCATGGGTATGGGACCCAGATAAAACTCCCTGCATGGCTGAATAGTCTTCCTCCCGTCATGTTGTATTCATGAAGCATGGGAAACATGAACAGTGTCTTGGTTAGGATTACAACTTTACATAAACCCTTTTACGTAATTTCAGTGATTGATTAACCTGCAATTCTGACAGATATAACTTCTTTGACAGTCATCTTTTAAGAATTGTTCTTGTTACAACTGCTGGACTTTGATCATTCTCTTCATTATTAAGGTGAGCATAATTTGTAGTATGCTAAAAATGTTTGACTTTCATGTTCATTCCAATGAATGATAAAGGTTTTAGCCTATGACTTTTATTATTTATGTCAGCTATATATTTCTTATATTTATGATGTGTCACTTGTTGCATTTGGTAGGAGGCTTTTGGAAGGATAAAAGCTGGGCATACATTGTACAAGTTTTTACCCTCTTCGAATCGTGCGAGAAATTTTTGGATCGGGCCAAGTCTCAGCCTTATCCTGTGTCCTGCGTCATGTAGTACTGTCATATTCAGAATTCAAACTTCTGAAAGTACTTTAAATATGAAATTATTACACACTGTTTAATAAATGATAATTGTTTTTAAGTAAGAGTATGGTATATGGCCTATACTTATAAAGCGCTTTTTCTAGTCAGGAGACTTGACCAAAGCGCTTTACACTAAATTCAGTCATTCACCCATTCACGCACACACTCACACTCTGACCACCATCAGTAGATAATGCAGGTGAAGTGTCTGGCCCAATGACACAACGACAATGAAAGTCGGAGCCGGGGCTTGAACCGTCAACCCTTCGATTTCAGGGCAAACTCCCACATCCTTTACTGCAGGCATCCATGTTTGTCAAAGAACACTACTGCCACCTACTGGTTTGTGACGTCACGGTGCTGTATCGGCTGTTGATCAAGTCCCAGTGCTGTATCTGGTGTTTGTCACAACGCGCTATTATCCAAGTCATCTTGAAAACATTCTTCTTCCAAATGTTGGCTACATATTACGGGTTTTTTCTCTGGCCAGAAGTTCGATGGCAAATCCTCCCTCTTCAAGTTGGCGATCCAACGACCAACCCGTCCGTGGAGGATCAGGAATCAGAAAGGTGGAATAACTCTTTTTTTCACTTTTACCCGATGTATTCCAGCATCCAGCTGCCATGCACGTGGGCATTGTCAGTTTCACTATAGCTCTGGTGAATTTCAATGGTGAAGTCCTCTGGAAATCTTCAATAATTGTTGTTGATTGCAGATGTGTCTAGTAGTTCCCATTGATTTAGCTTGTAAAGCGGGGAGAATGGCGCTAGGCTTACCGCACCGTGACGTCACTGCTGGAAGATGGCAGGAGGGAGGGGTTACTATATTTGGGCAAAAATGGCCGCTCCCAGACTCAGTGATCGTGATGAAAATATTGTTTTTATTTATTTCCTGATTAAAGCCCCTCCCCTCTAACCGCTTAACCTTCCGTTGCCACCCGGCTGCCGCAGTCAGGAGGACGCGCGTGGAAGTCATGGCGGAGCGACAGCCACCAGCGAAAGAGAAACTGCCCTTACTGCCCCTGCCGACAATTGCTTACAGCATCTTATATCTAGCTGCTTGGAGGTGAGTGTTATCGCTCTTACCGGTTCACACTCCATGCCGCGTACGCTGCTTGGACGCTTCTGGTCGCATGCGGTAGCCGCGCAGATGCTGTGAGAGGGGTGGAGCTTGGAGGTGGGGCATGAGTGAAGCAGAGAGGGTGGGGGAGTGGCGTGAAACCTGTTTTTCTTCAAATTTTCAGTCGAAGTCTGCTCTCTTCTCAATGTTACAGACTGCAGCTTTAAGAGTGCATGGAATTGAAGACAGATGTGCCCAATAAATCAGATTCCAGTTGTTTTAGCTCATGAATTATAATTGATACACAAAAAACTGTGAATTTCACAAGATCGTGATACATTCTGCATAGATTTTTAGTTACATTCTATACTTTTCTGAAAATTTAAAGTGATCAATTTAAAGGCTAGGGACATGTAGAAATCATTGGTCTGAATGTCCTACTTAAACCTGAGACCCCGTTGAAACGAGCTGTCCAAAAAAAAAGACCAATTTAATTTAGACCAAATGGAAATGAAGAATTCTGGCTGTTAAAAGCTAATGCTTGCCACCCACTGCTTCCATTTACCACGATTCTGCTTGCGTTCACCAGAGTTTACTCTTGGTGGGTTCTTTTTTAAAAAGCCGACACCCCATCATCTGCCTTCTCTTTCTCCCATTTGCTTCCTTTTGGACCCCGCCCCCACCCGCCTTCTCTCCCCAGTCATTTCCTCCCCCAGTTGCACTCCAGCATAAATCACCTCTCTGCGATGGGTTTAATGGCTTTTTAATGAGCCTAATGTTTTCTGTTTTAATGAACTTCTTACGTCAGCCTTAATCATTTTAGTAGGATGAAAAATGATTGAGAAATGGCCTACATTAATTTAATTTACTGTTCAATCTGCACAGTCCTCTTTACAACCCTGGGGAAGCTAGGGCATGGAGCAAAAAGAAGAAAGATGGGGAAATGGATGGAAACCTGGAAGATAGCGATATTACCAAATGGAATGAATAGAATTCAGATTAACCAAAAAGCAAGGAATGACGGGATGTAAGAAAAAGATTTAAATTGTACTAAAGGATTTTAATTTATTTGGATTGTTCAGAAAGCAAAGCAAGAATAAAGAGATCTTTGGAAGCTGTAATTTATGAGGACATACTATAGGCTTGTTGTTCAGGCTTATCTCCAATTAGGCTCCATTGTTGAGGCCTGCCAGAGTTGCTTTCTGCTACTCTGTGAGACCAGCAGATTTACACAGCCATTAACACAGTAGGCCCTGAATAAATTAGAACAATATTCAGCATCTGTTGCTCCATGAGTCTTGAATTGTTGCTCATTCCCACTGACTCCCCCACCCCCTCCTTTTTTACATCCATCCTTTGCCAAAGTAACAGCTTTGTCATTTTGCCATGTATGAATCAATAAAACTCTAAATCAACTGGTCAGGCCTTCGAGGAAGATAATTATTTCTCTTTTTGTATGGAGCTGGTGCACCAACTTCGCCAATGACACCTTTCCTCACCAACACAAAGTGAGATCAACCTTCAGTTTGACTGTGTCGATAGCAAAAGTCTGTGAATGTGCCAAGGCGTGCTGCCAACATTGCTTTGCAGTACCTGAGCTAAGTTGTCCTTTATAGTCTGTGTGTGTGTGGCTGAATGTTGAGCTCATTTCTCCTCAAGGCTGGAAAAATCAGTATGCATCGGTGATTATTTGAATAATCGCAGCTGTGGCTACGTACAAGTAATAATGTGCTTAATGATCCATTGTTGGATTTGTGTGAGGGTGGACCGAGGTCATGGGTGGTAACAGAAAGCTAATGCTGAAATCGGATTGGATCTATAAATTATTCTATTAGAAAACAATTTGTGACAGTATTGGACATTTTTGACACATGAACAGTAACTTTATTCATTTAAAGATTTGACTGTCTGTACTTTTTGGCTCTGCCCAAATAGTGCAGAGGAAATTGGATGCTGTTTGTGGTTTCATCTATTCTTCTTTTTTAATTAAAATGTTTTCCTGTCATGTTTTTGTGATGTTTGGGATTCAAATAGAGAGACAAGGACAGAAGGAGTAAAAAAGGTTGATTTCAATGAACAAAAGTTGTAGGAGGAATGAATTAAACAAACCAAAGAATATTTAAGCTCTTTGATTGGGGTTTGATAGTGGTGATAGGGTGTAGTAATCAAACCAAATTGGACTTAGTCCTTGACACATCTGTCATGGGTTTAAAAATTTTTGCTGTGTCATCATCTTGGTGCTGATATCTGGTCTGATTACTCATTTCACTCAACTGCTTATCTCTGCCCAGTTCTCAATACCGATTATCTGTTCCACCTGATTCAGCCTCTACTTAACACGCCTTCAGTCCGGTCATCAGTCCAGATTATCCTGTGCCAAATGATCCTGATCTGTTTTGCCTCTCAATCTCTGAGCCTGCCTGTCCCCATCTGATCTGTTTGCCGGACCTGTCTTTGGACTCCTGCTGGATCAAGATGAAAGATGGACACTGGTTCCCAATGTCCAAAAACCATGATCATGGCATATGGCATGACAATGGGAAGCCAGTGTAATGAATGGAGAATGGTGGTAATGTGCTCATGTTTCCGCACTCTCATTGGGATCCTAGCTACAGAGATTTGAATGTAACGAAGCAACTGCAGACTCTTTCTAGGGATCCCAATGAGAAGTGCATTGCAATAGTCCAGTCTGGAGGAGACAAATGCATGAACATGCTTTTCGGCATCTGGAAAGAAGAGAATGGGACGGGGTTTGGAAATGTTGTGGAGGTGGTAGAACAAGGTCTTGCATAGGTGATTTATATGGGCTTCAAAAGTCCCCCTTGGGATCTGACTACTGAGCACGTCGACATCGCCGGCTTTGGTTTTGTCCTCTGGATTACCCTGCCTTCCTTCGTCTGCTTGGTTCTGATTTCCTGCCTGTCCTCCGACCACCGATACATTAGCCTCTGCACTCTCTGGGCGGTGTCTGCTGTGTTGTGTTGGCAACCAACTGGCTGGAAGCATCTTCACCCTTTGGGCACGGACTGAACTGTAAAACCACGTTAGTGACTCACAAGTTCGTTATCATCCACCTCCACAAACATCTGGTCACATATCTGTTTTCTCCTCCTGCGGAGGTTCATGGGCTGAGTGAAGCTGACACCCCACCCACGTCAAAAAACTCTGCAAATAGACTGAATGGTTAGTGCAACGTTAGTGCAGATTTGTGCAGAAAAAAAAATATTGTTTGTGCTACTTTTGTTTAAGAGATATTAAAGATTATTTTTTAGGTCATCCAGAGGTCACCATCCCTCCATTAAACTCCAATTTGAACCAAAGTGGTCTCCTTTTTTAGTGCTTCGTTTGTGCTGATTTGTGCCGTTAAAACCAACATTTGTGCTATTTTACTTTTTAAGATATAATAATTTTAAATTTTGTCCGGTGACGTCACCATCCCCCCCATCAAGCTCCGATTTCATCCAAAGTGGTCTCATTTTTTAGTGCTTCGTTTGTGCTGATTTGTGCCGTTAAAACCAACATTTGTGCTATTTTACTTTTTAAGATATAATAATTTTAAATTTTGTCCGGTGACGTCACCATCCCCCCCATCAAGCTCCGATTTCATCCAAAGTGGTCTCATTTTTTAGTGCTTCGTTTGTGCTGATTTGTGCCGTTAAAACCGACATTTGTGCTGCTTTACTTTTTAAGATTAAGATATAATAGATTAAAATTTTTCCGGTGACGTCACCACCCCCCTATTAGAGAGCTGCGGAACTGAACAAGTCAGCAGCAAAGCAAAGGAGTCTCGTCTAAGTTAGTTTGAGTCACCTATGCATGTTAGTGGATGTTTCAAGTGTGTAACTGATGACATGTAAGTTTATTATGCCTTGTGTGTTGTAAAATCTCCTTATATAACCTCTGTTTAACTGTGTTGTTTTGTAGCTGCAGCTTTAGTAGTACTAACTAACTGTTTATAGTCAATGTTGTTCATTTTTTGGGCTTAGCCTGAACGTTTAAGTTTATATTACATGTTTTGTTATTCAGTCTTTATGCACAGTGATACAGAGTTTATAATCCTGTTTGACTATCATCTTGTTGAGTTAAGTTTTTTGGGCTAGATTGACCACTAGGCGTCAGCAGGCTAAATTATATTTCTTTATGGTGAATGTTATTTCATGCCTGATTACTTACTTTATGCTTACTGATATTTAGTATGATATTATTTGTGTTTTTCTTTAGACCAACTTCAAGATCCTTGCATCTACTACCTGTATACCTTAGCCCTCCAATAAAGCTGCACTCTGTAAGTATTTTTACCGACCTTCCAGGCAGACACCAGTGCACCTGAACCTCATTTATAAGTCTTCTAGTTTTCTTCAGTACATATTTTTATGTTTTTCTACTGATAAAGCAGTGACATTATTATGAAGCTGTGTCATTTACCATCACCAGCAGGTTCAAAACAAACTGTATCTGTGTCTTACCTAGAACATCCATGTTGGCTCTTTTTCATTTATCAACAATAACCTTGGAATGAAAAGTTTTATTAAGATTTGCAGCCCAGTAATACTGTATGTGCAGACTGCTACGTTTTTAATATAAAGTTTATGCTGAGCTCATTAAATAAAAAACAAATTGCTCTACATTGTTAGTAATTTCTAATTCTTTAATTAAGCCAATATATTAATTGTTGGACAATATTTCCCACTCCACGCATGTAGCTAGTAATGAACTGGAGAGGACCTTCAGCCTAATTGAAACTTTAGCTTAAACAGACAAAAAATTTTGGATATTGTTCCTTACAGATGCTGTTTTACTTTATAGTATAACCACAGTGCTGTATTTTGTTAAAGTTTACTACTAGCCTGTAAACTGTAATTAGGTTATTTTTTGGTGCAGAAACACCAAAAAGAAGTAATAATAATAATAATAATAATAATACATTTTATTTAGCAGCGCCTTTCTTGACACTCAAGGTCACTTTACAAATAATACAAAAGATAAATAAAAAGAGAGATGAAAATACAATAATGTAATGAAGTATGACTTCAAAAATCAACTATAACAAAGTGCCCTTGAATATGTAATAAACCTTTTACTTTCAAAGAAGAACAAACAGTTCTGATTTGGAAAACAAACTTTATGTTAATATTTGAACATTTTGATAAAAGAAAACGCCTTTTTAAAACTGTAATATAGTCCTAACAACTGGGAACTCTTCTGGGCTTCTCAAAACTGACCTCCAAAGTATATTTCTTAACAGCATTCAATCTGCTGTGTATAACACAGCATGTGGTTGTACTTTGGTATTTTCAGGCACTGACTTCACTACCTTTGCCAGATCATCATAAAGTTCCCACATACATGGAGCTCTTCGGCAGTAGGCAGTGTAATGTCCAAGACCGTGTTTGGTTGAGCTACCCTTGAAAGCGATCACTCCTTTTAAGGTCAGTGTCTTTCCTTGGAGAGCCACAACAGAGGGAAATTCACACAAAGGAAATTCAGTTGTGTTTGCTATACTTTGACAACTGCAAAGACAGAATTGGATCTTTGTCACCTAATTCTAAATCTTTTTTCTCCTGCTTTGCTTTCCGTAGGGTCGCCAAATTTGGGAGGTGACTTGGTTCAGGATCTCCAATATCCATCAATTCCGATGCCTTCGCTGACCTCCATACAGCCGGCTCCATCCTGCCCTCACACAGCTCTTTTGAAATCTGTGCACGAAGCTTTCCAGACATGAACCTCTTGGAACGACCAGTGTGCAGGGAGATATCAGTGTCTTCGATGGAACACTCCAGAATCATTGGGCTGTTGACTATTGGTTCTCTGGCACATGTAATTTTAATGTGGCCCTGACACTCTTTACAGAAGCCCTTGATATCAATATAATTGTTTGTGACAGTTGGATAAATCTTTGCTCTCTGAAACACAAATGTACATGTACTTTTAACTTTTTCCCATATCAGATGGTTAATTACATGACTCCAAGTGCCTGGTTTCAAAATCATATATTCCCTTTTGCCAGATGATGAAAATTTGTCATTATATTGTACTTTCTCTGGTACAAATTTGATCCATTCCTCAAAAGGGACTTCAATCTGAAATCATGAGCAGCTGTCTACTCCTGAAGAAATAGAGCCAGAGTCAAACTCCATGTCCACTCTGCTCTCAGGATCACTTTCCTCCTCATTGATCTCCAAACATGACCAGATGTTATGTCTGTTTAACTTTACGAAAGTGTACACAGCTTTTGGAGACATCTTGTTTTCCAGCTGCTGACTTAATTCAGTCCAAATAGCTGCAGCAGGAGTGGCTATTTTGCCATTTAGAAGGATGGCCTCTTTTGAATTGCAGACAACTGCAAAAAGGGAATCCCTGTCTACTGATGGCTTTCGAGGCATCTAGTTGAAGGATAAAAAGAATTTGATTAGCATTAATACAAATATTCTGACATATAGAATTCTGCTACAACTAAGAACTTCAGTTTAAATTACTGCTCTTACCTAAATCAATATGCCTTTTATGCTTAATTGTAATTATAGTCTGTTTTTTGGTTATTGCACATATAGCATTTTTATGACTTGTTAACTTTCATTTAAAGTATTAGTTCAACTTTAAAAATGTGCCTTAGCCCTGTGGAGTCTACAGATGTGCCTAATCATAGATAACTGTATGTTGTAATAAATTTAAAAAATCTGGAATTAAAATGTAATTGAATTTTGGATTTACAGAAATCTGTTTGCTTTGTATTATATTAAATATCGGATACCCTGGCCAATTTAACTAAAAATAACGTAGTTGCTGTTGATCGTGTCACGTCTGTTACTAAAACCTTATTTACTGCCATGTGGCTGCTAGCCCTGTATGTATGGCATTCAACCATGCATCTCCCGTTATTTATTATCTTACCATCCATCCATCCATCCATCTTCCTCCGCTTATCCGGGGTCGGGTCGCGGGGGCAGCAGCTTAAGAAGGGAGGCCCAGACTTCCCTCTCCCCAGCCACTTCTTCCAGCTCTTCAGGAGGAACCCCAAGGCGTTCCCAGGCCAGCCGAGAAACATAGTCTCTCCAGCGAGTCCTGGGTCTTCCCCGGGGCCTCCCCCCTGTGGGACGTGTCCGGAACACCTCACCAGGGAGGCGTCCAGGAGGCATCCTAAACAGATGCCCAAGCCACCTCAACTGGCTCCTCTCGACGTGGAGGAGCAGCGGCTCTACTCCGAGTCCCTCCCGGATGACCGAGCTTCTCACCCTATCTCTAAGGGAGAGCCCAGCCACCCTACGGAGGAAACCCATTTCGGCCGCTTGTATCCGCGATCTCGTTCTTTCGGTCATGACCCAGAGTTCATGACCATAGATGAGGGTAGGAACGTAGATCGACCGGTAAATCGAGAGCTTCGCTTTTTGACTCAGCTCTCTCTTCACCACGACGGACCGGTACAACGCCCGCTTCACGGCAGACGCTGCACCAATCCGCCTGTCGATCTCCCGCTCCCTTCTTCCCTCATTCGTGAACAAGATCCCAAGATACTTAAACTCCTCCACTTGGGGCAGGACACCCCCCCTGACCCGGAGAAGGCACTCTACCCTTTTCCGGCTCAAAACCATGGCCTCGGATTTGGAGGCACTGATCCCCATCCCGGCCGCTTCACACTCGGCTGCGAACCGATCCAGCGAGAGCTGCAGATCACGACCTGATGAAGCCAATAGGACCACATCATCTGCAAAAAGCAGAGACGCAATCCTAAGGCCACCAAAACGGATCCCCTCAACACCTTGGCTGCGCCTAGAAATTCTGTCCATGAAGGTAATGAACAGAATCGGTGACAAAGGGCAGCCCTGGCGGAGTCCAACTCTCACCGGAAACGAGCCCGACTTACTGCCGGCAATGCGGACCAGACTCTGACACCGGTCATACAGGGACCTGACAGCCCGTATCAAAGGGCCCGGCACCCCGTACTCCCGGAGAACCCCCCACAGGGCCCCCCGAGGGACACGGTCAAACGCCTTCTCCAAGTCCACAAAGCACATGTAGACTGGTTGGGCGAACTCCCATGCACCCTCCAGGACCCTGCTGAGGGTGTAGAGCTGGTCCAGCGTTCCACGGCCAGGACGGAAACCACACTGCTCTTCCTGAATCCGAGGTTCGACTATCCGACGGACCCTCCTCTCCAGCACCCCCGAATAGACCTTGCCGGGGAGGCTTAAGAGTGTGACTCCCCTGTAATTGGAGCACACCCTCCGGTCCCCCTTTTTGAATAGGGGGACCACCACCCCAGTCTGCCAATCCAGGGGGACTGCCCCCGATGTCCCTGCAATGTTGAAGAGTCGTGTCAGCCAACACAACCCCACAACATCCAGGACCTTGAGGAACTCGGGGCGGATCTCATCCACCCCCGGGGCCCTGCCACCGAGGAGCTTTTTAACCACCTCGGCGACCTCGCCCACAGAGATTGGAGAGCCCAGCCCAGATTCCCCAGGCCCAGCTTCCTCAATGGAAGACATGTTGGTGGGATTGAGGAGGTCTTCGAAGTATTCCGCCCACCGACCCACAACGTCCCGAGTCGAGGTCAGCAGCACACCATCCCCACTATAAACAGTGTTGGTGCTGCACCGCTTCCCCCCCCTGAGACGCCGGATGGTGGACCAGAACCGCTTCGGAGCCGTACGTAAGTCTTTCTCCATGGCCTCTCCAAACTCCTCCCACACCCGAGTTTTTGCCTCAGCAACCATCCGAGCCGCATGCCGCTTCGCCCGCCGGTACCCATCAGCTGATTCCGGAGTCCCACAGGCCAAAAAGGCCCGATAGGCCTCCTTCTTCAACCTGACAGCATCCCTCACCGGAGGTGTCCACCAACGGGTTCGAGGGTTGCCGCCACGACAGGCACCGACAACCTTGCGGCCGCAGCTCAGATAAGCCGCCTCGACAATGGAGGAACGGAACATGGTCCACTCGGACTCAATGTCCCCCACCTCCCCCGGGATGTGTTCGAAGTTCTGCCGGAGATGGGAGTTAAAGCTCCGCCTAACAGGGGACTCCGCCAGACGTTCCCAGCAGACCCTCACAACACGTTTGGGCCTGCCAGGTCTGACCGGCATCCTCCCCCACCACCGGAGCCAACTCACCACCTGGTAGTGGTCAGTGGAAAGCTCAGCACCTCTCTTCACCCGAGTGTCCAAGACATACGGCCGCAAGTCCGATGAAACGATGACAAAGTCGATCATCGAACTGCGGCCTAGGGTGTCCTGGTGCCATGTGCACATATGGACACCCTTATGCCTGAACATGGTGTTCGTTATGGACAATCCATGACGAGCACAGAAGTCCAACAACAGAACACCACTCGAGTTCAGATCAGGGCGGCCATTCCTCCCAACCACGCCCCTCCAGGTCTCACTGTCATTGCCCACGTGAGCGTTGAAGTCTCCCAGCAGAACAAGGGAGTCCCCAGGAGGGGCACCCTCCAGTACCCCCTCTAAGGACTCCAAGAAGGGTGGGTAATCTGAACTGTTGTTCGGCCCGTAAGCACAGACAACAGTCAGAACCCGTCCCCCCACCCATAGGCGGAGGGAGGCTACCCTCTTGTTCACCGGGGTAAACCCCAACGTACAGGCGCCGAGATGGGGGGCAACAAGTATGCCCACTCCTGCCTGGCGCCTCTCACCGTGGGCAACTCCAGAGTGGAAGTATGTCCAGCCCCTCTCAAGGAGACTGGTTCCAGAACCAGAACCATGCGTTGAGGTGAGACCGACTATTTCTAGCCGGAACCTCTCAGCCTCACACACTAGCTCCGGTTCCTTCCCCACCAGTGAGGTGACATTCCACGTCCCAAGAGCCAGCTTCTGCAGCCGAGGATCGGACCGCCAGGGTCCCCTCCCCTGGCCGCCACCCAACACACATTGCACCCGACCCCTATGGCCCCTCTCACGGGTGGTGGGCCCATGTAAGGGGGGACCCATGTTTCCTCTTCGGGCTGAGCCCGGCCGGGCCCCATGGGTAAAAGCCCGGCCACCAGGTGCTCGCCATCGTGCCCCCCCTCCAGGCCTGGCTCCAGAGTGGGGCCCCGGTGACCCGCGTCCGGGCGAGGGAACGCTGGATCCAAATATGGTACTCATCATAAGGGTCTTTGGGCTGCGCTTTGTCTGGTTCCTCACCTAGGACCTGTCTGCCTTGGGTGACCCTACCAGGGGCATAAAGCCCCAGACAGCATAGCTCCCAGGATCATTGGGACACTCAAACCTCTCCACCACGATAAGGTGGCAGCCGAAGGAGAAGTATTATCTTATTATTAGTATTATCTTACCTTGCTCTAAAATCACGTTTGACAGATGTTGAAGTTTAAAGGATTTCACTTTTATTAATATATATGATCTAATTTGCTATCTTTCTACGCACAGTTCACTGACTTACTAGGTGGCATCACTCCCTGTAAAGTCGTGTGAGGACTTCAAATTTGCCAAACGGTCAATGCTGTTTTAATAACTCTTACATTTAATGTCATAAGTTACAAATTAAAGCTTGATGCATTTTATTTAAGCATAAAGAAGTTGGTTAATTGAAATGACACTCAATTGCCTACGTGCTGTGCACTTCTAACTTCATCCTTCTGGCGCATCTCAGTAATTTTTTTAAACCAGTTTGCTGCTCAATGTGCGGAAAATAAGGGTCAACAATGTGAATACGACTATCAAAACCACCTTAAAAGAAATCACAGTTACAATATTAGAATAATAATAATGGAATATAAGTAACAGGTAAAATATTTGTAGAAGTTTGTATAATTATATAACTGTTGCAGAATGTGAGGATTTGATCATGTGCAGGCTCAGGCTGGTGTGTCCCCCTCTCCATTTGTGAGACAACAATATTGCATTTCTGTGGAGAAAGGTTAATATATTGGTGACTTTGTTGACATTGCTATCTAAAGCAAACTTCTTTAAATGAGGGACAATAAATCACGCTGCAATCAATCTTTATTAGGGAATACAAAACAATATAAAATACATTTTACAATAACAGCTAAAACAACTTGCAATATAAAACAAATATATGAAATTAACTGCTTTCTTGAGAAAAGTGGTTAGACCAAACGGTGCATCTGGCCAAATCTTCTTCCACCAAGGCGTTCCGACAGCGGACAACAACTGCTGTTGTTGAATAACTACTTTCCTTTCCAGCATGGGGCAACCAAGCCTCTGTATAAAATAAGTATTCTTAAAACAGTGGAAAGTACAAAAAATAATAATAATAATAAAATAACAATAAAAACACGTTTCCCTAGAGATCTTTGCGAATTAGCATGAATATATAAATAATCTAATAAGAAGGGGACAAACAGGCTCCGTAATCTTCATAATAATGACACTGATTTATCAGTAGAAACATTATAAAAAGACTTCCCTTCTTTCCAGTGTTGGCAGTGAGATATAATTTACTTTTGTCCCAGACTAAATTACTGACAAGAATTTACAGGATAAAAAGCGTCCTGAAACAAAAACAGCAGCAGGTGAAATTAGTTGTAGATGTGTAATAAATGTAGTCGGTTGTGATCATCACCTGCAAGTATAGAGAATATAGTTTGAATCGGACATGCAAGCAGCACAAATGACCGTTTTAACGGAACAAATCAGCACAAACGAAGCACTAAAAAATGAGACCACTTTGGCTCAAATCGGAGCTTGATGGGGGGATGGTGACCTATGGATGACCTAAAAAATAATCTTTAATATTTCTTAAACAAAAGTAGCACAAACAATATTTTTTTCTGCACAAATCTGCACTAACGTTGCACTAACCATTCAGTCTATTTGCAGAGTTTTTTGACGTGGGTGGGATGTCAGCTTCACGCAGCTAGTTTCATGCCTCAGATGCAGACGCTGTTCACTGTGGTTCTGTTTCCAATAAACGTATTGAGAAATCTGTTTGTCCGCTTCAAATACTGGATCCTAATGTTCTGAGCCTGACATCCTGCATGCCTTTCTATTATTTCTCAATCCTCTTCCTTTTGTGTCTACTAAGTTTTTGGACCAATTCTCCACTTGTGCAGGAATTTTTTGGATTGGGCCAAGTTTCAGCCTTGTCATGCATCCTGTAGGGGTAACGAGGGGAGATTAACCTCTCACGATCACCTCCCGATCAGGAATCGTAAAGTTTGGAGAAAATCAAATATATTTGAAATTCAATTGGCCCTCGTAAGGTGCTTGTGAGCGAATCTGTCTGGTGAAACAGTTACGAGCCGATTTACCAGAACCTCGCACACTGCGTATGTGCAAACACAGGAGTTCCTCTTCTTCAAGATTGACAAGTCCGACAAGCGCCATCTCTCGGCGTTGAGTCTGACTTGTGTTTTTTGGATGTACAGTGTTAGACCGCATCGGATCGTACAGTAGAAGAACATGCACTGTGAGCTGTGAACTTTTAAATCGTACAGTTTTAGCTGTAGCTGAATACAATGATTGAAAATATTGTACAGTATATGCATGGCTTAAAAAGTAAAGGGCACTTTTGCAACAGAAAACTTTAAAGTGCAAGTCACTTTTCTTCAGAGCTTTCTTTTGACATATAGCATTATTTAGGAAGGCATAACCCGGAGGCTAGTGAAACATCTGAGGGCATCTGCTAGGGGTTGATTGTGATAGCTGGGAAAGGTGACGAATGTTATTCAAAAAAAGGGAGAAAAAAAATCCTCTGGACTTTATTTCCAAGTTTTTAGAATGACTCTGATCTGGATGACTGGGAATCTTCACCAGCGTCTCTGTTACTCGACAGAAGTACACTGGCACTTATAGGGACAAAAACGTGGTGAGCAGAGCAATCCTAACTGTAACCGTTTGGCAACTGAGCTGTCCTATGAGGCAGAGGATCTCTCTCTGTCTCTCTGTCTTCAGTGGAGACAGAGGAAGGACGTGAAAAAGACGAAGTTTCTGTGCAGAAGGTCGGGAGCTGTATGCTATTACTTTGAGCCTCTGTCTGAGAGACACCATGCGGATGCTCCCTCCTCTCAGATATGATGGTTCTGAAAGACAGCGACAACATCTCAACCAAACACTTTTTGCAAACAAAATATAAAAGCCAAATCATAATTTTAGAATAGAACAATAAGGCAAAGTCCTGTTTGTACAATTGAAATCTTTGAAATCTCTTTTCTGACTGACTGATGCAAAGCTAATGTCAAATCATGACAGAAAAATCTGCTTTGTTTACATCCAATTTTAATGCTTTACTATTTTATAAACTGTTTAATGAAGAAAAATAGGGGCCTGAAACTTATGAAGGTTGACTTCCATGCAAAGGTTGGGATCTAATTCAATTCAATTCAATTCAGTTTATTTATATAGCGCCAAATTCACAACACATGTCATCTCAAGGCACTTTACAGTTCAACCAGATCATACAGTCAAATTGATACAAAGTTTTCTATCTAAGGAAAACCAGTTGATTGCATCGACTCATTGACTCAAATACAATCCCTCACACTAAGCATGCTTGTAGTGACAGTGGAGGGGAAAAACTCCCTTTTAACAGGAAGAAACCTCCAGCAGAACCAGGCTCAGTGTGAGCGGCCATCTGCTGAGGCCCACTGGGGTTCAAGGAGACAGAAGCAGAGATACAAAAAGCAGCTGTAAAAGGCGGCCCCGTCCAGGAAACACACAGCCAGGCAGACGAGCTCCGAGCCAGCTCCCATGCCAGAGGATGAAGAGAGCACATCCACCCAGTCACAGGACCACACTGGAAAACAGGCCGATCTCCAACATCTATAAACAAGGGTGTTGATGGAAGCAGCACAGCTGATGTTTCTTTTGAGGATGACGTCACAGCCAAACAGGAACAGACGAGGCAAAGCTACTCTGAGGAAAAGCAGAGAGAGCAGAAGGTTAGAGATTGAACTAACAGATTCTGCAGAATAGGAGAACAGAGAGAGAATGAAGCAGAATGATGAAATGGGGGTCCCTATGTTCTCCAGAAGTCTAAGCCTATAGCAGCAGAACTATAGAGATAGCTCAGGATAACCTGAGCCACTCTAACTAGAAGCTTTATCGAAAAGGAAAGTTTTAAGCCTAGCCTTAAAAGTAGACAGGGTGTCTGCCTCACGGACTAAAACTGGTAGTTGGTTCCACAGGAGAGGAGCCTGATAACTAAAAGATCTGCCTCCCATTCTACTTTTAGAAATTCTAGGAACCAATAGTAAACCTGCAGATTGAGAGCGAAGTGCTCTGTTAGGAACATAAGGAACAATCAGATCTCTGATATCAGATGGAGCTTGGCCATTTAAGGCTTTATATGTGAGAAGGAGGATTTTAAATTCTATTCTTGATTTAACAGGAAGCCAATGAAGAGAAGCCAGGATAGGAGAGATATGATCTCTCTTTTTAATTTTCATCAGAACTCTGGCTGCAGCATTTTGGATCAGCTGAAGGCTTTTAACTACAGTTTGTGGACTTCCTGATAGTAAAGAATTACAATAGTCCAGCCTTGAAGTAACAAATGCATGGACTAGTTTCTCAGCATCACCCCTGGACAGGAGATTTCTAATTTTTGCAATGTTCCTCAGATGTTCCTCTATAAAAAACAATCTTGGTAAAAAGTGGAGTTCCTCATATTCAGATGTATTTGTACATGTTTTTGGAGATGGGTAAAATATCTCAGAAAATATCTCTAAATTTATCTCAGTCACAGATGACTGAGGTGGAGAACTGAAGTCAGATTGCATGTAATCTCTCAGACATTTTCACTTCAATCACTGATTGATAAAAGCTTTCCTGTCACACAAATAAGAAACTGGTTCATAAACCAGTTAACAATCAAAATGAAAGTCCACAATTTAATGTTCAATTATTAACGTAACAAGGTGTGAAGAATTCAGGCGGATTGCTGTAAACATTTAAATACCGGCAAAGCACTTGTGTGCAGTAGTACACGGTGGATGCTGTGACTATTCGGAATACTTCATAATTGAACGCATTTTCAGGGATTACCATTGTTTCCTCTCCCAGGATGATTACCAGTTTTACGCTGATCAGACTCCATGAAGCATTTAGCCTGATCAGCCAGGCTGATATCAGTCTGGTAAAGTGTTGATACAGCTCCATTTCAAAGGCAGGACTAACGGGGTCAGCCTCATCAGGTGAGAGTCAATCAGTTAATTACAAATTTGACGCAGAAACTCTAAGCGACGCAGTGTTTGTAATTTTTTAGTCTGTGAAACATGTCAAATCGTCAAAGAAACTCCACCGAATTAAATCTGCCTTTGTTCAATTAAATTGCGGCTTGTAAAAAATTTTCTTCTCAATTGTTTTTGTTATTTGCGCTAGTTTCTTATTTTACCATTGTGAAGCTGGACTTGGAGCTTTTTTAAGATCCAATAGTGCCGTTTTTTTTTAACTGTTCTTAATATTTTGATCAGGATTTTGCACATACACTGCAAAAATGATATAGAAATAAGTAAAGATTTCTTAAATTAAGTGTATTTACCCTTGATTTGAATAGGTAAATTTGATTTCTAGATTCTGTTTTCCAGTGTAGTCCTGTTTCTCTGACTGTGACTAACTGGATTCGTCTCTTCATCCTCTGAGATGGGAGCTGGCTCGGAGCTTGTCTGCCTGGCTGTGTGTTTCTTGCATGGGGCAGCTTGTGGAGCTGGTTGACAGTTGCCTTTTGTATCTATGCTTCTTTTTCTATGTCTGCTTTTGTCTCCTTGAACCCCAGTCAGCCATGGCAGATGGCTGCTCATGCTGAGCCTGTTTCTGCTGGAGGTTTCTTCCTTTTAGAGAGGGAGTTTTTTTCTCTCCACTGTCGCTACAAGCATTTTTAGAGTGAGTGATTGCTTTCGAGTCAATGAGTCCATGCAATCAATAGAAAACTTTGAATGGATGATCTGGTGAATTGTAAAGTGCCTTGAGATCACTTGTTGTGAATTGATACTATAGAAATAAATTGAATTGAATGATTGAGAGGACTCTGGAGGAAGTGTCTGCATACTGAGGAGGTAACTCAACCATTTTATTCAGGTGTGTTGGACCAAGGATTGATCTTAATGTTGCAGGATGCCCGCCCTCAGGAACTGGAATTGCTGACCCCTGGTTTAAGGTATGCTGAACAACCGCTCACTTTTCTGTTCCCCGGCCAATCGCCCTCAGGCATGGCTCCATCTCAGCTTCCTGCTTGTTCTTCCCTGCCTGAAGCAGAGTCCTGCATGAGTCTGATTTTTCATACCTGTATCTGCCCACACCTGTAAAGTTCAGAACCAAGACCCGACCCACATTACCCAAAATTATCACCATTTAAAACCCAGCTGGGACCACATGGACCTGTAAATAATAAAGTACAACCAGCCCAGTGATCGCAAAGTGCACACAAAGCCATTTATAATAACACAGGCGGTAGAGAAAATTGCCTCACGCTCAAATCCAGAGCTCGCTGCGCTCAAACATAAACAGCTGTAAGTTGGCCGAAGTAAAGTTCCTTAAGATGACGTGTTATGAATTGGCGCTATATACATAAACTGAATTGAATTGAAGTAAGAAGATTTACCTCGTTGCTGAAAACAATACTGTTGTCCGGATATTCTTGAATCGATTTATTTTCTAAGATGTAGAGTTAATAAATAAGAAAAGGACTTATGAAGAGTCACCAAATGATCGAGTTGTAGTAATGTTCTGCGATAGATTTTAGGCAACGTAACGGCTTTACCAATATGTGAAAAGCAATTTCTTAGACTAGTTTTTCAAATAAAAATGAATGCTGTTATCATGTAAAGCCATCAGCTAATAGAGGTGGCCAATGATTGGCTAGGAGTCGCCATAGATCGCTCCTTCCTTGAATCATAGTAGACTACCAGGTCAGGATAGCTTTTAAACAAACTGAAAATTGATTCCTGTAGTCTAATTAAAATGCAAACTATATGAAGACCAAAGATACAACCCCATGTTTCACCCAGTAAGAAAAGTCAGTAAAAATGATTGTGCTGCAAATGAACTTGCACGCTTTGCATCAAATGCAACGATTCTTTGACTGGTTAAAGATATAAGATAGTATCACATTTACCAGCTGACATCTACAAGGAATATTAGCTAACTGAGAAAAAACAGTGCAGCCATATGAGCACACTGCACTCTGCAGTTTCCCGTGAAAAAACTATTTCAGCAACTGTGGCGAATTGATATGAGAGTTTTATGTGTAGCGCTAATATATCAGCATATTGTTAATACTAAAACAGCTGTGCTTCAGTAATACTAGTGCTTATGTATAAGAAAACGAACCTCGTAAATGTCATCTCACCGAGTCAGCTACATAAATAGATTCGACTTTATTGTCATGGCATCCGTCACAAGTTACAAGGCAACAAAATGCAGATTACACCCAAACAGAAGAGCTTAAGTACTAAAAACATAATATAAACTGATATTTACAAAACACTGCAGTTAGGACTGAAGGGAATTACATGCTATGACTCCATATGCTGTTTACAGTTTTATCTGTAATTCAAAAACTGCCTTTTTTGAACCAATTGTAGGCTTTTCTCACCCATTTTTGCTCTCCTCAAGTTGTATGTGCCGACCTGTAAACCAAAGCTAACTCATTATGTAAGTTCTCCTAATTGATAGGTTGAGCAGACATGTCACAGTCAGTCCACTCTGAGAGGACTTTGACAGGCTAAAATAGATGGACAGGCTATTTCCCAGACTGACCTCTCCCTATTCCCTGAAAACTGCTGCTGAACAAGCCCTGGCTGAGGATTGCATTTGTGACTGTCTTTGTGTATTCATGCATGAACAGGAACTGTATGTTTGAAACACAGTGGAATTTCTCCTCGCCTTAAGATGGTTACATAAACCTATTGAAGCAGGAGAGTGATGAAACATAAGGAAGGCCAGAAAGCAAGGTGAAAGATTTGAAGACGAATCGTGTGTGCATGCGCTCCAAATGTGTGTCCCTTTGCTCGTCCGTCTTGGAAGGCAGGTAGTTAGGTTGCTGGCGGGGTAATTAAATGTATTTTTGTCAACTAACCAGCTCTGCTCCCATATCAGACACTGTGAAGCACAGACTTAGAGAGAAACCAGATGGGTCACGGCAAACAGGGGTGTTTGATTATGTGAGTTCCAGTGCAGGCAGGTGGGTGGGAGAGAACGAGACAGCTTTAATTCCCAGACACCTGCCCTTGGGGGCCTGGTCCTGGAATTGAACACGGTCTCGAAAAGAAAGCTTTGACAGCTTCTCTAAATACACCCAGTAATGTTTTTTTCACAATCCAGGACAGAGAAGGGTCTAAACTTAGTCTAGATGTACAACATTGTTTCATAGTTTGTGAACTTCATCCAAGCTCTAAAAGAGGTAATTTATTTCTTCTTTCGGTGACGGAGAAAACTTATGAGGGAAATTTGACACAGTTTGAGATTACCTGTAAGCAGTTTACAGCTACAAGCCTTTTTTTCCTACATCATTTACTCATTATAAATATGTAATATACTCAGATGTCTATAAATATGACTAAATGCTGCAATAAAAATCCCTGGGCCTCCACATTCATCCTCATCTATTTGAAAAAAACTCTCGATGTAATGTACTGTCTGAGTCATTGAATTTGTTTGTTTTGTTTAAGGCAATGGCTTCTCCAAGGCTACACAGGGGAGCAGTGTGTAGCCTTGCAGCAAGAGAACCTGGGTTTGATTCTCAGCCTGAGAACTACTCTTTCTAAATGCTGGTGAAGATTCTCAGTCAATCAGGTCAGAGTCATTCCAAAAAAAGTTAAAAAAAACAATCCACTGAACTTTGTTTCCAAGTTTGAAGACGTTTCGCTTCCCATCCAGGAAGATTAGTTTTCTCGGTAGTGTGTCTGGGCTCTCGCTTAGAGAGGGGGAGCAGCTCAGTCATCTGGGGGAGGACTCAGAGTAGAACAGCTGCTCCTCCACATCGAGAGCAGCTAGCTGAGGTGACTTGGCCATCTGGTTAGGATGCCTCCTGGACACCACCCTGGTGAGGTGTTCCAAGAGGCAGACCAAGGACGTGTGGAGGAACTATATTTCTGGGCTGGCCTCGGAACGCCTTAGGATTTCCCCGGAGGAGGTGGCTCAATTGACTGGAGTGAGGGATGTCTGGGCCTCCCTACTGAAGCTGCTACAACATGGAGAAGAAGCATTTAGTTCCTATGCTCCACTTATCTGGAACAAACTTCCAGAAAACTGTAAAAGTGCGGAAAGCCTGAGTTCCTTTAAATCAAGACTAAAAACACATTTGTTTAGGATTGCCTTCGACTGTTCTAGTTAAACAGTTCAACTAAAACATTATTAGTTCAACTTTTTATTTTCTTTGGTCCAACTGTTTTTAATATTCTTTTTTGTTTCTGCATTTTTGGCTGTTATACTGTGTCAAGATCAGGGATCTTGTGGGTATAATATTGTGTCAAGGTCAGGGATCTTGTGGGTATAATATTGTGTCAAGATCAGGGATCTTGTGGGTATCATATTGTGTCAAGATCAGGGATCTTGTGGGTATCATATTGTGTCAAGATCAGGGATCTTGTGGGTATCATATTGTGTCAAGATCAGGGATCTTGTGGGTATAATATTGTGTCAAGGTCAGGGATCTTGTGGGTATAATATTGTGTCAAGATCAGGGATCTTGTGGGTATCATATTGTGTCAAGATCAGGGATCTTGTGGGTATAATATTGTGTCAAGGTCAGGGATCTTGTGGGTATCATATTGTGTCAAGATCAGGGATCTTGTGGGTATAATATTGTGTCAACATCAGGGATCTTGTGGGTATCATATTGTGTCAACATCAGGGATCTTGTGGGTATCATATTGTGTCAACATCAGGGATCTTGTGGGTATAATATTGTGTCAACATCAGGGATCTTGTGGGTATCATATTGTGTCAACATCAGGGATCTTGTGGGTATCATATTGTGTCAACATCAGGGATCTTGTGGGTATAATATTGTGTCAACATCAGGGATCTTGTGGGTATCATATTGTGTCAAGATCAGGGATCTTGTGGGTATAATATTGTGTCAACATCAGGGATCTTGTGGGTATAATATTGTGTCAACATCAGGGATCTTGTGGGTATAATATTGTGTCAAGGTCAGGGATCTTGTGGTTTGAAAAAACAACGTTGTGTTTGAAATAAATAGGTCTGGGACCAATAAAGTCAACAGGGTTGACAGAAGCTGGTAAAGACGTCATTATTTGGGTCTGCATTTTTTTCCTCTTTTTTTTTCCTACTTGCTTTGATTCTGTTTTATTTTCCTATATTTTAATCATGTAAAGCACTTTGCATTGTCTTTGTACTGAATTGTGCTATACAAATAAATTTGCCTTGCCTTGCCTTGCCTTATAACGGCCGGCCGTCTAGACAGATAAACTCTTAAAACATGGTTCTGGCACTAGACCCCAAAAGTTAGTTCTCTTTATGGATTACACAACATGAGTCTAACTGTCTGAAAATGCAGTGACTTTTTCACAATTTAAAACATGAATAAAAATAATTTGATTCAGCATATAAATTCTTACAAACCAAGTCAATAAATGGAGAATTGAATGAAAAGAGAGTCTGTGTGAAACTAAATATATTTTGACTATCAGAAATAAGTGTAGCAGGATAATATCAGCAGGGAAAAGTGGACTTTCTTTGTGTTTTAGTTGTTTTTTCTCTAGTCATTATTTCTGTACTTTCCGATAGGTTTTCCTAGTTTGTTTTCCTATTTATTTCCCATGTTTTATCAGTCCCCCCTCAGTAAGACCCTTGAGATAAATAGTAGAATCCACACACCTGTGTTTCCTCATTTGTTCAATTGTCCACATCTGTTTTGTTCCTTTCTAAGCTTTTAGTTAGCTGTCAGTATTTATCGGGTCCTAAGTTCTGCTCCATATCGCTGTGCCTGTGTCTTTGTTTACCGGCTATTAATACTTCATTAAATTCTCACACTCTATCGTGCTGATTTGTAGCATTTGTCTGCATGTTGGTCCAGAACACCAGAACATGACCTTTTATGAGCGGCAGAAAATTGCTCTCATTCATTTTATAAAGGGAAAGGAGAAATATTGGTCTTAAAGTATAAAAAGAAATGCAGCATAACGATAAACATGTCAATCAGGTTATTTAAATTATGCTAATTTATAATACTTGTTAACGACCCTTCCATATGTAATTATGACACTTTGTTAGTAACCGTATGTTTTTAATACATTTCCATTGCTCTTCAGTCAGCTGTGGTCTTTAAAGTAAAAGTCTGTTCACATTCAGAATTCAAACTTTTGAAAGTAATTTAAATATGAAATTATTACATACTATTCAATAAATGACAAGTGTAATATAATTAAGAGTAATTTTCATTTGAATGTGCTTTACTGGAGGCATCCATGTTTGTCAAAGAACACTACTGCCACCTACTGGTTAGTGACATTGTCACGGTGCGGTATCGGCTGTTGATCAAGTCCCAGTGCTGTATCTGGTGTTTGTCACAACTCGCTATTATCCAAGTCATCTTGAAAACATTCTTCTTCCAAATGTTGGCTACATATTACGTGTTTTTTCTCTGGCCAGAAGTTCGATGGCAAATCCTCCCTCTTCAAGTTGGCGATCCAACGACCAACCCGTCCCTGGAGGATCAGGAATCAGAAAGGTGGAATAACTCTTTTTTTCACTTTTACCCGATGTATTCCAGCATCCAGCTGCCATGCACGTGGGCATTGTCAGTTTCACTATAGCTCTGGTGAATTTCAATGGTGAAGTCCTCTGGAAATCTTCAATAATTGTTGTTGATTGCAGATGTGTCTAGTTGTTCCCATTGATTTTGCTTGTAAAGCGGGGAGAATGGAGCTAGGCTTACCGCACCGTGATGTCACTGACAGAAGAATTTAGAATATATATCTATATATATATATATTCAATTCAACTCAATTTAGTTTATTTCTATAGCGCCAATTCACAACACATGTCATCTCAAGGCACTTTACAGCTCACCAGATCATCCAGCCAGATGGATTCAAACTCATTGACTCTTCAGCAATCCCTCACACTAAGCATGCTTGTAGCGACAGTGGAGAGGAAAAACTCCCTTATAACAGGAAGAGACCTCCAGCAGAACCAGACTCAGTGTGAGCGGCCATCTGCTGAGGCCGACTGGGGTTCAATATTTTATATAATAAAATTTAAATGATTGGTTATATTTTTTACTGATTAAAACTAAATTCATTAAATCGCAGCAAACGTATTAGTTGTAGGTATAAATAATGATCCATTGATCATTTTTGCTGACCGGACTTTTCCTTTAGGATTCCCTCAAACTGATCCTTTTCTCCCATCGAATCAACCTTCTCTGTAAAACAAAGCTCCCCTCATCCTTTTCCATTTGTACAAAACCTGTCTTTGCTTTGCCTCTGCCTTAGATCCTGGTAGATCTGACCAGTCAATTAGTGTCCAACATGTATCTGTCATCCCTCATATCTAACAGAGTAGCTGATTCTCTGTTTTCAAATATGAGTTATATTCAAAAGTATCATGACATTCTTTTTTATATTTAGCATGTTTGAATGGTTATAGGAGTCACTCTAATGACTCATTGATTTTTGTTTCCTTCATGCTGAGCCTATATGCATAGTTTACCTACATCAGGTCGTTAAGACTTGCTCTCAGACTTTTTTTTATAATAGATGCGCTTCCTGATGCAAACAATATTTGGCTCCATTGTATTACAGATCAGACGGTCACCTACTGATATCTACATGCAATAAATCTATTTTGCCATTCTACTATATTTGTTATTACTGTGATTAGAGCAGCTTTGACAATAGTTACCAAAAAACTTTTCAGTATTACCATGAAGTAAACTATAAAAAGACCAATAACTGAATTTAGGTAAATCTGAGGTGTAAGTTAATGTTATTAATTATCTAAACCTTTAAGCTTACAAAGATTTCTGGGTTAGCACTTGCTAACAGCATAGTGCAATGTTCTCTGCATTTAAAATACACATTATGACTTTTAAAAATGATCTCACCCATCCATTAAAATTAAGATAAAACAGAAAACAAGTCATCCCCCAAATTGTAAAAGCACTGGAGCACGGCGGGGATTAGTAGGCTATCTTTAATATGATGACGGAATCTTTAATTGAAATTCTTGTCCTAAGTAAGACATTTTTTTTTTGGTGAAAGAAGATTAATTGTAATGCTAAGAGCATGTGATCTAAGCTGAGCTGAAGCAGTACAAATTGGATAAAATCATTTTAGGCTTAGAGTAAATAAAAAAAAAATTGAAATATACATACATAATTTAATTGGGGGGGGGGGGGGGGGGGGGGGGTTATCTTTCACAATGGGGAAATGCAACTGCAAGTTTAAAGCTAGATCAAAGCAACATTATGCCAAAACAATTAATCGGTACCAGAGTAGTGGAGTAATCCACTTTGTAAATTGCAGTTTAAGTCATGCCAGTAACAACTTTATTTTGGTGTCTATTTATGTCTGAGAAAAGCTGGTATCTATTTCCACTTTTTTCCTACATGTCATTTTAAGGCACTTTACAGACACAATTCAATTAGATCATAGAGTCAGTTTGGTTAAAAGTTTTCTATCTAAGAAACCAATGGATGGCTTTAAATTATTGACTTTGAAGGAAAACGTTCTTCCTGGATCATATGAAAATCTGGATAAAGTAGATGTCATGATGTGTTTAAGAGGTCCGACCCAAAATGCAGAGAACCACTCAGAGAGCAAGGCAAAAGGTTAAACAGGTTTATTGAGGTAAGGGTAGAGGGGGTTGGATCTGGAACTCAGAGGGTCGGTGAAAAGGAACTAGAAAGTCTGGAGAGGATATCAAAAAGATTAGTTCAGGGACTGTGGGAATCTTGGATGCTACAAGGTTAATGCTAGTGAGGGACTCACGTCTGGGGGGGGGGTTCTCTCACTTTGAAATCCAGTCAGTGTGGGTTGATCCAGAGAAGAGGGGACTCATTGAAAGTGGACAGGTAGACATTCGTTGGATCCGGAGGAGCAATAGAACGGACTGCTACTTGGAATTCCGAGAGAACTTGGAGGTTAATCCCCTGCTCAGTGTGAAACACAAAACAGTCCTTCCAGGGGAAGAAGGCCAAACATCCAGCTTGCAGGATGGCTTCCTGCCGAAAAAGCAAAGACTAAAACAAAGTTAGGCTCAGTGAAACAAAGGCTCAGGTTAGACTCAGCTGATCTCAGCATGGCTAGAGTACCCAAAACTGGCAAACACTCTGGCCTCGAAGTAGTGACAGTCCACCGCTTAAGAAGTCTTCAGTAATGATCCAACGAGACGCAGGTGTGCAGGTAGGACCAACAAGGACAAGGCGCCACCTGGTGGTGGAGGGGGAAGCAAACACAAACAACATCACACAAACTGGATTTCTGACAGAAGATCCTTGCTTGCATATATCATTGCCTCTACATCAATCACTGTGAGCATAAATGTAGCAGCAGTGGAGAGGAAAAACTCCCATTCAACAGAACCCTCTGGCAGAACCAGGCACGGTGTTAATGGGGGTTCAAGGGGAGAGAGGTAGACCTACAGGAAAGGGATAGAAGCAATGGTCCAAAAACACTTTCTATAGCCCCATTTAACCAACAGTTTTGAAACTGTGCCGAGATCGGTCCCAGCACGGTAACTGAGATAACTGTTGATTGTAAATGGCACGTAAACTGAGCCGGACCGCGCTAGATACAACCAAACCGCTCTTACATGGTACTAGTTCATCAGTAGGGCTCGACGCGGTTCAGTTCCGGCTCATTTCTCAGATAACAAATAGCGCATGAGCAGACTGCGTCATCTCCTTACAGTCAGCCTCCGAAATCAGGAAATTTCAGACCTTCATAAAAATCCTAGCTTCCCTGCCGTGCAGCACGATTTCCATTGTTGATTCTGCTTAGAAGTGGGATGAACCTCAACGTCTGTCGTTGTTTCCTGCGTCTATAAGCCCTGATTAGACTATCGACTAAGGGAGACTTGAATTTAAAAAAATGGATGATTAGATATATATCTATAATTGACCAAGTCATTTGGTTTGAGAGAAGGTTTCTTACGTAAACATGAAACTACAGCTACACTAACTGAGCATCAAAATGTGAATCAACCCTATAAGAATTGATGAAGAAGTGAAGCCGATCTTCATAGATGTCCTTAAAATGATCCTCAGCTCAACAGAGGCCATCTAAATTCTGGCCGCGGAAAGGAAAAAGATTTATTAATCACAAATTGGCTTCAAGAAGCTTTTTATTGCACGAAGGAGCACACAATTCCAAATTCTTATTATGCCAATTTTCTTTCCTCCTGTGAGGTCTGCTGCACTTGAAGCCAGAGGCCATTTAAACAGAAGTAATCTCCAAACGCTGCTCAGAAAAACAGCTGGACAATGATGTCAGTTTTTTTTATTGATTAATTATTTCACAGTTTGCTTCAAAGAGTTTTTTTTTTATGAGATCACCATAAGAGTATAGATGATCCAACTTTCCAAGTTGTGAACTTAACAGTATAGTAATTGAGTCTAACTGTCATTTTCAGTTTCAGCAGTACATGATTTCAAGATTATTTTATCACACAAATAGAACTAAGATCTCCATTGTGTGTTGTGGTTGTTGCCATGCATTTTTTACCTTGGGTCTGTGTAAGGCCATTTTCCCAGGAATATACTACTTTGTGGGGACTTAAAGGGACTCAGATGTGAAAAGAGTTTAGGTTAAGTCTAGAGTTAGGTGGTTATTGTTCATGGTTTGGGTTAAAACACGGTTCTAGGTTCAGACTGCTGGCTCTGATGGAGGTTTTCTGTTTCATTTGCCAAAATATTCATTTAATTTGTGTTTATCTGACTGTGTTAATTATTATTCCCTCACTTAATGAAAAAAGTAAGAATTAATTATTTGGAGACCATTAATAACACGAGGTGAAATGCAGCTCATAACTGACCTAGATTTATGCCCCATGCTCCCGTTCAGAGTCCAGACTTTCCTGTGTTCTTCTTACATGGCGAGGACACGAGTCCGTACTTGTGTTCTTGTGAATTGAGAAACAGCGCTCGTTAGGAATAATCAGATACAACGCGTGGGTATGTAGGTGTGCGTGTGTGAAAGAGAGAATGGTTCAATAGAAAATAAGACAAAGAGGTCTCTGAGTTTTGTACCTCTTCAGTTTTTCTGATTTAAAGTATCCATAAAAAGAGAATATTCATTTAAACTGTAATGATCTACCATTTCCACTTCCCACTGTTTTACAAAAATGGACACCATCCCATGACCCTTTTAACTGTCTGTCTTCTGCCTCTGTTGAAAGTTCAGTGCAAACAATTAGAAAACTGCAAAGGAACATAGCGACGTTTGATTTATACACAGTACTTCGCACTTAACTGTCTTCAGCACAATAATGGAGAGCAGAGAGCAATGTAATGGAAATCTTTAACATGTGCTGAATCTGTCACGAATTCATGCATAGATATTTTCTGCACCCATTCACCTTTAACTGTCTCATTGTCTGCACTTTAAATTGTTTCTGGGTGCTGTACAGCCACAGATGGAACCACTGTGGGGTTCTGCTGGTGATTCATATTAATGGTCTTGACCCCAATCCTTCCCTTCCTTTTTCTTCTTCCAACCCTCCCCACCCCCTGTTCCTCCCAATACTCACCCTCTTTTTCATCCTTCCAAATACCTAGGGGACAGATGGACCAACACTCAACTTCACACCATTTAGCTTTCCAAGGACGCTAAAATAGAGTGCGTCAAACGGGTGAAGCGGGTTGGTCGGGAAACAAGGAGCGAGTGTGTAGCTCTTTTGTGCTTGTGACAAAGAAAAGAAAGGAAACAGACAGACACCTTATTCTAGGTGCTTTTGTTGTGTAATTTTATATACAGGAGGAATACTGCAGGATGTTGGCAGGATGGGTATACTGGAGGAAAAATTAAGAACTTAGAGGAAATGTCTGAATGGTAAAAAAAAATATGATAGCACCATCTCCAGTCATCTGCCAGGGCTATTTCAGCTCTAGAGACCGACAGCTGTTCTTTACTGAGCTAAAATGATGTTTTGTGCCATCTGGAAGGTGCTGCAGTACACTAACTCACAAATGTTTACACACCTTTGGTAAAAAGGTATAGAAGTAAATCTGTGTCGCTGGGATTTGAATAAAAAATGCTACTGAAATTTAAATGTTGTATGTTTGTATTTACTGTTTCAGTGTTAAAATATATTCAAAACACATTTTTGACCTAAAAAAAATTCATTGTCATTATTTCTACACAGTTGAAATTTCATTTGTTATTTTCTCTTCAAGCTAAAAATTCACATTACTATTTAAAAGTGATTACATTTTCAATATTTATTTTTCAGTTTAATTTTTTAGTGTTAAAAAAATCTGCATATAAAAAAAAATTCAACCTTTCAAAATTCAAACTCAATATTTTCAGCCTCCTGAGATTCAACTGTCTTAAGTTTGGCGTGTAAATTCAGTGTAAAAATGGAAAGGTTACTTCAGGTCACAGACGTTAGCAATGGATTGTGGCGTCCAACACCCAGCCAATCCCGTTACTTTTTCTTAGTCACGTGACGTGACGTTTGTGGCGCTCATACGGAAGGAAAACCAGCATGACCAGCAAGCTAACGCTAACTCAACGGTGAGCTTATTACTTTCATTTTTCGGTAGTTGAGTTAAACTGAAGAATAAGTAATGAAAATGTAATCACTTTGAAGTGATCATGTCTATGATTGAATTGTATGTTTTTGGAAGCTGGAATCTGAGTCCACCACCTCTGTCCCTTCCAAATATCACCAAACCCCCCACCCCATCACAGAGGAATGATGGACCTACCCGCTCCAGCCGTGAACAATACCTCCTTAACGACCGACTCTTAACAATCATAGACAGGTTTCAGGTATTACAGGAGACAATCCCCCCCATAACGGCAATCCCCCTACCTTTAACGACCGACCCCTAGAATCATAGACAGGTTTCAGATATTACAGGCTAACGATGGAACCAAACGACCCGTTCATCGGTTACCATTTGCATGTTTCCAAGCAATACAAGGCCTTGTCCATATAAGACTCAAACTCACTGCGGATCCAGACATTTGAATTGAGAAAGCTTCCTGGAGAGGTGGAGAAACGTCTTCAAATCTTGGAAACCAAGTCCAGTGGATATTTTTTGGAATTTTTATGGAATTATGGATGCTATGTGATGTCCAAGTTTTACTTTAACTCTGTAGTTACTGTAGGTACTGTTACTGTAGTTATCTGAGTGACTGTAAAAACTACAGTCACTCAGATAACTACAGTAACAGTAACAGATAATGAACCTATAGATATAGAAAATGATGCATACTAATGCTTTCACTATTTAATTGTATACCAGTATTCTGTCTATTTGAGATGACATCTGCCTTAGATTAAAGATAAACCCACATTTGTAGTTCGGCTGTATTAGTAGGCTTTTCAGAGATAATACCTTTAAAATTCAGATATGGATAAAAAAATATATATTGTTTTCTCAGTTTGCATTGTTCCCAAAATACGTCCAAACGGGGCGTATTTAAAAATTCAGTAAAATCCAATGAATAGATGTATTTATTTAACAAGCAGTACTTAATCTTCCAAGGTAGAAAAATGTGTTTATAAAAAAACACTGAATGTCCTTGAAGTAATGTAAAGTACTTACAGTGAGCTGTGTTTCATTTTTCAGCAAGCACACACATTTATTTTTAAAAGAAGCAAAAGAAAAAGAAAAATCTTTGGAATTATTTCAAAGATTTAATGAATACAGTTTCTTAAAAGATACTGCAGTATCAAGTAATGTCAAAAGGGGTATTAGGGACTCACAGCTAGAGTGTGAGTTAGCACTAAGAACACACAAAGAAGCAAATGTCAAGTTGATTTATTGGCTTTAGCAAACATAATGTTAGATAAGAGACCTTTATAAGTGTGCTTTCTGAAGAATTTTCATTAAGTATGGCTGATGTTATAGCCGAGGAAAAAAATAAGTCATGTTTGAATTTTTCCATGTTGTCTCCTTTGCAATCGGTGCTTAAAGATGGGAATGATTTCTGCAACTGCACAACTAATGAATCAATATCTGGCATTACTCCAGAGTCCAGAATGAATATTTTTCCATTTTCCATCCATGAAGATGCTGACCTGTACTCTGACATTTTACACAAGGATAGTCTTCTTGAAACCGTCTGCTGTCAGGCGGGAACAGTCTGTAGCAGTTGGTTTGTGGACAGGCAGGAAAGACAGGAAGCCCAATTTTAATTTCCCACCTCTCAAGTCTCTGTACTCACCCTCACCTGAGGTCACAGTTTTTGGACAGTAACTGAAGGAATAAAGTCCAAGACACGAATAACCAGAATTAGTTCTGTCCTGGGGGAAATGGCCTCATCCTCCATGACAGCATGTGAATATCAGTAGGCCTGGAGGGCAACCTGCAGGTCCTTCACACCCACAGGCACGAGTTAGGTGAACCAGAGACCTCACAGCAACACCTCCTGTGACTGCTGCTGTGGGAATGAAGAAACCATGAGCCACTGCTGGGAAGGAAGTGTTGGGCTGGACTGGGACATGCTAAAGAAACCTCATGATCCATCTGGTATTCAGACTGGGATGGAGCTCCCAGAGAGCAGCGGAGCAAGGCCTGGGCTCAGTGCTTAAATAAGGGAAAGAAAGGAAGCGACTTTATTGACATTTCTACCTTTATTCCAGGGATGAAATCCTGGAACCTTTCAAAGAAAAAGAAATAGAGCTGTGTCTTTTTTTTTGTTTTTTTTATACATTTTTTTTGCTGTGCTTTTTCAGTGAGTTAGAAAGCATCACCAAACCTTAAAAAAAGCTTTTTGTCATGTTAGCCACAATATATTGCAGGATGAGTAACTAGAAAGTATTGTGGAATTATAACATTTAATAAATTTGTTTTTCTAGATTTCTTTTTTCTTGTCTTTATACCGGGGGTACCCAATTAAAAATCAGCGGGGTCCAAATAAAGAAAATCATCAACCAGTAAAAGTCCAGAGACATTTTTAATTATATTCTGTTACTTTAAACAGAATTTAACACTGAAATAAAATGAGGTGTTTATGCATCCATGTTATACACTGAATTTAATTTAAAAAAAAGATATATAAAGAAAAATAGAAAATGTTTCCATTTTAGAATCTCAAGTGTTTTTTGAAGTAGAGAACAACAATTGTTCAGTTTGATAAATAGACAATTTCCTGATTCCCATGTTTTATAAAAAACCTGAACTGACCGTCTGTTATTTTTCTTTCTTTTTTCTGTCCTAATGTTGGCAGTGGGCTTTAGGCTGCCCTGCAAGGCTTTAAACCTGGGTTTGAATGGAGACTAAGCCATTCTCAAGCACATATCAAGGTGCTCATTTTGAGCCTGGATTCAGATTTATTTTTGATTCTGTTCATGGTGGAGAATCCTGCTTCACAGCAGCAGGTTGATAACCTGAATCAGCCACATAGATTTGCTCAGCATATCCATCTGGAAACCTTCCGCTGAAGTAAGTTTGGAAAGGGGCGAAAATACTGGTTAGCTGATTGGCCTATGTTGGTGATAGACGGGCCAAATAAACCAATCAGATCAACGAAGCATATGACGTACTAACAGAGCGACGACGGAAACACAACCACAAGCCAGGCTACTTCTGCCGAAACCAGTCGGGAGAAGAGCAAAAACATCTTTTCCTCTGAGAAAAGCCTCCAGAGCAGTGTTTTGCTCTTCTTTCAGTGAAGAAATACTCTGTAATTCCGATAAAACTTGCTCGATAGCGTCGCTAACGCTAGTTTCATCGGCTGAAGCCGCCATGTTCTTTAGACTGAACTGTCGCGCTTCTCGTCGCGTCACACCTCAACCCGCCTCAAAGCCAACGCTGATTGGACGTTCGTTTGGTGAACGGCTCCAAATTTTCTTCAATGGAGAGTCTCCAGACTGATCTGCGAGTGAAATCTTGAAAGCTCGCGAGATCAGGATGGTCTCACGAGGCTATCAGGTTGAGCCGAACATTTTCTAAATGTGCAGGGTCATCTTTGAGCACGCCATTTCACTTTTCTTTCACCAGTTCACCGCAGTTCTTCCAGCAGTCCACACTTTCTCTGCTCTCTTTTTCTCATCGTCTTCTCCTTCTTTCCCATGGCCACATGCAGTAATTTGTCAATGTTTTAAATCAGGTGGGTCCGGATCTGGACCTCTAATGCGTGACCTCGGCGCTCGGTGAAATACTTTGAAAATCATAACGTCAAATAACGTAATTGGAATCCAGGACAAGACCTTATTACCTTTGTAACATTCAAAAAAATATGAATATTAATAATAATAATAATAATAAATAAATAAATAAAAATAAATACATAAAAAAAACAAAAGTGCTTCTATGAGAATTCATGAAAAACACTCTGAGAGTTAAAGAAATACATTTTATTTGGTCCAACATAACCTTAGAGGCATTAATGCTGATACTGGCACTTACATTTTTTTAGTTTATAAACCTAAATATAATTGTTAACCAGGCTTATTAACTTTTGAGCTTTTCAATTAGCTTTTTACCTTTTTTCTTGACTTGTCAACTTATTTTTTTAACTTAATTTACAGTAGGTAAAATATAATTTAAGGTCAAAAGTCAAAGGCCAAAATAAGATGTGCAGCCATATAGCAGCATCTTCGCTGAATGGCTGGATATAGATCTAGTGCATCTAGACCTCACTGAGTAAAGGGCAGGGGACTCCATTTTGTGAGGGGTATGCAAGTGATGAAAAACACTTATTTGCCCTATAAAGGGTTAAGGGAAGCTAAAACTTCAAAACAGCCTCATGCATTTTCCAGGCTTTAACATATTATCTTCCACAATTGCCTCTAATTTAGCTCGATCCACCTTCTCTGTTCTCTGAACTGCTTTTCCCGTTCCTGCATACAGAAAAATATAAAATACCCAGCAGGAAGCTGCGACCACTGGGTTTTATGGTTGGCATGATGTGTTCAGGATCATTTGCTAGACTCTATTCACCCTCCAGAAGATAGTGTGTTGGATAAATTACAAAAAAAAAAGTTTCATTTTGGTTTCCTCTAACATGAATACCTTCTTTAATATTTTGCTCCGTCCTTCACATGACTAGAGGCAAAGCTTGTGTGTGAAGTCTGGACACTTTGATGTGCAGTGAATATATACAAAGATTATGTGACGGGCAGTGGCCGGCTGTGGAGTTTTCTCCAGGAGGAGCTATAACTTCAAAACAGACGTATACCAAAAACCCATCAAATGTATACTAAGGAATCACACCAGTATATTTACATGAACGCCAACACCAAACAAGAACATTCAAAAATGTTCTGAAAGGTGCATTAAATCAGTGCTAGCTGTCTCTATCCATGCTGAGTCAGATCCTGATGTTTGAAAAATGAGGCAGGGAAAACAGGATAAAGCCTCAGCCTTGCTGCATACAGTTAGCCGAGCCTTGTTGCTAAATAATTCTATAAACCTGTTGATCAGCCGCGCTTTCTAACAGATGACTGACGTTAGCGCCGAAGTTGGAGGTGGTGAAGCTGCTGCGCATGGACGACTTTTAACCAGAGTCTATGGGCAAAAATTTTTGCTCCCCAATTTCAAAATACGTCGCTAAATTTTATACTTACATTTTTATTGATGTCTTAATCAAGCTCATTGGGCGAGTAGGGTGGCACCCTAGCACCCTCTATTGGACAGCCGCCACTGGTTGTGGGTCATTTTGAATAGTCACGTTTTCGGACTGCGGAAGGAAGCCGGAGTACCCTGAGAGAACCCACGCATGCTCAGGGAGAACATGCAAAATCCATGCAGAAAGACCCCGGGCCGGGAATCGAACCAAGAACCTTCTTGCTGCAAGGCAGCAGTGCTACCCACTGTACCACTGAGCAGCCCAGTTTTAGTTCCACGTGGTTTAATTTCATGAAAAGTTTTCTTAAAGGAACCTTTTGCTGTCCTATTATTAATGGATTAATATAATCGACAAATTAACGGATTTACAAGATAAGCATTAGTTGCAACTCTAGTTAATAGTGTTATTGTGAAGTTTGATTAATAGCGCCGATATTCACCTGAGAACTGATGATGTCTGTGCGTAACAAATCCTGGTTGCGTGCACTGAAGTCTAAATGACAATAAAGTAGGGAATCTTAAAGCTACAGTGTGTAATAATTACAGGGATATACAGTCAGAAATGTAATATATTATACATAACTATATTATTTATCATCATCTACGAGCTCAGCCTCTTAACCCTAATATTTGCGTTGCCTTAGAATTCGTTATTTATAATTACATAGGAGCGGGTCTCGCAGCCATGGAGGCAGACATCTTTGCGCTACGGCAGCGCAGAGCCAACAACCTAGCGATTGCGAGATCGCCCATTACGCACGATATCTATTATCTTAAGTCTACATGAAATCTATACCCTACACAGACTAATGAAATACTATCTGTAAAATTATCTATCATCACTTGAGAAGGTAGGTGATGCGGACGTCGTGGAAGACATTTTGTCCCGTAACGCTCGCCGTACTGTTGGGGGGGAGATATTCATGTTGCCACTGTAGCTTTAATCTATTTACCAATTTATTTCCTATGCATTTTAAATAGGCCTATAGGTTCCAAGGTCTTTAGTTCATCCATCCTTTCTTCAAGCCCAACCGGGGTCATGACGAATGCTATGGTAAATGTCCTGTACTTATATAGCACCTTTTTTCAAGTCAGGAGACTTGACCAAAGCGCTTTACACTACATTCATTCACCCATTCACGCACACACTGATGGTGGCAAGCTACATTGTAGCCACAGCTGTCCTGGGGCTCACTGACAGAAGCGGGGCTGTCGTACACTGGCGCCACCGGGCCCTCTGACCACCATCAGTAGACAATGCAGGTGATGTGTCTTGCCCAAGGACACAACAACAATGAAAGTCAGAGCCGGGGCTTGAACCCTCAACCCTTCCAATTCAGGGCAAACTCCAACACCACTGTCGCCCCAATGCTGATGCCTATCTCCAGTTGTCTACGGGCGAGAGGCGGGCTACACCCTGGACAGGTAGCCAGTCCATCGATTTTTTTTTTTTGTCCTAATAAACAACAAAAACTCACTGCACCCCCTGTTCAATGTTAGTTCCAGCCGCCCTGGAAGATCGGCACCAGTACCCCTCGTGACCCCAGCTGGAATAAGATGGATGGATTGATGAATTGAATTGACTTTGAATTGGAGCCTCTCCAAGGTAACCATCTGCCTCTAGACTGATTCTGTGATTAATGCCCTCCTTGCCTGAAAATGTTTATTTAGGTGAATTGCAAAACGTAATGAGATCTCCAAAGATTGGGGCGTTGTCTTACAGCCCAAACTTGAAAGGTTCTCCCTGAAATTCGCTCTTAAAAAGAGGATGGAACAATCAGGATAAACCACAATCCCATTTTATTTTCAGAGGATCAGCATGGCGCTCTTCAACACCCAAAAACAAACCATCGAGTCCCACACAAAATAATTATTACTTCCCATTAACGTATGCCTGCCTGCTTACCTTTACCTCATACACAGATGCAAACCCACTCTCAGCCTGGCTTTTATTGAACAAGAATCCAATTACTTAACCCAGCTTGAGGTTCCACACCTTCTGCACTCTTCTGCTTTGACGAGCCTGTGTTAATATCTGCTGACAGCCAATGTCCAGCATTCACACTCACACCTGCCTGTGGACACACACACACACACCAAGGACTGTGATATCTGTCTCTTATTGGTATTCATTGACCCTGGGATGGAGAAATGGGGATCACACTTTTCATTTAATCAGACTCTTACGGGGATCAGCTGTATGCCTCTGAGGAGTCTGTGGAGGTGTGTGGGTGTGTGCGTGTAAATGACAAAGAGACAGAGGAGGAAATTTGACTTTGATGCATTCCCACAGAGCTGAATATGTAGCTGTGGATTTATTTTCTCTGTCTTTTTTTACCTTCTCTGTTCATACGTCTCCATGGCATCTGGCTTTTTATTGTTCCCAGTCCATAGATCACTTATTAAGCCAAGTAATGAGGAGGTCATGCATAATTTCATTTGCTCTACCGGTACCTGGGGACATTTTCTTATTTCACTAAAATCTATGATAGTTTCCTTTTGAAGGGCCATAAGTCTCCCACAGTAGCAGGCGCAGGGGTCACAGATGCTAAATGGCCCATCTATAGATTCCTTGTGGAGGGAGAATATTGTGTTGAGTCATTTCGAAGCTCGTATTGAGGCAATTTGACTCCACATGGTTTCATTTGCTCTAGGTGATATATCGGATAAAGGACCGAGCTTTCAAACCTGTTTTGGAACTTTGCAGAAACATACCTGCACAAAAAAGTAGAAAATATATGTTATTTAAGAAAAAAACTATGCCAATTAGACAATTTCAATACCAATTGTTTTCTCCAACAGACATTTTTCATAGCAGTGGGGTATGAATATTATATATTGAATTTATATATTACTGTAACAAACTGGGAAAATAATCATTAAATATCTGAATCTTTTTCACAACTATTAAACTACATGGCTGCATTAAATCTATAGTTGCTCAGTTTAGTTGATTTAAGCTAGTTTTAGTCAAGAGTTTTTAATCGACATATGTTTGACTCGGAGCTCAGTGATTTTTTTTAATAAACTCTAATTTTTCAAATGGAGACGGTGATTAATTTATTCCACATATATGCAGAATTATCTATTTCAGCATGATTTAAGCTCGAATCACACTTTCATTTGTATGCTGCTATAGACTTAGACTGCTGGAGGACATAGGGACCCCTTTTTCATCATTCTGCTTCATTCTATCTCTATTCTCCCACTCTGCAGAATCTATTAGTTCAATCTCTAACGTTCTGCTCTCTCTGCTTTTTCTCATAGTAGCTTCACCTGGTCTGTTCCTGGAGAGAAATATCAGCTGTGCTGCTGCCATCAACACCTTTGTTTCTAGATGTTGGAGATCTGCCTGTTTTTCAGTGTAGACCTGTTTTTCTGACTGTGACTAACTGGATGTGCTCTCTTCATCCTCTGACATGGCTGTGTGTTTCCTGGACGGGGCCGCCTGTGGATCTGGTTGACAGTTGCCTTTTGTGTCTATGCTTCTTTTTCTATGTCTGCTTCTGTCTCCTTGAACCCCAGTGGGCCTCAGCAGATGGCCGCTCACACTGAGCCTGGTTCTGCTGGAGGTTTCTACCAGTTAAAAGGGAGTTTTTCCTCTCCACTGTCGCTCCAAGCATGCTAAGTGTGAGGGATTGCTGAAGAGTCAATGAGTCGATGCAATCAGCTGGTTTTCCTTAGATAGAAAACTTTAAATCAATCTGACTGGATGATCTGGTGAACTTTAAAGTGTCTTGAGAAGAAATGTGTTGTGAATTGGCGCTATAGAAATAAACTGAATTGAATTGTTATTCTAACACAGAGGCAGTAGGGTGTGCGCTCAGAAACAAAATACAATAGTCCTAATAATATGTGATTAAATAACCCGCTACTGGGGTGGGCAATAAATATATTATAGTTGAACAACATGATTAAGATATGGCAAAAATCCTAACTATGAACTAAGTGTGACAAAGTGCTTTGGAGAAATCTCAAAATCACAATAATGATACAGATACCTTTAGCATTGCAGCACAATTAAAAAGAAAATAAAGAACAAAATAACCTAATTTAAAGTCTATGCAATAAACTCTATGCTTTAGCTTTAATGCTGAAGATCAGCTTACAGTTCAGCAGGTATTTGTTTATCTTCTTTTCACATTTTAATTTTGATATTTCAGAAATAAACTTGTTATTTTTGAATCATAAAAACATATTTTTACACAATATTTTTTCTTAAGGTTATCAAAATGTCAGAATTTTGTACTGACCCACCGTCTCGTACTTACCAAAGCAATAAAAAAGGTGTCTAATCGAAGATGGAGACCTGTTATTATCTAACAAACCCCAATGTTGCTAAACATATTGATAGCATTCCTTACAATAAGTTCTGAATAGCAACAAGGTCTCTCCTAGGAGTCTTTGGCTTCTGTAATCTCTCACAGGACTCCACTGCTGAAAGAGAAGCATGTCAAAGATCATGTAAAGGTTATTGCAGAATATTAGAACAGGTCAGAGAAATTCTCGAGGGGATACAGTTTGTTTGGATGACAACAAATTGAAAATGAATGTTTTATACGTAGTTTCATTGAAAAGAAATACAACCATACTTTAGCAGTATAACCCAATATTATTCAGAAGTGGGGACATAATGTTTTGGAGCTGTTTTGCAGCATAAAGCTCTAACAGTATTCATGAAATAAAATTAGGGGAGAATTAGGACATTTATTTGTTCTTAAAGGTATAGAGAATGATCTTTTATTCCGGTTGGATCATCTCAATAAGTGGTTAATCATTCTGGTGATATGTTTACGTGAGGCCGTACATGCTAATCCTGTTAGCTATTGTTTTGTGCACATGCGCACTTTTAGGCGTATATCTGTGTTGAGCTACAGTCTCAGACAGTCATTGAAGCTCACCTTTCTCACTGCGGTTCTCTGAAATGGCCGAGGGTCGTAAGAGAAAAATTGTCTATGAAGTGTATGAGAAGAGAAGAACGGCCTTAGAAGAGGCAGATATATCCCAGAATGCTTTGCTCTGAGAGCTCTCCTCGCAAAGCATTATGGGATTTGCTGTCACAGCGGTCCGCTGTCGCTACCCGAAAAGTTGCTACTAATAACAAAGATGGCACAGGCACCGCACATGATACCAACGGGGAATTGATCATCTGTCTGAATGGTCAGTTAACTGAGTTCACTACAGAGTTCACTATATAGTCCCCACTCTATATAGTGATGGAGGGGATGTATGAGCTATGAGAACAGCACTTTCAAACATAGCATGCACGAGGAGAAATGGGCTCGTGCAAGCTCTTGCTAGTGTCTTTACGGCCACTGGCTGTTACATTCAGTCATGGAGCTAAGCCTACAGTAGTAGCCATTCAAAATGTCCCCACTTTCCTTGATGGGTCCTTGGCTGGTCCCCTACAATTCCTTTTTAAACATCAATCTTTGTAGTAAAATATTATTTCTGTCATGATTTATGGAAATAATATCTAAAGAGATCAGCCTCATGGTCAGATCCTGTAATTCAGTGAAAACGTGGAGTCAGAATAAAAAAATGCACGCCCAGGAGAAGGCCAGTGGCTGGACGTTGGAGGGGATTTTGCTAGGAGTCGTAGGGGAGTAAGCTGCCATTCGGCTGGCATTTGACTGGGAAGGGCCATCGTGAAAGGCTGCTACGATATTTTTTCACCTGCTCGACTACTGGTCATGGCTGAGGCAAGGAAAAAGTTTGAACCTTCCGAGGAGGGTAAAAAAAAGAAAACATTGAAAAGGAATCGTGCGCAAGGAAAAACAGGAGTCGATCATGGAAAGGAGTTTGTTCGTTGGCTCAGGCTGAAAGAAGAAGCCGGATGTAAAACTGATTCTATTTTCTTAACTTTATTATTAGGCTTGTAATTTAATACTTTGCCCCTAGTATACAGTCATCGATCTTTGTTATTATTTTCCATGTTTAGTAGAAGCAGAATACGGGCAGAGAAAGCTAGCAGGCTACAAACGAAAGCTACTAGGGGTTCGAGTGGCCAAAAGTTACACAGTGGGCCTTTAATCAAAATCCGAAGCTGAAAAAATGATCTCAAACACAAAGCAAAGGAAGCTCTCGGTTGGTTTTAGAGTTAAACAAATCTGCTAGAAAGAGGAGAGTTTCCTGAAAGAGTGATTTATTAATAATTTATTGCCAAAAGGATAATTGAAAATACATTCACAGTGAGGGAAACATTGGGGCCAGCACTTATTTTGTTCACTTTTTAAATACCTCCAAAAACACAGTTTCTTCAGCCAATGCACAATTTTTCATCACAGCGGTCCTTAAATCATTTTTTTCACTTCTTTTGTCTCGATTTCAACCTGTCTAAACAACATATCTGCAGGCTACTGATTAACTCGTTCTATCAACTATCACTTGCAGTATTATTTAAATTTGTGACAATAAAATCCCATATATTCCTTCTCTTTAGTTTTGCTTTGCTTTGTAAACCTTTGTTTATGTTTATATAATGCATTTGATAACCCCACATTGCTCGCAGGAACATTGTTCCGTCTGGCTTTCATATGGAAGAATATAAAATCATAGCAAACAAATAACATCAGCATGGCATACCTGAAAAATTAATGTCCTTCGAGGCAGCGCATGTACGACAATCAGAGACTCCCGAAGATAAGGGGCGGCTGCCTTTCTGACAAGAAACTGTTTTTTTTTCCTCTCAGCTTCAGAGCGCCGCCATCATTGGTCAGTTGTCCTGCAGGGATGGTTGCCAAGCTTATCGGCCTGTTACAAATCAGGCAGAGAAATTGCAGCAGGAACGGTCTCTTTTTTTTTTTTCTCTTTGCACGCACTCACCAGGATCCCTCAAGGGGGCCGAGGGACTTCAGAACAGAACACAAATCTGCACTGCCTTCTTTTACGTGGCTTCTGCCTGAAAGGAGTTACATAGTGCCACATCTTATAACTGCAGTTTTCAGTACATGATCCATTATTAATTATTTAAGATTTTCAAAGCTCCATGTTGGAAAAGGCTCAAAGGTTAAGCCCTGCTATCACTGCAGTGATCACTCTCATCTATCAGACTAACATATTTTTAGAGAAACCGTTGTGAGCAATTACAAAGTGCCACTGTAATACAGATTTACCTTAAAGCTCGATCAAAGGCAAAACAACACATTTATAAAGACTGGGCAGTAACATCTCATGGGACTTTAGCATAATATTCATGGGTCAAATTTGTTTAATGATGTGGATTTCTTTTTTCTTTTTCATGTGGATAATTGGCCACATGAAAAAGGCGGATAAGAAGCAGAGATAGCAATTTTTCTACTGACAGAAATCTCAGAGGACCACAATGCAGCAATTTACATTTTCTGTTAGGCACTGCAATATTAAGACAGACTGGATTCTCACAGTGTAAAGTTTTATCTCCTCAGACAGTGACACCGAAATATTTCCAAATCCCAAGAGCCAATTACATAAAAGATAAAACAGGATGTAAGTTGGGCTTACACTCTGAAAAAAAGGGGGAAACCCTGAGCTCACATACACTCACCGGCCACTTTATTAGGTACCCCATGCTAGTAACGGGTTGGACCCCCTTTTGCCTTCAGAACTGCCTCAATTCTTCGTGGCATAGATTCAAAAAGGTGCTGGAAGCATTCCTCAGGGAGTTTGGTCCATATTGACATGATGGCATCACACAGTTGCCGCAGATTTGTCGGCTGCACATCCATGATGCGAATCTCCCGTTCCACCACATCCCAAAGATGCTCTATTGGATTGAGATCTGGTGACTGTGGAGGCCATTTGAGTACAGTGAACTCATTGTCATGTTCAAGAAACTAGTCTGAGATGATTCCAGCTTTATGACATGGCGCATTATCCTGCTGAAAGTAGCCATCAGAAGTTGGGTACATTGTGGTCATAAAGGGATGGACATGGTCAGCAACAATACTCAGGTAGGCTGTGGCTTTGCAAAGATGCTCAATTGGTACCAAGGGGCCCAAAGAGTGCCAAGAAAATATTCCCCACACCATGACACCACCACCAGCCTGAACCGTTGATACAAGGCAGGATGGATCCATGCTTTCATGTTGTAGACACCAAATTCTGACCCTACCATCCGAATGTTGCAGCAGAAATCGAGACTCATCAGACCAGGCAACGTTTTTCCAATCTTCTATTGTCCAATTTCGATGAGCTTGTGCAAATTGTAGCCTCAGTTTCCTGTTCTTAGCTGAAAGGAGTGGCACCCGGTGTGGTCTTCTGCTGCTGTAGCCCATCTGCCTCAAAGTTCGACGTACTGTGCGTTCAGAGATGCTCTTCTGCCCACCTTGGTTGTAACGTGGGGTTATTTGAGTCACTGTTGCCCTTCTATCAGCTCGAAACAGTCTGGCCATTCTCCTCTGACCTCTGGCATCAACAAGGCATTTCCGCCCACAGAACTGCCGCTCACTGGATGTTTTTTTTCGGACCATTCTCTGTAAACCCTAGAGATGGTTGTGCGTGAAAATCCCAGTAGATCAGCAGTTTCTGAAATACTCAGACCAGCCCTTCTGGCACCAACAATCATGCCACGTTCAAAGTCAGTCAAATCACCTTTCTTCCCCATACTGGTGCTCGGTTTGAACTGCAGGAGATTGTCTTGACCATGTCTACATGCCTAAATGCACTGTGTTGCCGCCATGTGATTGGCTGCTTAGAAATGAAGTGTTAACGAGCAGTTGGACAGGTGTACCTAATAAATTGGCCGGTGAGTGTATAATGTTGCATAGAGTAATGTTACCTTTATCTTCTATAAAGTCAGCTCTGTTTAGATTGGAACATTTTAGGTTTTTTTGATTAAGATTGCTTTTAATCAAGGTTCTTTTTAAAGGTCACGTGCTTTTAATTGTCAATTTTAATCCAATTTATTTATATAGCACCAATTTACAACACGCCATCTCAAGGCCCATTAGAGATATAATTTAATCTGATCATACAGTCAGACTGGTTGGAATTTTTCCATCTAAGGAAAACCAACTGATTCAATTGAGTCATTATTTTGCAGGATACAATCCTCTGGGATGAACATGTGGTAGATCTTTGCTTGCAATGTGACTTGGACTCTACAGCAATCCCTCACACCTAGCATGCATGCAATGAGAGCGGAGAGGAAAAGCTCTGTTTTAAAGGAAGAAACCTCCAGCAGTACCAGGTTCAGGGTAAGCATCCTTTCATCAAGGCCTACTGAGTGCTAACAAGACACTAGCGGACATACAAAGTGAACATAAAGTACTTATCAATAATACTTTCTATGCTAGAAAGGCTAATAGATGGCTCTTAGGCAGTTTTCGTGGCAAAAGTGATGAACAAGAGCAGAGTAAAAGCTGAGCCAATACATGTAGGTTTGTCTAGGAGAGAAACAGGACTAAACACTAAGAACTAAGTCCAACTCTGTCAACTATAGTCGGAGGTGTTGATAGCAGGAGCCAAGCTAATATTTCTCTCCAGTATGTTTCATAGTCAAACAGAAATTCTATTAAAAAATGAAGCTACTAAGATGAGAAAAAACAGAAAGAACATAAAGGAAGGTGTTCCTTATGTCATCCATCCTTCAGCAGCATAACTATAGAAATAGCTCAGGATAACCTGAGCCACTCAGTCTATAAGCTTTATGAAAAGGTACATTTTAAGCCTAGCATAAAAATAGATATATGCTGTGTTTGAACATCCGCCCTAACCCATAACCCCTCAATAAATGTATAGAATGGGGACTTTATAGTGGAGTCAGTTAGCTGAGAGCTTGGACTTTTTCCTCCCCGGTGGTGACGCGACTCTGGCTCCCCTTATGGTGCATGTGCTGTCTTTGTTCGCTCTCACCCCCAAAACGAATTCCATGATACTTTTCAAGGAGAGCTCTTATAATCTGGGATATAGCTGCTTGACTAGCCTAGTAAACTAGACCCACCCGCCAGCGGCCAAAATCATTTTGGATCCTGCAAGTGGGTCTAGCGTCGAACAAGGCCCAAGGCCCTAGAACTGGCTGGCCAATCACAACACAGAGATGTGTTGTGAATTTATGGATGCAAAGTGGGCGGGGTTTTGAAGGCGTGACGACAAAGCTGCGCGAGGCGTGCACGACTGTGTTAGAAAATTAAGCAGATAGATTTTTTTCTGCCACTGACAACGGTTGATTTGAACTTTGGAAAAGTTGTGTACAGTGATGTAGAACACCGGCTACTCGCATGTCTTTTTTGCACAAACGACAACAATAGTCCAACTCAATGATCACAACAAGTCCTCCACTGCTCACATCAGGTGCTGCTTGTTTACACTCCCCCACTCCCTGCGGAGAACAACCAGGGCGACAAGACAAGGAGACAAGACAAACACAAAATCCTTCTCAATCTGCTGGCTGCCAGGAACCAGGACATGAACCATGGAGTAAACCAAACTAACTAAACAGACAGACTAACAGGCATAAACAAACAGACAGCAAACAATGATCTGGCCCTGACAGCTCAGGCTAAAGAATATAAAGGAACAGACGCAGGTGGATGAGATGAGAGATAATTAGAAAACCGGGCAGATTTAGGCAGGTGAGTGAAATGAACAATTAAGTTGAGCCATCAGGGCAGATCATGACAGGAGCATGGTTATTCATTCATTTTAAAACTTTTGCCATGAAATCATTGTAAATGTTGATGTGCTGAGTTCCTGTATGAAAACAATACAGATAATACAAAAATCTTATGGTAGGAAATATTTTTCTACATCTGAAGCTCGGCGTAAGATAATTCTGTAAGAAAACAGAAACATTTCTCATAAATTCAATTGTTTTTTTTAAGTTATAAACAAGGTAGGAACTTGGTATTGTATACTGCTTACTGAATTATAGCATTATGTTTAGTTCTGGTGTATTAGCTTTTTTTATACCTCTTATATTTATTCTTGTGTTTGCATTTGGTCTTTATGTTACTGGATAAACTGACCTGAATTTTCCTCTGCGTATTCATCCCATCCTTGCATAATTCTTTGGTTCATCTAAAATTATAGGTAACATATGACTGAATACAAATTTTAGCTTTGATACTGCATTTGATGTGCTTTGGAAGGCATACCTCATTTCTGGAAAATGTTGCACCAGAATAAATGTGTGAAAAACTGGCTTTCTTCCCTCGGTTAAGAGATCCTAACCTATTATCAACAGCACAAGCTAATAGCAGCGTTTTTCTGTTCAGGCTACTGAAATACCCCCTACTTTCCAAGTCCATTTCCACTCGGATTTCTTGTTGTATTTTTCCATTCGTAACCCTTAAAATTCTGACTTTAGATTAAGAAGTAAATGCAGCATCAGTCTTCTTGCTCTCTGCTACCTTTTTTAGCAGCTGGGTAATATTGACCGTGAAAGCTATTTCCATGTGAAACATCCTAAATAAACATTCCTGATATCTAGGTGGAATAACACCCACACCACTATAAGTAAATATAGCAGTGCATAATTAAAAATAACACTTTATTCAGGTGATTCCAAAAGTTTAAAGTCAAAAAATAAACCACTGGGTTTTGTTTTCCAAGTTTGAAGACCTTTCGCTTCCCATCCAGGAAGCTTTCTCAATTCAAAATGCCTGGATTAGTGTTAAATTCCAGGATTTTATAGAGTAGTCCAACAAAAGCCTTGAAATTGCTTAGAAAACATGCACATTGAAACTGGAAAAACAGCTCCACCCCTTAATAATGGGAGTCATTCAGGTTGTTATTGGCCTGCAATACCTGATACAGGCCCATTCCTCTGAAAAGGCAGTCGTTAAGGGTCATTGTTGGCCTGGCTAACCTGGCAAGATATTTTTTTCCTCTGCATGGCGATGGGGGTTGAGATGGTATTGGGAAGGTCCACCCGCTCTGTTTAAGGTTGTTTTTTTTCTCTCTTTTAACATAAATGGCTTCCTTCAAACCCCTTTCAAACCACCCGTCTTCTTTATCTAAAATGTGGAAATTCTGGTCCTCAAATGAATGTCCTTTGTCCTTAAGGTGTAAGTGGACAGCAGCATCTTGTCCGGAAGAGGTAGCCCGTTTGTTTTGAGTCGTGCATTTGTGGAGAGGTTGGTTGGTTTCTGCACTGAACTGCATACACCACTCTGCTCATCATAGGTTTAGGGGGTTTGTCTTTATGATGCACTAGCCTCTGTCTAAGAGTTTATTCAGGTGTATATTGGAGCTTGATGCTTTTTTAGGATTTTCACCTCACACTAACAGATCTTGAAAAGTTTCAGTTTACATTTGCAATATTGAATTTATAATTGCTTGTTGGCCGTAAAACCTCCTGCTTAATGAAATGCTCTCATAATAATCAATAAAGGAAATAGAGCGGGTCCACTTAAATCATGTCGCAGTACGATAAACACGTCCAACTGAACTGCTGCTTTCAAAGCTACGCTATGTGGACAAGTTGTTGGAGAAAGTGTGTCTCGTGGATGAAAAGTGGGCTGGATTTTATTTCAAAGGACTCCACTTAAGGACAGCTATCTTTCTTTCTGAGTGATGACATGCATGGAGCGAGGAAGGATGGATGTCAGTATGTAATGTCAGTACTGGAACCAATCCTAGCCCTTAGGTGCACCATTGCCCAATCGTCCAATCCGGCCAACACTGGATTGTGCTCACTCTCATTTAGTCAGGCCTATTTGTCTTCCCTCTAAAGTCCAACCTGTTCCAAAGATGTAATTCCATAAAAGCATACAATCAATACAGCAGAAACTGCGGTCATCTATCATTTGTAAAAAAAAAAAAAAGAAGCAAATATTGAAAAATTGTGCATGTTTGTGTGAGAGTGCATGCATTAGAGCTCAAATGTTACAAATCAGATGAGGTGGGACAGGTTAAAAGCTCTGGCTAAGTCATGGGAGCTGGCTGACGCAGGCGCACACTGCAAAAAATGTAAATCTAAGGAGGTAGATTTTTCTTAAAATGAAAGCATTTTTTCTTTAATTAAACAGGTGATTTAGACACTTTGCCAATAGAATATGGCAATTTACATTTAAAATAAAGATAATAATAACTGCATAATAACAATAACTGCAGGCTCTTATTTCAAGTGCATTATATACAATTATCTTTTTTTTAAAGGAAAAGTCCAGTCAGCAAGGAATGATCAATGGATCATTATTTATACCTAAAACTAATATGTTTGCAGCGATTTAATGAATTTAACGTTAATCAGTAAAAAAATTAAAACAATAATTTTCATCGCATTCACTGAGTCTGGGAGCGGCCATTTTTGCCCAAATATAGTAACCCCTCCCTCCCGCCATCTTCCAGCAGTGACGTCACGGTGCGGTAAGCCTAGCGCCATTCTCTCCGCTTTACAAGCTAAATCAATGGGAACTACTAGACACATCTGCAATCAACAACAATTATTGAAGATTTCCAGAGGACTTCACCATTGAAATTCACCAGAGCTATAGTGAAACTGACAATGCCCACGTGCATGGCAGCTGGATGTTGGAATACATCCGGTAAAAGTGAAAAAGAGTTATTTCACCTTTCCGATTCCTGATCCTCCACGGACGGGTTGGTCGCTGGATCGCCAACTTGAAGAGGGAGGATTTGCCATCGAACTTCTGGCCAGAGAAAAAACACGTCATTAATCCGTCACTCTCTGCTTCGCATAGTGCACTGGTTGTCACCATCATGGATAATACACTCACCGGCCACTTTATTAGGTACACCTGTCCAACTGCTCGTTAACACTTCATTTCTAAGCAGCCAATCACATGGCGGCAACACAGTGCATTTAGGCATGTAGACATGGTCAAGACAATCTCCTGCAGTTCAAACCGAGCATCAGTATGGGGAAGAAAGGTGATTTGACTGACTTTGAACGTGGCATGATAGTTGACTGAGGCTACAATTTGCACAAGCTCATCGAAATTGGACAATAGAAGATTGGAAAAACGTTGCCTGGTCTGATGAGTCTCGATTTCTGCTGCGACATTCGGATGGTAGGGTCAGAATTTGGCGTCTACAAGATGAAAGCATGGATCCATCCTGCCTTGTATCAACGGTTCAGGCTGGTGGTGGTGGTGTCATGGTGTGGGGAATATTTTCTTGGCACTCTTTGGGCCCCTTGGTACCAATTGAGCATCGTTGCAAAGCCACAGCCTACCTGAGTATTGTTGCTGACCATGTCCATCTCTTTATGACCACAATGTACCCAACTTCTGATGGCTACTTTCAGCAGGATAATGCGCCATGTCATAAAGCTGGAATCATCTCAGACTGGTTTCTTGAACATGACAATGAGTTCACTGTACTCAAATGGCCTCCACAGTCACCAGATCTCAATCCAATAGAGCATCTTTGGGATGTGGTGGAACGGGAGATTCGCATGATGGATGTGCAGCCGACAAATCTGCGGCAACTCTGTGATGCCATCATGTCAATATGGACCAAACTCCCTGAGGAATGCTTCCAGCACCTTGTTGAATCTATGCCACGAAGAATTGAGGCAGTTCTGAAGGCAAAAGGGGGTCCAACCCGTTACTAGCATGGGGTACCTAATAAAGTGGCCGGTGAGTGTAGTGCATTGTGACAAACACCAGATACAGCACTGGGACTTGATCAACAGCCGATACCACGCCGCAAACGGGTAGGTGGCAGTAGTGTTCTTTGACAAACATGGATGCCTCCAGTAAAGCACATTCAAAAGAAAATTGCTCTTAATTAAAAGCACTTATCATGTTTCTTTTTTTTTCTCATCGTTTTTTATTGTAATTCCACTGTGAAACGTACAGAGCAACGAAATTTATTCTCTGCATTTAACCCATCCCCTTGGGGAGCAGTGGGCTGCGGCGTCTGGGGAGCAGTGTGGGGTTCAGAGTCTTTGCTCAGCGGCCCAGAGTGGCAGTCCGTGTGAGTGGGTTTCGAACTCACAAACTCAGAATTTCAAGCCCTATGCCCTACTTATTGAAAAGTATGAAATTATTTTATACTTAAGTACTTTCAGAAGTTTGAATTCTGAATATGAGCGGACTTTTCCTTTAAAGGTAAAAATACTAATTCCATTGGCATATTATTTTATTTACCTTCTCAAACCAAGGGTAAATACACACATTTTAGGACATTTTTAGATCGTTTTTGCAGCACACAGGAGAGATGTGTCCACTGGACGCCACTGCTAGGTTTCAGTTTCTTTTTCAAACAAGAAGCAACAATCCGTTTATGTCTAAAAGAAGGGAATACAAATGTATCTGCCTCTTAAAACCTTAACATTTCCTGTAGATGTAAATACCACATCCACCCCGACACACTCTTACTCACCAACACACACTCAGACACACACTCATTAATCTCCTCTGTAACAGGACTCTATCCTCTTGCTTCAATATTACAGTAAATGGTGATGCTTATCTACAAGCAGCCCTGCCCTTGAAATAGGTGCTGTTCCATTCCAGGATAATTCCACAGCCATTTAATGCTTGGCACATTTTTCACAGCTATATAAATTACTTTAAGCCTGGGCTTACTCTCGGCACACTGAAATACAAACACGAATGTTCCCCCCTTTTATCTCACTCTATCCTCTGTTTTCTTAATACCTCTAAACCACATTGCCACCACCTTCACATCCTTCTTCCCACTCAGCGCCCCCCCCCCCCTCCCATTGCCTTATGAGTGAAACAAGCAGGGATTGAGTTTTACCCTGAAGCCACTTTGGGTTAATGTCTCATTAGCAGCCAAAGCACATCAGTCATTTCAATATAGACAAACACCTCCATGTTGCCCATTATCACCAATAAATGAACAAGGCTGGAAATCAATATTACAGTTTAACAGATTGTCACTTTTGAATTAGTTGAAAATACCTGATCAGGAAGGTGGAAACATTATCTTTATCTTTTCAAATAATGCGCTAAGTTTAGCTATTTATATCCAAAGAACTTTCTGACAGTTTTTTATGTTTTTGTGTTTCAGATAGTCATAAAGGTATTTTTTTGCAAATATGTGTATCCAAATATGCACACATTTAACCTGCTGACCAAGAACATGCAAAACCCATTAATGACATCCGATTAAGCTAAAATATCTTTTAATGCCTCTGTTATTCCTTCTGCAAATGCTCAAATGAATCTTCTGTGGAAAATTCGGACTGGAAGACTTCATTCAGCCTTATGTTTCATTCAACCATCCTCTGCAATGCAAAAATGGAATGAATATTTTTACTCTTAAAGGAAAAGTCTGGTCATATTCAGAATTCACATTTCTGAAAGTACTTTAAATATGAAATTATTGCACATTGTTCAATAAATGATAAGTGTTCATTTGAATGTGCTTGACTGGAGGCATCCATATTTGTCAAAGAACACTACTGCCACCTACTGGTTTGTGACGTCCCGGTGCGGTATCGGCTGTTGATCAAGTCCCAGTGCTGTATCTGGTGTTTGTCACAACGCGCTATTATCCAAGTCATGTTGAAAACATTCTTCTTCCAAATGTTGGCTACATATTACGTGTTTTTTCTCTGGCCAGAAGTTCGATTGCAAATCCTCCCTCTTCAAGTTGGCGATCCAACGACCAACCCGTCCGTGGAGGATCAGGAATCAGAAAGGTGGAATAACTCTTTTTTTCACTTTTACCCGATGTATTCCAGCATCCAGCTGCCATGCACGTGGACATTGTCAGTTTCACTATAGCTCTGGTGAATTTCAATGGTGAAGTCCTCTGTAAATCTTCAATAATTGTTGTTGATTGCAGATGTGTCTAGTAGTTCCCATTGATTTAGCTTGTAAAGCGGGGAGAATGGCGCTAGGCTTACCGCACCGTGACGTCACTGCTGGAAGATGGCAGGAGGGAGGGGTTACTTTATTTGGGCAAAAGTGGCCGCTCCTCGTGATCTCAATAAAAATTATTGTTTTTAATTTTTTACTGATTAACACTAAATTCATTAAATCAACTCAAACATATTCGTTTTAGGTATAAATAATGATCCATTGATTATTCCTTGCTACAACTTTTTTTTCTTCACAAAACAATCCCTAAAGAAATCCAGCATGATTCACATAAATATGAATTAAAAGAGATATAGTTAACTTCGAATAAACATAAATACTAAAAGTATGAAATAATTTCTGATTGGACTTTTCCTTTAAGAGTATGATTACTATTAAAGCAGACATTTATAGCCTCAATTATTCCCATAATGGTTGCTTCTTTTTTGCAAGGACAAGGAATTATTATTTATCAAATACTCACATGCTGACCAGCCGAATCCAAAGCCGGCATTTAAGACTCCTAAAAAGGTTTAATTAAATCAATTAGGAATCAGTTTTATGGTGACGTATGTGGATGTGCCGAAGTGCCCGAGAGTTGGTTAATCTAAACCAACCTGACAGTAGATTCTTCTCCTAAAATAACAATGTTTTAGATCAGATGTTCAAATCACACACCTGCCTATTCAGGCCTGACATCACACCACCTGCGGCCTCACCAGTTCCAGTCTGATTTTCTCCTTTCCCTTTGTACTCAGACATTTTCTCATGCATCCATCCTTTATTTCTGTCTCGCTGCGAGCAAGCCAGAGAGCAGCTGGCTAGTTATTTGTGACCTGCCAGTCTGCGGGTGTAACAAGGTTTCAGTGCAATTAAGAATACATTTCCCGGCCACCAACGCAACAAATCACAGGCTTGAGTCTCGGGGTATGCACACACAGACATAAACTTTGCGTCAACAGTCACACAAATCAAACAGGACACAAATGGCAGCATAAAATAACTAATCATTGTTGGGGAAGAAAAGGCAATTATTAATCGATTCCATTTGTGTTGGACTGAAAGGGGCCACAAACAATCCCATTCTTTAGAGGAAATATTTGCCGCACCAGTGCTGCTCGGCCGGTTTAATCACCACCTATTATGTTAGCTGATTTGAAAGTAAGAAGCAAAGTGGTCAAATCCATCAAAGGCAGCCATTATTGTGTCAATTCACAGACAGAAAAAACAATCCATTGTATGCAATAAATTATAAATGCAGACTTAGCAGCATGAGCGCTTCTCAGCTTGTTGATTTGGAAAGCTCAGCCAAGACATGAGGCAGGTGGAAAGAATAGGTCCTGATTTAACAGGGAAATTCTACACTGTCACATTAGAATTACAGCCTACAGGTTTCTTGTCCGGTGAGCTCTTCAAACCCAGGTGCACTAAGCGCACTTGGAAGAGGTGGGTGAAAAAGCATCTTTGTACAAAGTTTGTCAAACTTTCTTTGGAATCTAATTGAGGAAGCTTCAGTGGTACAGTTAGAGTTAGCAAAAGGTGCAGTTAATGTTATTCTCTTTGCACCAAAACTTTTTCAAGAATAGGGATTTTAAATCAAGAAATAGAAAAAACATTTAACTGAGAATAATTCAAAGACATTCTATGAAGCAGTGGTGGAAAGTAACAAAGTACATTTACGTGATTACTAGGGGTGTAAATAATAATCGTTTTGTATCGATGCATCGATCCAACAGCCGACGATCCGATGCATCGATACGTCTGCGAGAGAATCGATTCATGTTTTTTTTTTTCCTCCGGTCTATTTTTATCCATTTGCTCCTAGACGTAATTCTCCTCCCGTGCTGCGGTGGCGCTAAACCTATTTTGCCCTCCTTCCTCGTTTCCTGGTTATACTCTTACAGCAGTGTGTTGGAGTAAGCTTGACACAGACATTTTTAAATTATGCTCAATATTGAGGCGTGGTCTGTGCTACACGCTGTGGGTCTAGATAGGGCCGAGGTGGCGAGGAAGTGGGAGCGAGTTTAGTCCAATGATGGAGGGACATGAGGGCCAAAAAGAGCGGAGATCCAGGTGTAAAAAGGGTCCCAGCGTTCTCGCGAGTATCGAAAATAATTGAATCGTTGGGTCAGGAAATCGATCCTGAATCGAATCGCCATGATGGATGTGATTTACACCCCTAGTGATTACTATACTTTAGTACTTTTTTTGAGTATCTTTACTTAAGTTTTGGCCATTACTTATTGTCATGGTTTTGGTTTTGTCCAAGTTTTATCTTTTCATTGGTCTAATTTCGATTCTTGTGTTCTAGGTATTTTGATTGTATTTGAGTTCTTAGATATTTCCTGTTTGCCTTCTTGGGTCAGCCTGTATCCGGTTGATTGATGTCTTCTTTTAATGAAGCGAGTTGCTCCTCCTGTTTGTTCCGCTGTCTCTCTCTGGTGCCCAAAACTAAGTCCCAGTCTGCTGGGTCCATTTCTGGCTGGTTTGTACTGTCACAGTGGTGGTGGAGGTTTGACAGGACCCAAATGCAAACACAAAATTTTAGGTGATTATTTGAAGGTTTAATAACAAAAGTTCAACAGAAGCAACAATCCAAAATCATAAATCCTCACAAATAAAAAAAACTCTGAAACCAGGAATAGTCACAACAAGAAGGGGACAAAGTAATGACGACAAACCAGCAAAGAGTGACTGAACAGGAGGAGAATATATGGGAGAGAGAAACAAAGACCAGGCTAATTAGCAGATTGGAAGCAGGTGTGAACAGACCATTTGGCAAAACGGAGGGCAACGGCCCAAGTTCCTGGGGGCCCCATAAAACTCTGTTTCCATGTATGGCTAATACAACTATTCCATATTTGTGCACATTAATTATGTTTTTGATAAAAATTCTTTCTCCAGAATGCTTATAACATTAACAGTGTCTCAGCTCCCCCTTCAGTGTCCACCATATTGGATCAGTCCATTTGCTGCACATGTTCAGAAAGGTCCAAACAGACAGCAGCAAACCATTTGAAAACAAACAATGCAAAGAGCAGTGTTGCCAACTTAGCGCTTTAGTCGCTATATTTAGCCACTTTTCAGACCCTTCAAGCGCTTTGATTTCTAAAAAGCTCCTAGCGCCAAATCTAGAGACTTTTTTCTGCTACTGGAGACTTTGGAGACAACATCTAAAAGCCCTCAGCTGGAACTTGTCTAGTTCTCTACAATTCCTTTTTAAACTTATAAAATATTCTTTCTGTCATGATTTATGGACATTAAGATCTAAAGAAAAGTGTTATTTTTTGGTAAGCCCCTGTGATTTCAGCTGCTCAGTGGCGCAGTGGGTAACTGCTGCCTTGCAGCAAGAAGGTTCTGGGTTCAATTCCAGCCTGGGGTATTTCTGGATGGAGTTTGCATTCGGCTGGCTTTTGACTGGAAATTACTGTAAATGTTTTACAAAAAATGATAGATGTCACAAACATAGCTACAAAAATGCAGTCAGCATATATGGAAGCAATGATACAGCTCAGTCTTAAATGAAAGTGATACTGATAATACAGATGGTGATATTTTCTTTCATATATTTGTAATCTACAGTTTTCTGGCTTGTAATTTCCTCTTTTTTAAATTATACACATGATTTTATTGTTGGTGAGAAAATGAACATTAAGCTTCTTTCAAAGCCACATCTTGAAATGAAAGATCCGTCTGATTACTGATTACACATTGTGCATAATGGAGGAAAATAAGCATCTCTCCTTGGTTTTTATTTATTCATCTATTCATTTGCTTACTCAATGGGTTACTTCAGATTTGAACTGCTCTTCCTTTTTTGTTCTAATTATAAGCCCACTGTTTCTGCAGGAACTGTACATAGGGCATAATGCTGCAGCTCTGAGCTCACAGCTCATGCTGATCTCATATAGTGACAGGTATTCAGAGTGCATTTACTCCCAGCTCCCTCAGTCTTCTAAACAATACTGTTATCTTAACGTGATATGCTTTCCACTGTAAAACAAATAAATAATAAACAACCATGCAATGTTTGTGAATTTGTTTGAGGCAGAGGGTGAGGCAGATTGTGTGTACCTTGGTGTCTTTTTCTCAGACATGACGCAAAAACAGAGGAGGGCGAATTCGACATCCGCAAATTGAATTCTGCCCAAACGTGACAGTGATGAAGTGTTGTTCATAGCAGCCTTGATTGTCTCTATCTTCGCTCCTGTCCACGGGTATTACGGCGCGCCTGCCCGCTCCACAGGCCTCAGTCCCTGCCCCAGAAAGCTCATCTATTAATGACAACACTGGAAAATCAAATTCATACCTGGTGCATGTTTTATCAGCAAGAGGTGGCTGAAAAAAGGGGTTTTATTTGGACCTCTCTTTCTGCCTTTATCTGTTCTTTTGTCTTTTTTTTTTTTAAATCAGGCCTCCTTAGCCCTGAGGCCAGCTTTTAATAACAAGGATAAGGTGCAGAAAATTGATCTGGCTTCACGGGCACAAGCTTTTAGGATTATGTCAATAGTAAAACAAAGTTTGGCCTTTTTCCATCTCCACATCTCTTCAGGCAAATGGAGGACTTCTGTGTTGCTCTGTGACTCTCTGTGTGGCATTTCAGCAGAGGAGGAGGACAAGAGCGAGGGGGCAGGAAAGAGGGGAAGGTGTGGTTACCTGGGGAGACAAAAAATTTGAGAAAGTAACGAAGGCCGGGGAGTCTCAGCAGAAATACTCCAGTCTTACAGGGTGTGAAAGACAGGCAGCGAGCTAAGCTAACCGAAGGGTAAAATAAGCCGAAAATAAAGAGAGACGGAGGGCAAAGTCCTGGAGAGAGAAACAAAGCAGAGGTATTGTTGAATAAGGAAGTGATTGATCGAACGTGGAAGAGATAACAGCTAACATATGTTCAGCATCAAGCTAGATGCCCTGCAGGGAGGCTGAGAATAGAGCAGTAAAGGCAGACGCTCAGTACTCAATAGGAAAAAAAAAGATCTCCACATGTCCAGTTTCTAAGCTTTACAATGTTTAAAGGAAAAGTCCGCTCATATTCAGAATTGAAACTTCTGAAATTTAAATATCAGAATATTACATCCTGTCATTTTCATTTGAATGTTCTTTACTGGAGGCATCCATGTTTGTCAAAGAACACTACTGCCACCTACTGGTTCAACATATTCTCATTATCAGTTCGTATGAAATCGTACGAAAAGTTATGCACACTATTTCGTACGATTTGGACGTTTTTCCTCAAAAAAACAGATCAGTGCGCATGGAAATCTTCAATAATTGTTGTTGATTGCAGATGTGTCTAGTAGTTCCCATTGATTTTGCTTGTAAAGCGGTGCTAGGCTTACCGCACCGTGACGTCACTGCTGGAAGATGGCAGGAGGGAGGGGTTACTATATTTGGCAAAAATGGCCGCTCCCAGACTCAGTGATTGCTACGAAAATTATTCTTTTTATTTTTTTGCTGATTACCGTAAATCCATTAAATCACTGTGACCGTTTTAGGTATAAATAATGATCCATTGATTATTCTTCGCTGACTGGACTTTTCCTTTAAATATAAATTTTTAACTGAGCCCTCTTGTCTGTATTAAAACATTTACCTCACTATTTGTATATACATGTTAGAAAAGCACTGTGAAAACTTAAATCCTGCCTTTTTAGACTGTCATTAATTCACCCTGAGTGCCTGCAGCCAGCTGTGCAGGCGCTACCGCCCCGCCAGCAGACAGACAGCCAGCTTTGAAAGCAGGGGTGAAGTGACCAGTTTCAGGAGGATTCCCAAACGGCCGCTCTGTCAAGCCAGAACGATCAATGGTCAAAGTGTTGAAGTTTTTTTTCCCCCTAATAAAACGCAGCATCGCTGCACCAGTGCCTGGCTGCCCTGCAGCGGCTGCAGGTGGATCAGAGGAACTTCTCTTGGTCAATCTCAGAGTTTGAATATCAAGAAGAGATATGAACATCGCCTCCAACATGGAGAAAAGGGAGTGAGACAAAAAGTAATAAATAATAAAATATATGGAAATGAGCAAATCCTATTCAGATATTGCTTTTCAATCGTGCTTTAACAGAATGCTAAATATATAAATAAAGTCATGAAGAAAAATGCTTTGAATCTCTGCAGTTGGTCCAGAGTCACCGTCTTTCATCTTTGGCTGTTTGTCTTAATGTTCTGCTTGCTTTGCCTGCCAGTTTAGTTGCAATGACATAAGTTGGTAGTTTTGCTCTTAACTGTTTCAAACAATGAATGAAATTAAGCTTTGTAAAATGTTCAAAGCTGTCCAACGTCTCTACAGCTTTATTCCAGACCTGTGGTCTCTATGTTTCCCACAATGTGTAACGTGAGCCAGGAAACAGCTCAGACAGGTCAGTGGAATGCAACAGATTTTGTTCATGTGTGGCACAGGGAGCGCGCAGGCGGCTCTCAGTCTGGAAATCCCCCTGTGGCGGAGACAACAGGTTAGTGATCAGCAATAGGACTACTACTGTCCCTGTAATGCTTGGACTGGTTAATAGAACTTGGTGTTATTGAGAAACTTAGACAGTCTTGTAATAATCATGTTGCCACTGAGAAATAGTTTAATAACAAATGATTAATTTGTCGTATGAATTTGAGTTGGAATGCTTTATTTCTCGTTAATGAACTAGAAGTGGAACATTTTGCTCCATGTTTTCATTATGAGTGCTGCAATATCTGGACCTATATAAGGCTGTGCAAAGAAATACCAAAATATGCAATATAATCCCAGATTAATGCAGCATGTTGACTCGTATGACAAACTAAAGCTTTTTGAAACATGTATAAACTCGACTGAGTGACTGCTCTGGATGATGCCAAAAACAGCTTGCAGCAGCAGACAGGGCTCCTCCTTCAACTTGAATGGTGTCTTTTCTTTCTCACATTCCCTTTTTTCATCGGTTCCTTTTTCTGAGTAAAAACTGCTGCAGCTGTCAGAGAACTTGCATTGACCTCTTTGTTCTGGCAATAAGGATGAAGGGACAGAGCCTTCATCACAACATGGAGAATAATTTTTGATGTGCTCTCGTTTCCCTGAAAGACGATGTCAGCGACAGTTCCTACATCATAGCGTACAAAGGTTAAAGTAAAAGTGACACTGAATTTCATCCCTCTGAGCAAAAGTACAAATAAAAGACAGGACAAAGAGAAACAGCAAAGTAAAATAAGGTCCAGCTGGGGAAGCAAGCTTCTTTGGTGTATGTTGATTACCACAGCCGCAGCGGTGAAGTCCATCAAGTCGTTTCTGTACCTGCAGCTGACATTAGAGCACTCAGAGCTTTGAGTCCCTCAGCATTAAAGGAAAAAAAAACATGTTAACATCAACAGGACCCCGAGAGTGCCCATGCTGCTTTACTTTTTAGTTTGACAAATTGCCGTCCTCCTGTTTGTTAAAGCACACTAGACTAATGCAGTGTGTACATACCTGCAGGCAGTGAGACATGGGGCTATTTTAGGATGATAGAGGGAAAAATATTTAGGTGTTTGTATAGTCCCTCTAAAGGTCCTCTATGCAGCCGAAAAGTGAAAAAATAACAAACCAAAGAAAAAAACCAGCTCTCAATCTTTTCTAATTCTCTTTTATGACAACCATATACAGATTATATATATATATATATATAATAGAATAGGAATACAATACAATTGAAAATCCTTTATTGTCCGACAACGGGGGAAATCTCAGAGTTTGAATATCAAGAAGATAACGGGGAAATCCTGGTGTTTACAGCAGTGAATGTCTCAGACAATGGGGAACAGAAGATGAGGTGCAGCAGGTTCCATCATGGGAGGATAAGCCCCTCCATGGGATGAACCACCGAAACATAACAGAGGTGGCAGGTATCAGGAAATGGCTAGACAGGAAATGGCTACCAATGGCTAGACAAAGCCGGACTGAAGGACAGCACAGAGGCACTCATCATGCTGCACAGGAGCAGGCCCTGAGCACCAGACCAATAGAGGCCTAGATCTACCACACCAGACAAGACCCCAGGTGCAGACTGTGCAAAGAGGCCCCTGAGACAATCCAGCACATAACTGCAGGGTGGAAGATGCTGGCAGGAAAAGGGCGCCATAAACCAAGTGGCTGGAATAGTATACAGGATCATCTGTGCAGAGTATGGGCTGCAAACCCCAAGGTCAAAGTGGGAAACGCCTCCAAAGATGGTAGAGAATGACCGAGCCAAGATCCTGTGGGACTTCCAGATACAGACGATTGATGATAATGGCAAACCAAAAAAGCAGAGGGAAGCCATTGTGGTTGACATAGCAATACGAAGAGACTGCAACATCAGGAAAAAGGAACAAGAGAAACTGGAGGAGTGGTTACAACAGATCCCTGGAAATACATCAGAAATCTCGGTCCAGGAGAGTGCAGTTCTAGGAACAGCAAAGATACTGGCAGAACCCTCAAACTGCCAGGCCTCTAGTAGAGGATCCGAGTTTGGAGGAAAAAAGGGAACACTGTGAAATGAAAAAACAGTAAATTGTATGGGTAAAGCACAACTGCAAACCTACTTGGACACGTCGGTTTACTTAAATCAAAGGCCAGGAAAGAAGCATGGAACAAAGAAGCAGCTGAGAGTCCCCCTGTGACTTCTAGCTCTAGAGATCTACAGTTCAAGTGTTACATTTTCTTAAGCACCCCACAATTCTAACATTTATGGTAGAGTGAAAAGAACAGTTAGTGCATCGCACAAGAAAACTATAGCTAGTCTGTTTAAAAACGGATTTTGTTACGAAAAAAATAAAAATAGATGTATGAATATTTTATCTTTTAACCAAAGATGACCTCAAAACTAAAGGAAACCAGCTTCATCATACGAGGTAATGGTGTCAACACCATCCTATGGGAAGGGTTTTTTTTTCAGCAGGTATAGGGAACTGATTAGAGACGATGGAAAAGTAGATGGCTCTTTTCAAAAGATGATTCTACAAAAAAAAGATCTGTTAGACGGTTAAAAAGGCTTGAGACTCTACAAAGGTTGATCTCGCATCACTACAACCCTAAAAATACAGCCATGGATTTGATCAGAGCACATTCCTGTTTTAGAGTCAACCCATAGAGGTCCAAACCTAAATCCAGTTGATAATCTGTATTTTTTTTTAAATGCCTTCTGTCTAATATGAGCAACCATGTGCTGCAATACAGACAAAACTGTCACTCTAACAATCTGCAACCTTGGCTCAGTTTGTGGTTAATAACGTGACAAAACATGTTAAACAAGTTCAACTCAATTTTAATGCAATTCAGTTTATTTCTATAGCGCCAATTCACAACACATGTCATCTCAAGGCACTTTCCAGTTCACCAGATCATCCAGTCAGATTGATTCAAAGTTTTCTATCTAAGGATAACCAGTTGATTGCATCGACTCATTGACTCTTCAGCAATCCCTCACACTAAGCAGCGACCGATTGTAGCGAAGGTGGAGAGAAAAAACTGCCTTTTAACAGAACCAGGCTCAGTGTGAGCGGCCATCTGCTGAGGCCCACTGGGGTTCAAGGAGACAGAAGCAGACGTAGAAAAAGAAGCATAGATACAAAAGTCAACTGTAAAAGGCGGCCCCGTCCAGGAAACACACAACTCTGAGCCAGATATTTCCCTTCATTATGGAGTCACAGCAAAACGGGAACAGATGAGGTGACAATGAGAGAAAGCAGAGAGAGCAAAACGTTAGAGATTGAACTAACAGATTCTGCAGAGTGGAAGAATAGAGATAGAATGAAGCAGAATGATGAAAAAGGGGTCCCTCCAGCAGTCTAAGCCTATAGCAGCAGAACTATAGAGATAGCTCAGGATCACCTGAGCCACTCTAACTAGAAGCTTTATCAAAAAGGAAAGTTTTAAGCCTAGCCTTAAAAGTAGACAGGGTGTCTGCCTCACGGACTAAAACTGGTAGTTGGTTCCACAGGAGAGGAGCCTGATAACTAAAAGATCTGCCTCCCATTCTACTTTTAGAAATTCTAGGAACCACTAGTAAACCTGCAGATTGAGAGCGAAGTGCTCTGTTAGGAACATAAGGAACAATCAGATCTCTGATATAAGATGGAGCTTGGCCATTTAAGGCTTTAAGGCAGAGATAAGAATATTTTTTGTGACTTTATTTCAAAGTAAATAAGATTTGAAACTAAGAGACATGTTTTTCAGTTTTCGGCAACCATGGAAATTAAATGCAGGCAAAAATTTGACTTTTTGACCAATAAATGGTGGGAAAAGTGTGTTGGTTGTTGTTATACTTTGGACTTGATCTGTTCCTACTCTCTTTCTGGTGAAAGAACCCCTGATGCATAAACTGTCATAACCATAAATACATGGATATCCCCAGCTGCACAGCAGAAGAGCCTGAAAGCTTTTATTGCTCACTGAAGACAGGTCAGCAGTAAAAAGACTGAGTGAGGGGGGACTGACCTTTGAGACACACTAAATACCCAAGGTTTCATTCCGAACAGCCTCATCTCCTCATCTGAGTGAGTGCAGTCAAGAAATTATAGTGAGAGAGAGAGGACAGAGTTTTCAGCAGCGATGCAGCTATCAGTACGAATATACATCAAACCTATAACAGCCAAGTCCTGATGTCATGGATGACCTTTAGAGGATCAGACCTGCCACTTTAGCTACAGATCAGCCCAAAAGGAGGCACAGATGCACTCTTACACTCCTGTGTACCTTTCAGCTCTTCAAAGTACAAGCCTCACCTGCGTTTGCCTTGAAACAAAACTCTGAAGTCTCACTTTTCAGGGGCTTTCAGAGATTTTGTTTCTTGGCAAAAAAAAAAAAGAAAAAGCTTGCATAACTTATGCACGTAACATTTAACATAATCACCATAGTGGGATAAAAGGAACCAGTAGTTATTGCATCATTAGTTCTTCATTGTTGCTGCTTCCAGGTGTTTGCTGATGCAAAGGTTCGGCCTGAATGTCTTCCTCAATCCATAAAGTTGTGGCAATATGTTAAGAATCATTAATCATTACAATTTAAAAATTCCCCAAAAGAAAACAAACATAATAATATGAATAACATGAGGTTCTTTAGTTTTAGTTTACTTTTGACATTTTTTTTTTATTTCTGGTATCATACTTTTCCTGCCTTCTTAGACTTAATCCATGTAATGTTTAGCTCCTTGTTAGTTGCTGCTTTCCACAGCTGCTCTTGATTAGCCCATTCTTTGTTTTGTCTCCCATATATACACCCAGGAGGGATTTACCATTAGGCAATACTAGACAGTTGCCAAGGGGCCCCAATTTCCTGGGGGCCCCAAGAAACTCTGTTTAAATCTATGGTTAATACACCTATTCGTATTTGTGCACATTAATTATGTTTATGATAAAAATCCTTTGCTAAAACGCCATCAGAGCACTTATAATATTAAGTGTGTCTCAGCGCCCCCCTTCAGTGTCCACCATATTGGATCAGTCCATTTGCTGCACATGTTCAGAAAGGTCCAAACAGACAGCAGCAAACCATTTGAAAACAAACCATGCAAAGAGCAGTGTTGCCAACTTAGCGCTTTAGTCGCTATATTTAGCCACTTTTCAGACCCCTCTAGCACTTTGATTTCTAAAAAGCTCCTAGCGCCAAATCTAGAGACTTTTTTCTGCTACTGGAGACTTTGGAGACAACATCTAAAAGCAGCGAACTCTGCTCTCCAGAGCAAGTAGATTGGTAACCCCGCCTCCTGCTCTCCTCTATCTTGTCTGCTGTCATGATTCATGCAGCTATTATTTCATCCAAATGAAAAATGGAGAACAGATAAGCAGATCATGGCTTGTCTACAGTGAAAAGAAGGACCGGGTTATTTACTTTGGCCTTTTTGGAAACACAGGAAGGAGCAATCAGCTAAGTGAGCTTAGTGCTTGGAAAAAATCTTTCATTCCTTTAGAGACAGCATGAAAAGTCAGCTGAGTACAAAACATAGAGAGGAAAACAAGAAGAAAAGGGACAAGAAGAGAGGGACACAACCTAGAACAGATCATGGATGTCTATTCTATTAACATTTCTCTATCTGTAGAATGGGTCTGTTTTATGTGTCGTCTTCTCCATTCAGAGGGGCCCCCTGCCTGCCTTTTCCCTAGGGCCCCAAATTTCCTAAAACCATCCCTGTATACACCTCCGTTCAGTTCCTCTTGGCTGGATCCTCATCATTCTTTAGTTTTATTCCTCCCTACTTTCTTCTAGTTTTTTGGTTCTTGAGTTTTCATCTTGGTCACTTCTGGGCCATAGATTCTGTATTTTCATTCCTTTATTAAATTATGCAAGTAATCAATCAACACCCACCAACCCCGACAATAACAGCTTATGTTGTATATGTGCTGCACAGTTAAGGAGAAACGTGTTCATACTCCTGGCATATTTAGTTTTAAAGTAATGTTGTAATATTATCAACTCTCACTGGAAGTTATAATAATGTCTTGGGGTGGGTTAACCAGAGTCCTGACCAAAATGTGATAGAAAATCTGTGGAGGAAACAAAAATAGGGTAAATTTAAGAGAATGTCTTCAAACCTCACCAAACTCCAGATCATCATTAAAGATGCATCTTTAGAATAAGAGGCTTATTAGTATTTATCAAAGAAGTCACTGATGTAATGTCGATTTTTTAGTGTACATAAACAATAGATAAATAGGAGCTGGGGGAGTGGTGGCCTAGTGGTTAGGGCATAGAGTTTGGAATCCTGAGGTCCTGAGTTCCAGCCCCACTCCCACAGACTGCCACTCTGGGTCCCTGAGCAAGACCTTTAACCCCACACTGCTCCCCGTGCGCCGCACAATGGCAGCCCACTGCTCCCCAAGGGAATGAGCAAAGCACAGAGGGTGAATTTTGTTGTGATATACTTGGAACAGTGTAATGACAATAAAAAAAAAAGAATAAAAAATAATGACAATAAAAAACATTGTAGCTGGAGATTAAAGCTCATGGCTAAACGATGCAGCTTTTCTGCTTGAAGCCGTAGGTGACATGTTTTTATAATTAGCAATTCCTTATATTTTATCAATAAAATCTAAAGTCTTGGTAACATTATAGCTTTTAACTAGACTGATGTATCAGAGTGTTAATAAATGTAATCATTACTATAGGTGTCTTTTCCCTGAATTCTGAGGGATGCAAAAAAAAGGTTGGTTTCTTCTCCTTAATGTTTAGTATCTCAACTTCAAAATGTAAACCTCAGGACCGAGCATTAGGAAAGGTTGGAGTTTATTAACTGACTTGAAGTTTGATAGTATGAGGCTGAAAGCAAAATATCCCAACAAATATTGCATCCCAGAAGTCCTCAGTGATTGTGATAAAACAGTGGGGACTGCAGTTCCATAATTTCAGCTCTAATTGAGAAATAAAACAGATTTTTCTATTAAGCATTAATTCAGACTGGATTAACAGAAATATGCTGATTCTCACACTTTTATTCATGGAACATTTTTTTATTCCATTTGGTAATTATTCTACTTGTTACATAAAATTCTAGTAAAATACATTAAAGTGTGTGGTTGCTTCCTTACAAATATTTCAATCTGAAAAAAATCACATAGAAAGAATAAGACAATTACAAGAATTTTATTGATACAATTACTTTAGTCTTTGGCGCTCAGACCTCGGCAGGAAACATAGCACTGAATTTTGCTGTGAAATGGATGAACAGGAGTGAAGAACAGGGATGTTTCCCCCCAGGCCTGAAACTGGTGGTGGAGTGGAGATTGATGAAGTTGGTCAGTCTGTAGACTGCTGGTTACCATACCATACCAACTTTATCTATGAAGCACTTTATGCACCGGACAGGACCAAAGTTCTGTACACATTCATACAATACAATAAAATTATAAAATAGAAAAAAAACCAAGTGTAAAATACATATTAGTATACAAAGAAAATAAAACAAAGTAAAACCTCTCAAATTGTGCCAAAAGCCAAGGAAAAAAGATGAGTCTTAAGAAGGGACTTAAAAACAGCAAGAGGAAAGGCTGGTTGGAGAGTCGGTCTGCTGAGCTTTATGGGGAGATCCAGTGGATTGTGTGAGCTGATACTAGAGCTTCATCAGGGACCTGGAAGAGGGAAGTCCAGCTTGGATAACACAGGTTGCATGAACATGTCCATGATGAGCAAGCATGAAGCGACAGTCAAGAGGAAAAACACCCCATCGGGAAGAAACCTCTGTCACAATGGGGTGGAGGTTTTGAGGAACCAAATGCAGATATCAGGAGGCTGAGGTAAATCTTATAGATTTAATGAGTAACTGAAGCAAAATCCAAAAATTCTAAGAAACAAATGACCAGAAAACATCAAGGGAAACTCACATGGGGAGCCAGAGATTAGGAAGCAACAAACAACAACAAGGAACCAGCACTGAGTGACTGCAGAGGTGGAGTATATAAGGGGAACAGAACAAAGGATGGACTAATGAGCTGAATATGGAGCAGGTGTGAGTGGAACTAACTAGAAGGAAGCCAAGGGGAAAGGAAACAAGCACAAGGGGGCAGCAGAGAGTAACTAAAGACTGCTTGAATATAATGGAAAATAAACCAAAGATCGGCAAAACAGAACAAATGATCAATGAAAACTAAAAACTCAGAGTCCCAAAAGGGGGAGAACAATAACAACGTTGGAAAGAACCAGGTTCAACATGGCGGTCTCCTGCCAGACCAGTTGGGATAAGACAGGGAACGCAGTAAGAGTCTGGGAAGAATCACACTCTGACTTCAATTCAGATGACCCTCATTTAACCCACCTCGAGCCCCTCCTGCACCATTGCAACTAAAAATTCCTCCCAGACTCTTACTGCGTTCTGTGTCTCATCCCAAGTGGTCCAGCAGAATTCCGCCATGTTGAGCCCGGTTCTGCCAGAGGTTTCTTCCCAATGGGGAAACCGCACCCGCTGCCTGTGCTTTGGTTTGCAGACGGAGTTGTGGATCGCAGGCCTTTTAAGATGAACTCTGGATGCTGATTGGACTTTCGTGGAGGTGTGGTTCAAACTTGATTAGCTGGTGACGGAGGTGGATGAAGGTGAGTAATCAGTTTATTCAGTTTAACTTCCGCCTAGGCTCCATAATAATGAACATCATGACGAGGTCCAGTACAGCAGAAGATGAATTTCATGAGCTCGTTGAAACAACTTTTGAATAAAGTCTCGTCTAGATGAGGAAACTGGGATGAGTTGTGTAAAATTAAAGTGTAAAATTCTTACTTTAACATAAACCTTAATTGATTTAACAGATATAAAGGATATAACAAGAAAAGGTGAGTCTGTGAACTTCTGCGTGATTTTAAATCACTTGTTTAAAAAATAAATAAATGACCAGACTAATTTATAGCTGTTAAAAGTCCCGGTCTAACATAAAAGCACTTGCAGTACGGCGCTGTTGAAAGTGAAAGTGCTTTGAACTGCTGAAGTGTTTGCTTTTGACACAGGTGGTCCACTTACTTTTAACCATTACAGCAAGTTGTTCAAACAGCTCCGCAGCAGCTGTGGCTTCCTGCTTTGGGGAGTTTTCTGTGATGCTCCTAGCAGATATGACTTTGCTCTGTTGTGTTGATGGGAGCCTATGGTATATCTGCAACAAGTCTTGCAACATGCCATACCCTCTGGGAAACGACAGAGTCGATATGAAAAGAGGGGGAAATCAAAAGGACGAAGAAGTTTGCAACTCAGCTTCCAACTGAAAATAGCTTGGGTTGAGTGAGTGACACGGTGGCCTTTGAGATATGGATACCTCCCCCCTGAGAGGGAGAGGAGGCAGGGTGGGAGGGGAGGATTAGAGGAGGATACAGATTTCCACCTTTAGCTGAGCTTTTTGATAATTCATTGCCTTTGCAGGCTCAAAGTTCCACATTGTTTCAACCAGTTAGGCCTAATCACAAAGATCCTGGCTGCTGATTGCATTTTCTCATTTCCAGAAAGAAAACAACCCATCTTATCTAATTTCTTCATACAAAACTTGCATCAATTTAAGAACCTATTAACATTTCTATAGCAAACAAGTAAGTAAAGATAGATTGCACTGCAATTAAACATAACAATTCTAATGGTGAGAGATACTCTGCTTCCTTTTAGTCAACAAAGACAACAATACGCATAAAAAAAAACAAATAAAGAGAATAGTAAATTGGGATAATGACCCTGCAGAGAAGTGAGCTATGCAGCAACCTTGGTAAAAAAAAAACAAACTTAAAAAGCCCAGTTTTTGTTCATAATTCACATTTTATTACAACAACAAAATTATCGTTGCACCTAGAAATAATGTATTATATATTTGAAAATAAAAGATAATCATTTGGATATATTAATGGATTTAGGGAAAAACATAGGTACTTTCAAAATAAAACTGCTTTGAGAGGCCACAGCAAGACTATTTGTACGTTACTTTATAGTAACAAAGCTACGGTGGCCCTGAAGTGCAAACTGCAACTACAAATCTAAAAGCGCAACTACATTAAGGAAAACACAATTATATTAACCTGCCGGAAAAGGTAGGTACCAGTGGGAAACATGAGACATCGCTGATTGGACGACGGCGCCGTTTGACCCTTGAACCGGAAGTCATTCTGCCTGCTGCGGCTTTTGAAAACATGGATATTGTCGGCGCCCCAAACATAGCTGCCGTTATCCAGGAATATTTTGAATCAGGACATACGTACGAGGTGATACTGGATATGCTCAAGACTAATCACCAAATTTCAGTTAGTTTGCGTACCCTGCAGACACACTTAAAAGAAGCTGGACTGTTCAGACGACGCAACTTCCGGTTCAAGGGTCAAGCGGCGCCGTCGTCCAATCGGCGATGTCTCATGTTTCCCACTGGTACCTACCTTTTCCTGTAGGTTAATGTAATTGTGTTTTCCTTAATGTAGTTGCGCTTTGCTTTATGTAGTTTTGTTTTTCTTAATGTAGTTGCGCTTTGCTTTATGAAGTTGCGATTTCCTTAATGTAGTTACGCTTTTAGATTTGTAGTTGCAGTTTGCACATCAGGGCCACCGTACAAACCACTTCAAAGTGTGGTACATGAAACAAGAAAAACACTTAGAGGTACATTGCAGTGGCATGATACAAATGTATATACTTAAATCTCAATGCTGTATCAATATCATTTTTGTTGGGATCTGGAGCTGTACCACCTTCCTCCAGCAGAGTGCGCCGTGGGTCTCCTGGAGCTGGAGTCTTCCAGCAACCTGTGACGCATCTACTCATCAGGAGACCTCCCCTTTATAACCAGCTGCCAGACCTTGCTTCGACGGCGCAGTGTTGACCTTAGTTTGGTTAGCGACCTGAGCCTTCGAAACTGATAACAATCTTAGTTGTCTCTAGAGAGAGATCTGATTCTAACTCTCTTCTGTTTTTGTCTCTCAGGAAACCTGTCTCTAGCCTGAAGCTCTGGATGAGCTTAACCTGCCAATCTGCCCTGGTGAGCCAAACCTGAAGATTCCTATGTGGATTCTCCTGCTGCTCTTAGTGAAGAGCTGAAACTCTAATCAAGGTCTGCCATTCAAAGTGAGAAGCTAGACGCTGCAGCTGCTCGTGTACTCTGCTGAACAAACAGTCTTTGGACCCAACGGTTCCTCCTCCCTCAAAGAGAAGCCCGGATTCAGTCAAGGTAGAATTCTGAATTATCTAAGGACTCATGCTCATCTGCCTGCCTTTCTAATCAAACTATCATCTCTGCAGACTTCAGTGAACCAGCCCGGACCAGTTCAAGATCCTGAACTTAACTTGTTTTATTGCACATTCAATAAACTCTGTTAAACCTTTTACCCAGCCTCCGTTGTGTTCTGCATGTGGGCTAAGCAACTAAAACCCATCATGACAATTTTGTAGTAAAATAGAACAGTAAAATGCAACTCCAAACAAATGGGTATTTAATCTAATATAATCTAATATAAAGCTACTTTCAGCTAACTTTCAGCAATTTTCCATTCATCTGAGAGTCTTTCCAGATTAGCGGAGCAAAAGAACCAAACATAGAGAAGTGCTGCCAAAATCAAGACTGAGGTTGTTGAGGACCCAAATGCTGAGATGATGAGGCAGAGATGAGTTTGCAGTTTTAATAGGTTTTTAGGGCTGCAACAACGAATCGATAAAATCGATAAAAATCGATTTTTAAAAGCGTTGGCAACGAATTTTATCATCGATTAGTTGTGTCGTGCAATTAATGCGTCATCCGCGGCCGCCGTCATCACATCCACTTGACTGAAACGGGGGAAGAAGAAAAAATACGGCAGAGCGAGCCAGCGCTGCAGGGCGCAGTGTTGCCAACTCAGCAACTTTTCAGACCCCTCATTTTCCAAAAAAGCGACCAGCAACAAATCTTTTACGGTGTCACTGGCGGCTTTTGGAGACTCTTAGTGAAAGCATGCATCGTTCCTACTCTGCCGTGGGGCGCCTCCCCCACCCCAACCCCGTTCTCCCTCCTCCCGCAGGAGTCCCTCTCAGCGCTGCAGTCAGAGCCACAGTAAGTTTACCCTCAGCGTCCAGACTGCAAATGAAGCTCGCATGCGGCGGGATTGACGGCGCAAATTGATCACAATAATTAAAATAGCCTGCGCTTTGTAAAGTGAAAAAAGTCGTAACATGCAACTTTTGTCAAAGCAAATTAACATGGCACGGAACCACCATGTTTGTTTAGTTTTAAAGTGGGGAAACGTAACGTTAGTTTCTCAGGTAGCTCATCTGATGCTTTCCTTACCGTGTTAGTAGGTTACAGACAGTGATAAGGTTGGCTACTTATTTTACTTTTAATTTCATTTGAATTAGCTTAAGCAGCATTTATATTTACTTTATAAATAAATTAACTTGCAAATTATGAGGGCAAGGCTTTTAACGTTTAAATCTTCTGGCAAAGATAAAGTAAAGATCCTGCAATTTATGGAAGTAAAGCAGAATAAAATCCAGCAAGATCAGAAATATACCAATTAATTATATGCCGCATTTCCATGTAAATATCTGTTTTTGGAGGATGTGTTTTTAGCACCCCTAGTTCTCTCATTTTTATTCCAAATACAATTTATAATTTGAATCACAGGGCTATTTTTATCTCTATGGTTGAGTATTTTCTCAAGTACCACCTTTAACTGCTATACTTTCCTGTCTTAAAAGGCAGAACTCTTCTAGTCTAAAAAAAACTCATTTGTTGAAATGGGGGGGCCTATTGTTTGAGCCCCTTAGGGGCTTTTAAAAACAAAAATGTCTTTTTTTGCGCTTTATGAAACAAAGTAGCCTATATGTTGTGGATGTACAGCTACATTTCTCATGTAAGTTTGTGTAGTTTTAACACAAACATTTATTTTTCATATTGCACCAGTACAGTTAATGAGGAACCTGTACTTGTGTGCTTGTTTGTTCTGTCTAAAATGTTTATTTTGGAATAAAGAGGTTAATATAAAAAATATTTTTTGTCCGATTCATCGATTAATCGGAAAAATAATCGGCCGATTCATCGATTTTTAAAATAATTGTTAGTTGCAGCCCTATAGGTTTTCACAGGCAAACAAACCAAACTCTAGGGAACATGAGGGAAAAACCCACAAGAGGAACCAGGAGACGATGGAGCAACAAAACAGCAACAACAAACTAGCAAACAGTGACTGAACATGAGATGTATAAATGGGACACTGAACAAAGTCCAGGCTAACCAGCAGATTGGGAGCAGATGTGGACAGAGGAGTCTAGAAGAGAGTAGGGGAAAAAGAGACTGACACAAGAGGGCAGCAGAGGGCAAACAATACCTAAGAACTCAAATACCATAAAAAAAAATCTACAATACCACAAAATGGAAATAAATCTAATAAACTAGAACATACAGAAAGACATGAATCGAAGAATAATTGAAAACTCAAAAAAGAAAACTTAAACAGAACCAAAAAGTGAAGAGTCATGACACTCAGCATCACAAACTTTCAATTAACCTTTTATTTCTTGCAACACTCTCAGGCTGACTGTTGGGTTCTCTGAGGTTTCTCGTTACAATTTCATTAAGCATTGAACATACTTACAAAAATCTAATTTAATATGATCATATTGGTTAGTAGTCACTTCTTTAAACCTTTTAACATTTTACAATCCACCACAATTTGTAGGTATTGATTCTGATTGAACCTGACTGACCAACAGAATGTTGTTTATAGGATACTGTAGGTGTTTAATGACAGAAAAAGGATGCTTTGATGTTCAACAAATAAAAGTATAGTATTTAACAGGAACAGGAACAACCAGTGCAGCACGCTGCTTTGAAAGTCCTCTAATTAGTAAACATAACTTCTTTTTGTGTTATTCAATCTCAGTATAAGTACAGCTTCAGGGGTAAATACAGACATCAGTGGTTAGTGAACATTATCAAGCAAACGGCATCTTAAAGACCAAGGAACACACTGAGAATAGACACACTAATAGAATAGAATAGAATAGAATAGAATAGAATACAAAACCCTTTATTTTCCCACAATGAGGAAATTCTTGTGTTTACAGAAGCAAAAAGATTATAGGAAAAATGGTCACACAAATGTGGACTTTAGAAAAATGTGTAAGAATAACATAATAGTGAAGAGTTAAAAGATAAACAATAATATACTGTAAAGTGTTTTAACAATATAAAAACTGTGCACCTGGGAATAAATAACCAATATACAGCTATGGACATTTTTACAGTAATGGGTATTTGAAAATAGCAGCAACATCAGAGATGTGAAATTGTACTGTGCAATATTTAATAGTAATAAATATTTCAAGCTTTGAACATCTCACAGAGCACTGTCCAATATATTATTCCGAAACATAAAGAGAATGGCAAAACTGCAAACCTACAAGGGCATCTAACCTGACCGATAGGATGAGCAGAGCATTGATAAGAGATGTAACCATGGTAACACTGGTAGAGATCCACAGCTCATTTGGGAGAACCTGTTGATACGACAACATGTAGCAGCCAGAGTGGAAGGCTAGAATATTTTTTTCACAACTGCAAGTACATTTTGGCAATATAAAGTACTATACATATATCTATATATTTTTAAAATGATATTTTGTAACTAGGAAGTGTAAAACATTGTATATAAATTTCATATTATGTGGGGATTGGAAGTCAGCAACCGCAGATTCCCAATGGAACTGGTAATATAAAATAAAAAGGCATAACATTAGCAAGTAGGTCTGAAATGTTTATATATATATATATATATATATATATATATATATTGTATCTTATTTCTTTAGATGATGAATGCTTGCAGTATGTTGTTTGTATACCTAGAGCGTGTAACAAAGATAATTTCCCCCCTGGGATTAGTATTTCTGATTCTGATAACTTATTTAATGCCAGACTTATGGCCAGTTTTAAGACATGAACTAAGGGGTGTCAGGTTTCTGTTATGTTTTTTCTTTTGAGTATCCAGTTTTGCTTTACTCTTTGTTTTCTAGTTTTAGTGGGTTAATTCTTAGTTTATTGAGTTCTTTGGGTTTTTTTCTCAGTTACTGTCTTAATTTTGGTTCTGTTATATTTTCTTTTTAGAGTTCAGTTTTGCTTCACTCCTTGTTTTCTAGTGTTAGTCTATTTTTATTTTGCCGTGTTCTTTGGTTTTTTTCCCAGTTACTGTCCTAGTCTTGGTTCTGTTATGTTTTCTTTTGAATGTTTAGTTTTCTTTTCTCCATGTTTTATAGTCCTAGTGGTTTATTTATTATTTTGTTATTTCCAGGTTTCTATTTGTTGCTCTCTGCTGCCCTCTTATGTTCTCCTTTTTCCTTAGCTCTTTCCCTCTCTTGTTCTGTTCACAACTGCTCCCAGTTTCCTCATTAGCCCCCTCTTTGTTTCAGTCTCCTTTAAAAGCCCTCTCTCTTCAGTTCCCCTTTGCTGGGTCCTCGTCAAACACAGTCAAACCTCTTCAGTCTTCCTCTACTTCGTCTCTCTGAGCCTTCCTTGTGATTTTGATTCCCCTGATGTCTCCTTGGTTTTTTGGTACTTGTGTTTTTTCTTATTTTTTGATTGTTGGACTTTGGACACCTGGTTTCATGTTTGTTTAGACATTGTTTTTATTTCGCTTATTTGGATTTTGGTTTTCACTTTGCATTTTTTTTGGATAACCTGCCTCTGTTTTCAGTTTTTTTTTATTATTATTATTCATTAAATCACTTGAAAGATTCACCTCTGCCTTCCTGCCTCTGCCTTTGGGTCCTCCTGACAAGGGGTCCCACCCATAAAAGCCCTGACCTCTCCTACACATGCGGAGGACCTTTTCTGTTCTATGTAGTTAAATTCTAATGAAGTACAGTATAAAGGTCATGTCATTAGGAAAATACAGACTGATTAACGGCTTTGATGTTGAAGAAAAAAAGTATTTTTATTATATTTCAGGTAATTTTCTGTTATGTTTTAATTTCTTTTGAAATAGACCTCGTCCCTGAAATGATGAATGGGAACTTACTGTGGATGAGGAATGGAAAATGCAGGACAGAAGAAAATGAAACATAGCTCTGTTTTCATCCTATCATGACTATTTTAATGAAATTTGCTTTATGTCAGTCAGATCCCTTGATAATTAATTGCTCAATTTTTCACTTACTATTTTTACTGAACATTTTTTCACTCCGACACAATTTCATTACCTGAATTTTATCAGTTAATCTTTGTCACCCTAACCCCACAGAGTTGCCCAGCTGTCAGAAGGACTTGCCAGCATCCATCATCCTTCTTACTAAAACAATATTTAATAAAAAAGTAAAACTGAGGGATTCACACACAGATAGACTTTATATTTTATATATATTGCCTTAGGATCCAAACTATCTCTCAGCTGAGTTAAAAAAGGGATCAGACAAAGATCTATAGTGCAAAACATGCTTTAGAGCCAAATCTAATGATAAGTTTAAACCTGCATCAACTGGAATTAAAGTGGTTTTGTGTAATATAAGTAGAATGAAAGACAACTAAAGAAAAACTAAAGCAAGTTATTTTTACAGCTTTATGTAAATCAGTGTATTACATTAAATATCACAAACCAGACAAATTCTTATGAAAGTAATTCTAGAAGCACAGAATAAATAAGAAACAATGATTGTTTATTGATTTATCAGGCAGTCTTAGAGCAGAGAACATAACATTTAGGTGAGTCAGAAGGCTGTTCACCTTCATATGTCTAAAAAAATGCTCCAAGAACATATTTTCTTTTCATATCTGAAAAGAAAAATAATTGCAGACCATGAAATAAGTTGAACTTAAAGCCTCTGGTTTATTTTACCTCCATGACCAAAGAGGATAATAAAGGAGATAAAAACAGCTACTTTTTGAGCGAAGCTTCCAGCGTTGGTTTATGGTAGTTTGGTCTGCCAGACTAATTTATGCCATGTGCGCGGCGTCATGCTGGAAATGGGAGGGTAGAGCACAAGGTGGGACTCACAGTCAGTGGAAACAGTCAATTTTTTCCAATTATATCTGCTCTATTCCATCTTATTTTAAGTTTTTTTGTGTCTTAGCTTAGTGCTCATAGTGGCTGTATCAATATCAAATCCCAGTTTGTGGATCTTTGCCATATCTCTTCCACATCTTTCTTCATCCAGTTTCTTTTCAGTCCACTTCTATGGAAGATTATTCCTGCCAAAAAGAAAGAGTTTGAGAGCAGGATTTCCTCTTCTTGCACCCAAAAGTTGTAACGTTCACATCCAAAATGTCGGTTTTCTCCCAGATATATTCTCGTCAAAACTTCTGTAAGATCTGCTGTAATGCTTCTTGCACTGATATTTTCTCCTCTCGTTTACCTCCATCATCTCATGCTCAAACCAGTCGTGCCTCGAGTCAAAGATAAGTTGCAAGCCTGTTGGCTCTGCTTGTGGATTTTTTTCGCTCTCTCTCAGACCGGAGTGGGAAGGTCGCCTAGAAACCTTTCCAGCCAATGGAACGACAGCCTAGCACTTGCAGCAAGAAGGTTCGGGGTTTGATTCCTGACCGGGGGTCTTTCTGCATAGAGTTTGCATTCTGAGCATGCGTGGGTTCTCTCCGGGTACTCCCGCTTCCTCCCACAGTCCAAAAACATGGCTGTTAGGTTAAATGGCATCTCTAAATTCTCTTTAGGTGTGAATGGTTGTTTGTCTCTGTGTTGCCCTGCGGTGGACTGGAGACCTATCCAGGGTGGACAGGCATCAGAACCCCTCACCACCCCAGCAGGGATGAAGCATGACAGAAGATGGATGGATGGATGGATGGATGGATGGATGGATGGATGGATGGATGGATGGATGGATGGATGGATGGATGGATGGATGGATGACAGCCTTAGAAAGGGAGTGTTTGCTTTCTTCTTCTTGGTTTACATTTTACTGCTTACTGATAATATGATTAATTTGCAGTTTACATTATCATAAAAGAAGAAATGAAAAGACATACAACTGAAAAAAATAAAATAAAATAAAAACCTAAACATTTATAAGCAGAGATTCCTTTATCAACCATTTTCTGTTGGAGTTATAATTAGCATCTGTCCTGACTAGCATACAAGGAAGAAGGGATTTTGTTAACCTCAGCCATGAAGATGATTCGACTCCAAGACTCTCAAGTAAGTATCCTACTCTTATCGAGGCTAAAATGTTTCATAAATCTGTTCAGTTTTTTTCAGTGAGTTCATATATTTGATCTGGTACAGTAATAGGCATGCAAAATATGCCCACTTTCCTTGATGGGCCATTGGCTGGTCCTTTAATTAAATCCAAATACATGTAATAGTAGAATAAAAAAGTCAAAATCATTTCCCAAAGTATTCACAAGAAATGTAGAAATTGTGCAAAGCATTTTTAATAGTTTTTTTTTTTTTTATCTCCCTGTTGCTGTAGCAACCCCAGCACCCCTACTTCCTGCAGCCATGGCTATAGGATTCATTCACTATATGGGGCAAAATTAGCTGCTTTTCTAATTTGTGTTTGATTTTCTCTGACAATTATTACAGTAGTTGCCATTCAAAATGTGCCCCCTTTACTTGAGGGGCCCTTCGCTGGCCCTCTACAGTGATGATCGTCATGATTTGTGGACATTAAGATCTAAAGAGAAGCGTCATGTCCTTGTCAGACCCTGTAAATCAGTCAAAGGGTGGAGTCAGAGTAAAAGTAAATGCACGCCCAGGAGAAGGCCAGTGGCTGGAAGTTGGAGGGGAATGGGCTGCCATTCAGCTGCTGTCGGAATGGGAAAGGCGATTTTAATGGCTGCTACTCTATGTACTTGTACTGCTCTGTATTCATAGTTATTAAACAGACATAAAGGTCGTTTAATATAAAAGACATACAGACAAGGTTTCAAGATATGATGAATAGGATCAACCATGAAGAAAAATAGTGTCACGATGGGGTGGAGGATTTTCAGCACCCAAATGCAGAGATCAGGAGGCAGAGGTGAGACTTGAAGATTTAATACGTTAAATGAGGCAAAAATACAAGGAACCAAAAAAAACAGAAAACTTCAGGTGAAAATTTACGTGGGGAGCCAGAGATGAGGAAAAGAAAAAAAACAAGAAACCAGCATTGAGGATCTACACAGGGAGAGTATATATGGGAGACAGAACAAAGACTGGACTAAAGAGCTGACAAGGAACAGGTGTGGATGGAAGCATCTAGATGGAAGCCAAGGGGAAGGAAACAAACACAAGGAGGCAACAGAGAGTAAGAAATACAAAAGCACTCAAAAACAACCAAAAACAACTACAATAACAAAAAATTTAAATACACCAAATACACTAGAAAACATAGAAAGACAAGAGTAAAAAAATATAACTGAAAACTCAAAAAGAACACATAAACAGAACCAAAAAGTGCAGAGTCATGAAAAATAGTTGAATAAGTGCATTTTGTAATTTTGTTACTTTACATCACAATGACTCATAACGTAAAAACCGAGGAATAATTTTTCAAGGAATTATCCATCTCTATGTGTGTATACGTTTAATGTGTCCATCTGCAGGTGAAGATTTATGAAGGCGTGGATGAATTTGTGTGTAAAGCCATCTATACCAATATGTGCATGCAGCCTGTGTGGATTGCAGAGGACCCCTAGAAGCAGGTAATTATTGCACTGTGGTGAAACATCATTATTCACTCATCTGCCCACTAGCACCATCTGTCCTGCTGAGCACCAACCTCATACACAATCAGTACCACACCAAGGACAACTCCACCCACACAAACAATCCATCTCCTTGAGCATCGGCATATAGGACACCACTCATCACCTTTCCGCTCATCTCTCCTCCAACATGCTCTTGGTGGGCCTGGTACTCTTTTTTTATTTATGTATGATGCTTATAGGTTACTCAGCTCTACATTAAGTAATCCAGTTTGCATCTGTTATCAAAGGGTTTCATGTTTCAGTCTGTCATATGCAGAAATTCATCCTGTCTCAACTTTTAGTCCTCATTTGTTCATATGAAACCATCTGGAATAAAAAGTTAATGACTAGTACAGCTATTTACATGCACTTGGGCATGGCACAGACAGTTTCATTGAGATCCAAGATTTTATTTTCAAAAGGTCTGTTTGATTAAACGAAACAGCAAAACAAACAACTATGTTTTACAAAGGCATTAAATATACAAACATCTATAAAAAAAAATTCCCATCACGCTTTATCCCAGTTGGGGTCACGAAAGGGGTACTGGTGCCAATCTCTGGCTTTCAATGGGTGAGAAGTAGAGTGTCCACCCTAAATAAGTGGTCAGTAGTAGGGACTGACACGGGAGTGGATTTTCACCCCTGTCCCGTCCCACTCCCACAGAAAAAAAATGTGTCCCGTCCCGATCCCGGGAAATCTAAATCCTGTCCCGTCCCACTCCTGGTGAAATTACTCGCACTCCCATCCCGCTCCCATTCAGAATGACTCCCGCTCCTGCTTCACTCCCATTCTTGTTGTCTTCAATAAGATTTCTGCCAATACATTGAATCTGAATTTCTATGAGGGGTCAGTTAAGTTCCTGTTTCTAGCTGTAGTAACTGTTGGTCCCTCCATTGTTGTTTTTGAGCGCGGGTGAAAAACTCAGAGCGGAAGCACTGTTGGTTTTTGGGTCGTGTCGTTTTTTTTTGACCCGCATTATAGTGTAGGCCTCAAGGAAAAAAACTACAAAATGGCGGCGCCCGTACTGGATTTTTTTTCTTTCTATTTTATTTTATTTTTTGGCATCTATCCTAGTTTTTTTTAGTTACTATTGGTTTTCTCCCACCCCGTCTGCTCCCGTTAATGTTTATTCCACTGGAAAACGATCTAGAAATAAGTAAAAATGTCTTAAATTAAGTGTATCTATCCTTAATTCGAGCAGATAAATGAGAAAGTTTGCCAATGGAATAAGTATTTTTACTCTTAAAATAAGATGATCAGATAACATGCACTTGAAATAAGACAATGAAATAGTTTTCTCTTATTTTAAGTGTAAATTGTCTTGTTCCATTGGCAAAATGTCTCTTTTACCTCCTTAATCCAAGAACAAATGCACTTATTTTAAGAAATAATGACTTGTCCAGATTTCGTTTTTTTCCATCCCAATCACGTGATCATTACTAATACTGACTCCCATCCCTGTGACCCGTGAGATTCCCGAAAAAATGTCAGTCTCTAGTCAGTGTTTCGCAGGGCAACATAGAGACAAACAACCATTCATGCAATTTACAGTAGTAGCCGTTCAGATATTCCCCACTTTCCTCTATGGGTCCTTGGCTGGTCCCCTACAATTCATTTTTAACCATCAGTCTTTGTACTAAAATATTCTGTCATGATTTCTGGACATTAAAATCTAAAGAGAAGCACCTTCTCCCTGTAATTCACTGAAAGACTGGAGTCAGAGTAAAAAAAAAAGATGCATGCCAAGTAGAAAGAGGGAGTCACTCCAGTGGCTGGAGGTTGGAGGGGATTCTGCTGGGAGTTACAGGGAAGTCTGCTGCCATTCGGCTGGTGTTTGACGATGAAGGGCCATTTTAAATGGCTGCTACTTTACAGAGGCCAATTAACCTAACAGTCATGTTTTTGGACTGGGGGAGGAAGCTGGAGTACCCGGAGAGAACCCACGCATGTACAGGGAGAACATGCAAACTCCATGCAGAAAGACCCCGGGCAAGGAACCTTCATTTTTCTTAAAAAAAGGTTAATTGTAACAAAGGAATCAGTGGATACTTTAAGATTCAACTTTAGAGTAATCCGTGTTAATGGAGCAGAATGTGAAAGAGCTTTTTTTCCAAATTTGAATCGTACCGTGAAGGAAAATAAGTCCTGAGAACAGAGTTAGTCTAAGTCACAGTTACAGAGTAAGGTTAGGGTAAGGAGGCAGTAGTCACTAAATAAAAATGTTCTAATGCACAATTCTACACTTTAAAAGTTATGGCAAGTTCTCCAAAAATTATAAATCAGTAAAATAACACGCGATGTAAAAGTTCACCTTCACGCTGTAAGAACAAAAGAAACATAGATAACGTTGAATATCTTGAAAATGTGTCTTCTGCAATTAAAACTCTCCGATGACTGAATCTTTTCTAATGATGTTCTTTATACTAAATGTCCATTAATCTCCACTTGCTCTGCTTGGTTCAGAAAAAAAAACAAAAAAACTTTAATAGCAATTTGCCGTAATGCGCCATACCGTCATTCTACTCTGTCTGTTAGCTGCATCAGTGGCTTGGTGTAATTCCCGTTTTTACTCAGAGCTGATGGATTAGAACATAAAGTAACAAGAGAGGAACAATCATGTCAAAGAGATGGATGGATGGACTCAGGAGTAAGTGAAGAACTGGGTGTGTACATGCATGTGTGTGTCTCAGTGTGGGAAGATGGGCTGGTAGACAGTTGGATAGATAAAAAGCAAGAGGCATCAAGCTGTAGATGTCGATTGCTTCTGGGAATTTATCCCATTTCCCAGCCCTCTTCACCCTGTGTCATTCTGGTGCAAAGTGTGAGCAAACCTCTCATCCATATACACACACACACACACACACTCCCACACACACCCAAATACAGACAAGAGAGGAGATTTAACAATTTTACAATTAATCAATAAAGTATTTCTTTTTATTCCAATCTTTGTAAGTTAGATTGAGAAAATAAGATTTTCCAGCTGTGCAGTAATTCGTATCGGTATTTTAGTGTCTGCTCCTTTTTTTGTTTTTCTCCAAGCCTCAAACTATAAAGGCTAGTCTGCAGAAGAGCTTTTAAGTTGCTTTCCTATCAAATAAATATGATTACCAAGGCCATCTTGCTTTTCTGCTTCCTCGAGGTCAGCAGTAAAAAAAAAAAAAAATAGACAAAGAAAAGAAAAAGTCGTACAACAACATAAACAAAATGCAGTGATAAAAGTCATTCAAGCATCAAGGCTGTAATTTCACTTTTTCACAACATAAAAGACAAGCTTTTATTACTAGGACAGTTATGCACAGAATATTAAGTAAATTCATCTAGAAGTCTGTACAACCAGTAACCTTTTATGACTGTATTTATCCAGTTAAAGAAGTATTAAGCTGTTGGCAGCCATAATAAGGCTACTGTCGGCCATTACAGCTGTTTTATATGACATAACCCTCCTAAAGCATAAATAATTACATTTGATTACATTTATGACTTTTCAGGCATTGTTTGTGATGTTGGTGGTTTGTTTAGAATTTTTTTCAAATAAATGCTTTATGTGATTTAGGAACACAAACTGGCATGTTTGGGGAACTCAGAGAATATGAATAATCTACCAACAATTCTCAGTCGTTTGTTTCGCTTTTATGTCCTTCAAAGGAAAAGTTCGGTCAGCAAGGAATAATCAATGGATCATTATTTATTTTACTGTTAATCAGTAAAAAAAAAAAAATAAAAGTTATAATTTTTGTCACGATCACTGAGTCTGGGAGCGGCCATTTTTGCCCAAATACAGTAACCCCTTCCTCCTGCCATCTTCCAGCAGTGACGTCACGGTGCGGTAAGCCTAGCGCCATTCTCCCCGCTTTACAAGCTAAATCAATGGGAACTACTAGACACATCTGCAATCAACAACAATTATTGAAGATTTCCAGAGGACTTCACCATTGAAATTCACCAGAGCTATAGTGAAACTGACAATGCCCACGTGCATGGCAGCTGGATGATGGAATACATCGGGTAAAAGTGAAAAAAAGAGTTATTCCACCTTTCTGATTCCTGATCCTCCACGGACGGGTTGGTCGTTGGATCGCCAACTTGAAGAGGGAGGATTTGCCATCGAACTTCTGGCCAGAGAAAAAACTCGTAACATGTAGCCAACATTTGGAAGAAGAATGTTTTCAAGATGACTTGGATAATAGCGCGTTGTGACAAACACCAGATACAGCACTGGGACTTGATCAACAGCCGATACCGCACCGTGACGTCACTAACCAGTAGGTGGCAGTAGTGTTCTTTGACAAACATGGATGCCTGCAGTAAAGCACATTCACATGAAAATTACTCTGAATTAAAAACACTGATCATTTATTGAACAGGATGGAATAATTTCATACTTAAACTACCTTTAGAAGTTTGAAGTCTAAATTTGACCGGACGTTTCCTTTAAAAGATTTACTAACTTAACCCTTTTTGCCTTGCAAAGATTATCTCACACCTCCAGACTAGGTGTGGTATAAACATCATTATCAGAATTTTTTTTTCTATGGACTTTGAGATGGATTAAGACTTTGACTGACACATATGATCTTAATCATCCTGGTTTAGCTTTGGCTCTATGTTAAGTTTTTGTGGGCATTCCAGTAGGTGCTCCAGTTTTAAATCCTTTGTTGTCTGGTGACCTCCGGCAGGTTTTCTTTTTTTCCAGATTACCTTCTTCGTATCAATTCTGACTACTTTATATGTGTTTCTCTAACATTCTGCTCTCTCTGCTTTTTCTCATAGTAGCTTCATCTGGTCTGTTCCTGTTTGGCTGTGACTCCATCCTGGAGAGAAAAATCAGCTGTGCTGCTGCCATCAAAAACTTTTCGGTTATAGATGTTGGAGATCAGCCTGCCTGGCTGTGTGTTTCCTGGACGAGGCCGCCTTTTACAGTTGCCTTTTGTATCTATGCTCCTTTTTCTATGTCTGCTTCTGTCTCCTTGAACCCCAGTGGGCCTCAGCAGATGGCCGCTCACACTGAGCCTGGTTCTGCTGGAGTTCTCTTCCAGTTCAAAGGGAGTTTTTCCTCTCCACTGTCGCTACAAGCATGCTTAGTGTGAGGGATTGCTGAAGAGTCAATCAGTCAATACAATCGGCTGGTTTTCCTTAGATAGAAATCTTTGAATCAATCTGACTGGATGATCTGGTGAACTGGAAAGTGCCTTGAGATGACATGATGTGAATTGGAGCTATAGAAATAAACTGAATGGAATTGAATTGATTTGCCTCTTGGATACTAGGCCTGTTTTCGAGAAATATGCTTGAAAATAACATGCCCAAAATGAATTGAATATATCTCAAGAACTACAGAGTTCATTTTAATTGTTTTGGTATGAAAATAAAGGCAAGACCCGAGAGAATATGTTACAGGTCTAAAGACCATCTTGGGGCGAGTGCTCCTCATGTTATGAAAAGGTTAATACTCTCCAATTTAGACTTTTTTTTTTAAACTAACAAAATGGAAGCACTTCAAACTTACCTCACCTCTTCTAAAATACGTGTAAGAGTCCAATTAATTCTCAGTGTCACTGAGAGGATTCATTCAGCTGGGACTTTTGCTCATCTGACCCAGCAATCCCCTCATGGCAGCCTCCCAGGAATTTGCAGCTCAAATAAAAAGTATTAGTTGAAAGTAAACCATACAAGCAAAAAATCATTTAACCAAACGTGTTCACCCAAATAGCTCAAAATTGGCAAATCGCATTAGTTAAAATAATCAAACACAGTTTTGTAAACCAATATAAAAAGATACATTTAAATAAAAAAGAATGATCAGACCATTTACTGTGGGGCTGCACATGTTACCATCACATGGACAATACCAATGTCTTGGTACAGTAGCTTCACATTCATGCAATTTTGTTTCAGTTTTCATATGATTCTATTAAACCCATTTACCATCAAACTGCATGTCGATATTGTTTACAGTCCATGTAAATATCTGCTCTCTGTTGTATACTATTCCATCTTTTAAGATTTTTTATTTAAGACATGTTATTTTTGAAAAATGTGAAAAATTCAAGCCGTGTCGTATTTTCGAAAGGCTTCTAGTAATTTTTTTCCTCTGCAGTTTGATTTGACCAAAGTGCAAATCCTCCTGCATCATTTGAAAGAACAGTCTGAACCAAATGCAGACTAAAACCCAACAGGTCAAAGCCCTCCCTGTCCCAACGCACTGAGACGATTAATGCTTGTTTTAAAATCCATGGCTTGGTAAATAAATAAGAAGGCCAGAGTGAATTAAAATTCTGATGCAATTACACCACCACTTCCAGTTAACCCCTGGGCAATTAACAAGCTGTCAGCTGGGATGGATAGGAGTATGTACGGCAGCGTGAGAGAGAGTGCCTGGTGACTGCGTGTCTGGTTGTTTATGTAGGGTTTGCATTCACCCGGCTAGCCATATAACACCCTGCTGCTGATGCAAACTCAATATGCTTAATTATTCTGCACAGAAACTCTATCAGCATACAGAGAAGAACCAGCAGGGTGCGGCGTGAGGAAAGGGCTCTTTGGGAAGAGGTCAGAGGTGGAGTTTAACAGTGACGGAACGGGAATTAAAAAACCTCCCAGCAACCTGATAGAGATGGGCTGAAATGTTTTGAAATGTCAATGAAAAGGCTGAATTGAGCGCAGAAAAAGTTGACCATAAAAGCAGAAGACCTTAGAATCATAGAATGAGGCTGATGCTCCAGCAGAGGCGCGCTGCAATACATCAAAGATGGCAGCTATTTGGCTAGAGAAGGTGAAGGCATGATTTGGGAAAATAAAAGAAGGACTTGGCCAGGTTTCAGACATCCTACAGTTTCTGCGTTTGCGTGTCTGTATGTGTGCGCGCGCACGCACGTATGCGTTCATCTATCCCTTGGGCCTCGCTTTAAGGAGCCATTAAAAGCCAAATACAAGCCAGAGTGACCTCCTTGCACTCCTAACGATTTTTGATGCCAGTGGAAAGAAGCAAAACATATCATACCCCCTCAAAGCCATATTGCTATCATAGTACTTTAATGAAAAAGAATGCCGGCTACTGTCCCAGAGGTCCCAGACAGATAGAAAGGTTAGAGTCTGGAGTTTAGGGAGAATTAAAGGGGAAGAAAAGCTTACAGCACACGGATGATGACACAGGACAATATTAGCTTCCTGAAGGAAGTCTTTGACAATATTTGACCTGCTCAGGCCAATGTTTAACACTGTCCAAACTGATGCCAAATTCCATTCAACACACGTGTACATAAGGTGCATGTACGCACACACACGTGCATACAATCAATGATGATAAGAAGCATGCAGGGAGCAGCGAATCAATCCTGAATCTTGCGAAAGGATGAGCATTTTGTGAAAAAAAAAGTATGTGCGTCTTCGTAACGAACGCTCAGACCTTAGAAGGTGCACAAACACAGAGACACACACACAAACCCACATCCCCTGAACTTAGTCTCACATCCAATCAAAGCAGAGCTAATTACTGTATTTCAATGGTGCTATTCCAGCGTGCAAGTAGCTTGCCTGTTGATGGCGTTAAATTACTGCTTTAATTACTGATGCTAATGTTTTCCCTGCTATTAAACATATATGCAAAGTGGAATCTGCAGATATTCAGTGCTTATCTTCATGGGTCCCCAGGGGCAGAAGGGCTGAGGGAGAGTGGTGAGAAAGCAGGGACCCAAGGAAGTGCCATCGCTGCAGTTCCACCTGCTGTAAAACACCAGTGCCGGCCCTTGGCTTGGGGCCCAGGAACAGATGCACACATTTACTGCTACGGGAAACAAATGAGCAAGCTTTGTGCCTGCATATTTAGGTCAGGATATATAAACCCCATACTGAGACCGTTTTTGTTGTTTTAGTGGCTCATTAAAATATTTTAGTTCAGGTAATCTCTGGGTTTGAGTGTTCACACTCAGCTTTAGCTTTATGATCAAAAAGGGAGCAATTTATAAGTAAAACTGATCATTATTTATGCTATTTTCCAGTCATTAAACAACGCTGGCACTTTAGAGCTACAACCTGAGCATCAGCGTAAAGAAAAGTCTAAACAAAATAGTGGAAACTTTATAAAGGGAAATAATTTTTCTTTAATAATCGATGTTTTGTTTCTCTAAGACATATTTCGGTTCAACCTAAAGGGGTTTTTTGTCTTACTGGTTGATTTTGAGGTAACAGAATTTCAAATGAGTTTAATGTTTAATACTGTCTATGTCTAAAGGTACATCTTCAAAAAATTTCAATCAAGAAAAAATGTATGAATTCTTTTTTTCATTTCTTCAATATGTGACAAATTTAATTCAGTTTATTTCTTTAGCCCCAATTCACATCATGTCATCTCAAGGCTCTTTCCAGTTCACCAGATCATCCACTCAGATTCATTTAAAGTTTTCTATCTAAGGAAAACCAGCTGATTGCATCGACTCATTGACTCTTCAGCAATCCCTCACACTAAGCATGCTTGTAGCGACAGTGGAGAGGAAAAACTCCCTTTGAACAGGAAGAAACCTCCAGCAGAACCAGGCTCAGTGTGAGCGGCCATCTGCTGAGGTCCACTGGGGTTCAAGGAGACAGAAGCAGACATAGAAAAAGAAGCATAGATACAAAAGGCAACTGTCAACCAGCTCCACAGGCGGCCCCGTCCAGGAAACACACAGCCAGGCAGACAAGCTTTTATTTTGGGGTTTTCTTTTTTTCTGATGCTGTGCTGACATTTAATATAAGAAGATCTCTAAATCTATTTGGTTTTGCTTTGGTTTATAGAAAATCTAGTTTGCAGATTGTACTTGAATGTTCCTTAGAAATGCAGCTGTTAAGAAAACCCCTTAAAAATAAACAGACTCCATTTTCAAAAGTAGAAAGGTTTTTGGTGTCAGGCCAGCTTTTTTTCATTTATTGCCACTTTGAATACACAGGACAGACAAATTTAATTTAGAACATGGTTTATGGAAGTTAGTGTGGCTTCCTTTTTTGTTGCGGTGCCACTTCTTAAAAGCTGCAGAACATTCTGCATTAATTCTAAGCCCATTTCTACCAAATTGAACATTTTCTTTACAAATGCAGGAACCTTTTATATTGAGTCGACAGAGAGGTTTTTTTAAAGATAATGTCTCTTAAAATAATACCTTGACATTTTACTTAAATTTACACAAAACATACCAAAGCTTCCTTAAGCCCTTTTTATTGAAAGATGAGAGAGGAACATAAAGTAAATATGGCAGCGGGATAAAAGGAAATACAATTTTGATTGCAGGATACATTTCAAAGCTGTGAAGGAAATAACTCCAGGGGCAAGAGCGAAATGACAGATATGAAGTTAGAATACATATAATTACATGAGTCCTACCTTTGCAATAAATGCTAAACAGAGTCTTAACTGATCTTGGCCACGGGTTTCCCATGGTAATACTTTGACTGAATCAATAACTCTGGGATTCAATTACGTCCCCCCACTGTTAACTGTACTGGTACACTTCAGTGTTCTCCTGCACCTCTGCATAAGAAATAAGACAATTAATCTATCAGAGGGACACTGGAAGCTCTACAAGCGCTCTGAGGAAGGCGCCGCTGACAAACTGATAAGTATTACTCAGACAAGCACTCTCTTCTTTCCTCTGGATAAGTTACCATAATATTTGCAACGCATTTTATTCCTGATTCCCTTCAAGGTAAAATTAAAAAATATGATCAAACAAAAACTTGTGCATGGAGGAGGTCGAAAAGAGAGATTTTGAGGCCTCTTCAGGGCCAGTATGTTGACCATAAGCGGAAATAAAATAAAACTCAGGAAATTCAGTGATTTCTCCAATTTTGGAGAAACCAAACAACCTATCCAACACAGAAGAGTGCCCTCCTCTGGACCAGACTCGGCAGTACATCTACACCTTATGGACCAGAATGTTCAGATTTTGGACAAAGAAGACAGGTGGTTTGAGAGGGGGGGCGTGAAGGAAGCCATCTATGCAGTGGCGGCTGGGGAAAAATATTTTTGGTGGGGCTGATATAGCCTAGTGTATGTCTCCAACTAATCCAGAATAAGAATTCAAATAAACAATTGGACAATAAATACAATTTTACAGTAATGATTTAATTTACTATATAATAACAGTAACAGTGATGATTTTGGTCACAATAACCATGACATGAAATTTACATATCCTACAACAGGGATGTTCTTCTGGCAAACGGATAGATAAATAAGGATCTCACCGAATTTAGTGGAAGCTGCATCTCGCTCGTTACGTTCGCCATCGTCCTTCTAATTGTCTGCACCTGCGCTTGGGTGCAGAAGCCTGTTAAAGGGCAGTATTTTCAGAGCCCCAAGACCATAAAGGAGTCTGTCTGTGGAAATCCACAAATGCATGACAGTAGGTAGGGAAATGTAGTTTATATAATTAGTTTTGCTTATAGGTACACACTCTAGAGAGTAAAACTGACATTTATGAGTTAATTTGTAAAAATATATTTTACGTTTCTCTCTTCTTATCAGGGAGGGCGGTGCCCCAGTGCCCCCTATGGGCCGGCTGCCAATGCATCTATGTGTAACAGTGTTTAACTTGTAGAATCCCACTTGCTTTAAGTGCATCAGTGCAAGGGGGAAATAGCGCCCTCCCTCTGTGTGGCTTGTTATATGCGGCTCGCTCAATGTACTCAGTGCCAGTCTGTGAAAGCTGCATGATAGGGGAGTAGCATTCTTCAGCACACAGTAGAAGAGAGTTAGAAACGTAGTGAAAGATACATTTTTTTTTTTTTACTTAGACAAATAGTGTACTCTGGCTTCCTCCCACAGTCCAAAAACATGACTGTTAGGTTAATTGGCTTCTCTAAATTGTCCTTAGGTGTGAGTGTGTGCATCAATGGTTGTTTGTCCTGTGTGTCTCTGTGTTGCCCTGCGATGGACTGGCGACCTGTCCAGGGTGTACCCCGCCTCTCGCCCATTGACTGCTGGAGGTAGGCACCAGCACCCCTCGCGACCCCACTTGGGACAAACGTGTAAAGAAAATGGATGGATGGATGGATAGACAAATAGTGTGTAATGACTACTAAGTAAATGAGTGCTTGGCACCCATTTTTGTACTTTAATGTTGGAAAACACTTCATGTGCTAAGTTAAAAGCTAACATAAAGCTCTGTTGTAGTGCGCTGAGCCGTTGCATTGATTCTAACCCCAATATGTTCTCATTCAGGACATAAATTCAATTCAATTCAATTTAGTTTATTTCCATAGCGCCAAATTCACATCATATCATCTTAAGGCACTTTACAGTTCAACCAGATCATCCAGTCAGATCATCCAGTCAGAAAACCAGTTAATTGCATCGACTCATTGACTCTTCAGCAATCCCTCACACTAAGCATGCTTGTAGCGACAGTGGAGAGGAAAAACTCCCTTTGAACAGGAAGAAACCTCCAGCAGAACCAGGCTCAGTGTGAGCGGCCATCTGCTGAGGTCCACTGGGGTTCAAGGAGACAGAAGCAGAGACACAAAAAGCAGCTGCAACATAAACTGCCTGATCACCCAGAAACTCCTTGTCTTCATTTAAAAAAACGACACAACTCAGAGTCGAGGGGTTACTTGGGCCGTCCTGATACAGTAAAGTGAAGCAGAACCCGGTTACATATGTTAAGAAAGAAAACCCAACCTTGAACAGAGGGGGTGGACTCAGATTTCAGCTTGTTCAGCCAAGTCAACAATTCCCTCTAATGACCCGCTTTTCAGAGACATAGACAGGTATGGGGTATTGCAGGTTAATAAAGAATATAAATGACTGCCTGTCAGGTTCAATTTTCATCTTTTCTAAACCAAAACAAGGCTTTTTTTGGTCCACTCTATAAAGCCTTGAACTCAACGCTATTTCTGACATTTTGAATTGAAAAAGATGGGAAGAGAAACGTCTTCAAACTTGGAAAACAAAGTTTGTTTTTTTTAAACTATTTTGTAAAGATCTATTTACAGTAGAATGCTGCTACTGAGAGCCTGACTCAGCCCTCTGAAAACAATAATCATTCATCAGATGGGCCTCTTTAACCAAACAATTTCAGTTATCACCATTAACTCGTTGGTCTGTTGTGCAAAGCTTCTGCTAATAAAGGTAAATTTTATCTGTTACTCCTCTGATTGAAGTCTCTTCTCTCTTTAAATGTATTTCCTTGATAGATAAATAGTCTGGAACCTTCTGAATGAGCTCTGCTTTGATAGTTTTCATGGAGTAGATTTAACTGTCATATATTTTGATGTGTTTTAATTAGCTTCTAACAGTAAAAAATCAGGATGCCTTTTCTCAAATGTGACAATGATTCTGAGACTATTTAAGGCTGGTTTTTATTCCTCTCATTGCAGGGGGGCTGCAGGGAAGCACACACTTCGATATCCTCCTAAAACCCTCAATCATCCCCCTCATAACCTCCTTGAGCCTTTGCCTTTTCTCTGGTGTCCAAAGGGTGGGCTCCTCAGACTGCTGTCGTGTTTTGATTCTCAATTGAAAATGTAGTTTCATTTTCTATAACATGTCTCCACCTTGCACCGTGTGTACACTAACAATAACACGAGTGCCAATGCGCTCTGGGAAGCAGGGGAGATAATAGAATTTTGTGTGCGGATCTGTTTTAGGGGCTACTTCAGATCCAACAAAGAAAATTATGCTGACAGAAAGAAAATGTCTTTTGTGTTGGACTGGCACAAAGTTTGTTTCCACGTTGCAATGGGAATTGCTGAGTTCGGAAAAAGGATGCCTCTCTGCCCCAAACCGTGCATCGCCAGCATCTTACTGTACCTGCCTGAATCTATTTCTTGTTTTCCAAACAATGTGTTTAGAATCAGTGCTGCGCCCTCACGGGGAATCCAGTCCAGTCTGGTCCTGTTCCGTCTTGCATGGCTTTGTAAAGGGGCCGTACTCTCCACCGCTTGGCGAAGGAGGGGGCTGTAGTTTTAGAGAACAGAGAGTTTACCACATGAAGAGAAATGTCTCTTTCTCATTGTAGCCCCTCGGTCCTTTTCTCCAGCAAACCTTTCTGCAGATGGAACTTTTTGACACTGCAAGATGATATAAAGCGTTGGTGCTTCATCTTCTATCACTGCACCTGCAGAAATGTGTTATTTCTGTTTTCTTTATTGGGTTTTAGCTGTGTCACTGCCCCCCTCTGCCCACTCCATCAATTACCCCCTAGGAATAATGAAATTGGATTGCACTGTGATATTACATTACATCCCGGTATTGTTTCATGTTGTGTCATTAAATGATTGGTGAACAGCCGCAGTCCTCGGTTAACCACTTATGAGTGCATGCAGACCCACAACTCTCGGCCAGCTGAGACCGAAGGGGAGGAGAAAAGAAACAACTTTTACGCCAAGGCTACATGATCGGAATATTTCTGTCCTTTGCCGTTTCTTGCTGCGCCTGTGAGATTGGCTTCTTGTGAATCAATTTGCATTTGTAAGTTGTAAAAGTTCTTGTTCATCCAGGGACTTTCTTGTTTACCGCCTTCTCTGAATCCCGAGTCAATCAATGCTGTAAGTAGGTATATTGTGGTAAATCAAGTTTGTGTATTGAATATAAGGGTATTAGGTGATTTTGCAGGTGAGAAAAACAATCATCAAGGAGGGCTTCTGCACATCTCTCTCTGAACGCCCCAACTGGTTTGCATCATGCATCAAGAGCAAACCCTTCTCCTGTAGTTATTTCACCTTTTTTTACTATGGTGTTCTCTTAAGCTGTGTTTTCAGCAAGCACATCTTAGGAAAGGATTAAAACAACCCAGAATATACAGCAGAAAGACTTCAATTTAAGAAAAATAAAAATAAATGTTTGGTTTACTTTGCAAGCAACATGAATTGAAGCCAATGGATGCATTAGCCTCAAATACAGAAACGTTTTGAACCAATGAATTGATGTGACGTGTGTGACGTCAAAGAGGGAGTGTCACGGTTGGGTGGAGGTTTTTGAGGAGCCAAAATGCAAAGACCAGGAGTCAGAGGTCAGTCTTTCAGATTTAATGATGCAACTGAGGTTAAATCCAAAAACTCTAAAACACCCAAAAAAAACACAAAGAAATCAGCAAACATTAGTGAAAACTTATGTGGGGAACAAGAGGTGAGGAAGCAGCAAAACAACAAACCAGCACTGACTGACTGCAGAGGTGGTGTATATATGGGAGACTGAACCAAGACGGGGTAATCAGCAGATTGGGAGCAGGTGTGGGCAAGATAAACTAGGAGGAAGCCAAGGGAAAAGGAAACAAGCACAAGGGGGCAACTCTGGTAGAGCATTGGTAAGCGCTGGTTATCCTCCCGCAGCAGTGTGTCGCAGTGAGTTTGTTGCAGTTATTTTGATTTATGCCCAATATTGAAGCGTGGTCTGCGCTATGTTATTCCACGCTACAGCGCAAGAGGGACAATCAGGAACTAGCTGTGGGTCTAGATACGGCCGAGGCGGTGAGGAAGTGGGGGCAAGTTTGTGCGACAATGGAGGGACATGAGGGTGAAAAAGAGCGGGGATCCAGGTGGAAAAAGGATCCCACCGTTCTCGCGCACCTCGCTCTTCTAGCTGGTCCATCTTCACCAGTCGTTTTCCACAATGGCGTTCATACAAACAAAACCAGCCGTTAGGGTACCAAACAGGAAATACGTATATTGTAGATTTGAGGCCTCCTGTCTGTGTGCACGTACAATTTGGGAGAGATGTAGTAGTTGGGAGGGTAGGTAGTTTTCTGAGTTTAAATCATCCTTTTAAAATCAACTACAAAGACACAGAATACAAAGAAACTAAAAATAAACCCATGCAGAGAGCAGAATCCTGACAGGTAGGCTGAAACATAACCATACAGTTAGCAATTCTATTCAGTTTATTTCTATAGCTCCAATTCACATCATGTCATCTCAGGTCACTTTCCAGTTCACCAGATCATCCAGTCAGATTGATTCAAAGTTTTCTATCTAAGGAAAACCAGCTGATTGCGTCGACTCATTGACTCTTCAGCAATCCCTCACACTAAGCATGCTTGTAGCGACAGTGGAGAGTAAAAACTCTCTTTGAACAGGAAGAAACCTCCAGCAGAACCAGGCTCAGTGTGAGGATTAAAAACTCCTTGTAATGTGCTAATCTGGTTCAGTGGTTCTCCAGGGTTCAACAAGAGTTCATTTAAAGATTTTTCAGAACTAAATGGTGACCTTTATTTTAAATTTAAGAAAGTTAGTTATTATAAGGTGTTCTGATTCATGGTTGTGATTTATTAGCATAGACTTTCAGGCTTTTCTGCTACTTAGTTTGGATATGAGAACATTTTTCATGGAAAACTAATGAATTGCATTGGTTCTGTTTTAATTAACAGCAGGTTAGGGTAGCAGGTTGATCTCCCCAAATAATTATTTTTTATATGTAGGCCTATCAAAAATGACTATTTCTAAGTTAATAGGAAATTAACAACATATTTAGGTTAACTTGTTTAACTAGTCGCGGGTTTCTTTAAACAATATAATAAAGGAAACTAAACACAAATATTGGATATACTGTGAAAGACGATGCATTATTTTTCTTCTGCTCCGCAGTAAATTGTTATTAATTAATCTATCATTGCAACTTTTGTTCAGACAGAATCCGAATAAAAAAAGCCTTAAGTCTGAGGTGCAATGAGACCAAATGGGGAATATTTCACTGAGTATTTTATAGTGCATCTTTTACTTCTAGCACTCAGCTTCCACATGGCTGTTGAGCTACACGGCTCAGTGGACTACCATAGATAAAGTCTCCGCTCCCAGTTAGGCGTTATGAAATGGCTTTCACTAATGATTTCTGGCAAATCCACATAAATGTCACCAGAGGATGGCCGTCTTCTAGTGGCAGCCGGATCCATATTGGGGTCAGATGTCAAGAAACGTACAACCAAGCGCACGTGGTTAAACGTCTAGTGCTGTGCACACGCGTAAAGAGCGTGCTTTATAAGACGGTGACCTCCTGTAGCCCTGAGCTGAAAGTGCCCCTTCAGCAGAACCCCAAGAATGCCCGGAGAAGCAGAGTCTGCAGAAAGCTCATAGTTTGCACACACATTCAGGCTCAAGATTTAGAGCATTAAATTACACATAACGACACACACACACACATATATATACACTATATTGCCAAAAGTATTTGCTCACCTGCCTTGACTCACATATGAGCTTAAGTGACATCCCGTTCCTAATCCATAGGGTTCAATATGACGTCGGTCCACCCTTTGCAGCTAGAACAGCTTCAACTCTTCTGGGAAGGCTGTCCACAAGGTTTAGGAGTGTGTTTATGGGAATTTTTGACCATTCTTCCAGAAGCGCATTTGTGAGGTCGCACACTGATGTTGGACGAGAAGGCCTGGCTCTCAGTCTCCGCTCTAATTCATCCCAAAGGTGTTCTATCGGGTTGAGGTCAGGACTCTGTGCAGGCCAGTCAAGTTCATCCACACCAGACTCTGTCATCCATGTCTTTATGGACCTTGCTTTGTGCACTGGTGCACAGTCATGTTGGAAGAGGAAGGGGCCAGCTCCAAACTGTTCCCACAAAGTTGGGAGCATGGAATTGTCCAAAATGTCTTGGTATGCTGAAGCATTCAGAGTTCCTTTCACTGGAACTAAGGGGCCAAGCCCAGCTCCTGAAAAACAACCCCACACCATAATCCCCCCTCCACCAAACTTTACACTTGGCACAATGCAGTCAGACAAGTACCGTTCTCCTGGCAACCGCCAAACCCAGACCCGTCCATCAGATTGCCAGATGGAGAAGCGCGATTCGTCACTCCAGAGAACGCGTCTCCACTGCTCTAGAGTCCAGTGGCGGCGTGCTTTACACCACCGCATCCGACGCTTTGCATTGCACTTGGTTATGTATGGCTTGGATGCAGCTGCTCGACCATGGAAACCCATTCCATGAAGCTCTCTGCGCACTGTTCTTGAGCTAATCTGAAGGCCACATGAAGTTTGGAGGTCTGTAGTGATTGACTCTGCAGAAAGTTGGCGACCCCTTCGCACTATGCGCTTCAGCATCCGCTGACCCCGCTCCGTCAGTTTACGTGGCCTACCACTTCGTGGCTGAGTTGCTGTCGTTCCCAAACACTTCCATTTTCTTATAATACAGCTGACAGTTGACTGTGGAATATTTAGGAGCGAGGAAATTTCACGACTGGATTTGTTGCACAGGTGGCATCCTATCACAGTTCCACGCTGGAATTCACTGAGCTCCTGAGAGCGACCCATTCTTTCACAAATGTTTGTAAAAACAGTCTGCATGCCTAGGTGCTTGAATTTATACACCTGTGGCCATGGAAGTGATTGGAACACCTGATTCCAATAATTTGGATGGGTGAGCAAATACTTTTGGCAATATAGTGTATATATATATATATATATATGCACCGACCTGTCTGCATCCACACAGATTCATGACACACACAAATGCATTGAGGGGGTGTTTTAGGTTTTCTCAGCAACATTTATCTATGCTTTATTTTGGGTGATAAACCTCCGCCTTTGATATAACTCAAGAGGGGCAGACTGGATGAGAGCATGTAAATGTAACCATGAAAATAAAAACCAGGCTCCTGCAGAATTTCAACTGCCCCCAGAAGAATCGAAGCACGTGTCTGCAAGGAGATATACAAAAGGAGGGTGCTAAATGAGTGTCAAACTGTTGCTGACTCGTTTGTTTCGACTCTGATTATATTAAAATGAGAAGACAGGATTTGTGGTTAATGCAGACGAATCAGTTTTCTTTTTTTCCTTGCAGAACGGGGAAGGGGGGATGCCGTTCGTCAGGCTGATGGAAAGATTTTCAGGACAGAATGTTTGTTTTCAGCAGCATATGTCACCTTGTCAACCAGAAAATGTAAAATCATGCAGCCGATGAGCTCATAAAATCCAGCTACCACAGGTGTTCCATAAAGTTGTTGTTGCAAAGGCTGAGTGTTTTATATTAGTTGGTAACCCTCCATCAAGATGCTAACAGCCCTAGCGAGGTACCGCAAGGACAAGAAGGTTGCACGTCGAGCTAATAAACATCGTCTTCTTATTATTTTTTTTATTATTTTTTCATGCGAACGCAGAAATAAAACCTGCTCAGCTGCAAAGATTTTGCGATTTCATGAGGTCGTGACCTGTGTGTTTACGCCTTTAATAACATCCCCGATTGGTTATGGGCTCTTATTTTTAAACCACCCAATTATATGGGCAGATTATGAGATGATTTTTAATGCATATGCCTTTCTGTGACCTCCAGCTGCAAGATTTACTGAATCAACTACTTAGTCACATGATGACACAGCCCAGTAAAGTTGATCAGGCGTGTTTAATGCACACACCATCAAAAGGCTTGAATTTCAAATCCTCATCATTTCAAAAACACTTCATTCTTCTGTCAAAATAACAATATAAATGTAGGGGGAAACAAATAAACAATCAAGGGCCACCTCAGTCATATTTATAGTGATTAAATTACTTCATTAGCCTTACCACAATTAGCTGTCACAGCTTCAACTAAAGGTTTGGAAGCAGTTGGATTGTTTATTTTCAGCATTTCACATCTATGTGAAAACGGAGCAAAACTCTGCTTTACTGTGATTTGAATTATTTATTATCCGAACCCACAGCAGGTGACTGTCTTGGGGTCTCCAGGTTAGTTTTACCCAGATCCTGTCACAATAAACTAATGTTAATGTAAAAACTGTAGAGATACAGTTTGCACAGATTAAAGAGCGAAAAACTTCAACAAGCACTAATTCATTTGTTTCTATCACTGTTTTAAAGACATAACAGCCATTTTAAACTTGGGTTGGTAAAGAACCTCCATCTTTTTTAGCAAAGTGGTCAAAAACTGTACTTAATAAGCCAATGCATATCGTTTGTGTCAAAAAATAAATAAATAAATGTGAGAAAACACACTGTTTACTTTATATTCAGTTTACTTCCAAATGGCACAACAGAGTCGGCAGGCAGAATAATGATTATATATGTAATAATTAAGATATTTAAGCTTGTTTCTCAGTCTGTGTTCAAATTAATATCGCTAGAGTAGAGGTGAAAAAGCCAATGGCCGTTTCTCAATCTGTGAAATTGTGCGTTCTCGTATTCTCGTGAAACGTCATCATCCTTAGCCATAGTGCTGTTCCAATTCACAAGAACAGCAGACGGAGAGCAGACATTGGATGTTGTTCTGGCCCCTCCCTCTTTACCCAGCATGCATCAGAGCAGACTTGTCTGGTCTCCAGACTAGGGTGGCCATTTCTATAGCACCAAAAAGGAGGACATTGTGCAGCATATCAACATATTACTAAGGTGTACAAAAGAATCGGGTAAAGTCTCATTTATAGTACAATTCTTAGTAGCTTAAAGAGGATGTTTGTGTAGCTGAATAGAACAAAATATTAAAGAAATTTAAAAAGAATCGGTTCCCAGCATTTGTATTTATTTAATACATTGTGGTGTTTAAAAAATGACCACCGAGATGAATCTTTAAAGTGCAGAATAGCACAAAGCATAAGATGTGTGGACTTAAATGTTAAAAAAAATATTTTTAACGAGAAACATTCATAATAAAATAGCCTAATATTTTTTTAAACAACAAAAGAGACACATTCAACTGCTCTAAAAGTATAGCTTTATTTTTAAGAGCCTCAGTCTTTTGGAAACTTATCTTAAGTGTCTGTGAGCAGCAGACGTGTCTTTATGGTCATCCCTTTAGCTATGGGCCAATCACTGAAATCCACTTTAACGTCACAGTCTACACTTCCGTAGGAGTAGTGATGTTTTATAGCATAGTCCACCTTGCAGCTCTGCAGAAGTTATTTTAGCATCCAGGGGCGACAAAACCTAATGTAAAAGCCAACATTGAAGAGTTCGCTGCTGCACGTTTATTACTTTTATGTTAATCTTTACTCCACGCCGTTCAGTTGCAGCTTTTCCTCGACTGCTTACACCCGCATCGCATCCACAAAGTGGCAGAAACCATGGAATGAATCTCCACTACCTTTGGTCATAAAATCACGCTCTTTTGTCGATTCTGGGTTAAACGACGTCCTGGTTTTGACAGGACGCTAACTTTAATACTTAGCATCAGTAATGTTAACTTTTGTAACCGATGACAAGCAGATCTCTATCTGTCTATTGTCCGGCTGGATGCGGCGCCAGATGCCGGACAGTGCAATGAAAATCCAGACTGTCCGCCCTAAAGCCGGACTTCTGGCCACCCTACTTCAGACTTACAGCTGTCCCAGCATGCACTGCGGCAGCAGCAGCTTTCCGGGTTAGCGCTCACAGAGCTCAGAGTATTGAGTTAAAAGTTCTCTCTTCTGTTGCTGTTGTCCAATAAAAGTATGTTTTAAGATCATTTGAGGTGAGAATAATATACTTTAAGCGTCACTATATGGACCATTTACTCATCAGCCCGTCTGCAGCAGCAGACTTTTAAGCTGTTAAGTGGTATATTACAGTTGTGAACTAATTGTGTTTTATGATTTACAGGTGTTTGAACTGAGTAAAGTCTGAAATGGAGCTTGTTGACTGTCGATCATGGATCTGGACTACACTGACAAACAGGCTGATCTCCAACATCTAGAAACAAAGGTGTTGATGGCAGCAGCACAGCTGATATTTCTCTCCAGGATGGAGTCACAGCCAAACAGGAACAGACCAGATGAAGCTACTAGGAGAAAAAGCAGAGAGAGCAGAACGTTAGAGATTGACCTTGTAAAAATACAAGAGTAAAGTCTCCCGAGTTTCTGACCGAATCAGAGTAAGTTGCTTAACCCTTTTCAAAAAATCCTCAAAGTAGACTGCAGTTTTACTGGAGTCCTTATTACCTTAAATCTTTATTTGTAAACACCTATGAGGAATGTACGGAAGAGGATTAGGGCCACTGAAAATAAAAAAAACTTTAACTGATTTTTAAATTTTATTTCAGTTTATCATGGGAAAAAAAAGTCAGAATTCTTACTTTTTTTTCTTTCCTGGATTGCCTTCGACTGTTCTAGTTAAACAGTTCAACTAAAACATATTTTCTTTAATCCAACTGTTTTTAATATTCTGACTTTAATCTCAGAATTCTGACTGAATTCTGACAACAAAAAAGTCAGAATTCTGAGAAAAAAAGTCAGAATTCTGAGATTAAAGTCAGAATTTTGAGATTAAAGTCAGAATTCTGAGAGAAAAGTCAGAATTTTGAGATTAAAGTCAGAATTCTGACTTTTTCCCCATACTATACCAAAATTAAATTTAAAAAATCTGTTTTTTAAGTGGCCCTAATCCTCTTCCGTAGGAATGTGATTGGAATGAGTGAGAAAGATAAATTATATGTACTATGATACCTGCAGCAGATGGACATATTTTCCCCCTATGAAATCTGGCATGAAGTTAAATAAAAAAACATAGAACAAAAATAATTAGCATCCCTGGATGTCAGAACTCTTTATTATTATTCCTATTCAAAATATGTTTTTTGCTTGCAACAATAATGGAGCTAAATTCACTCTATTGATACAAATCTCCTTTGTTTTTACAAGTTTTGATGCATGATGTTATTTTCAAACAGCAGCATTCATGACAAGGAAATAGTGTCAAAACAGCTTTACAATATGTCAAGGCTTAAAAGCCTTCAACATAGATAGACGGTGCATAAAAGTCGCTACACTTGCGTAAGTAAAGCTATAAAGTGGCTTTTAGTTGTTTGCCGTAATATAATATAAGGCTAACTTCCCCACCCTTAGCACAGCCATACCAGTAAGCCATTCAATTGACTAATCCAGATTCTTTGTTCCTCTTTATTATGAAACAAAAGTGACAGCCAGCCTCTCTTTGAATAAAAAATAACGTACATAGGAGGGATCTTTCTCCTCCAGGAAATTGCCTCATACTCTTTAATTCATTTGTCAGACTAATTGTGCAACAAAACAGCCAAAAGCCTAATGTATTAAAGATTAGTGTCCTGGTAGAGCATTAGTTTGGCAGGTTGCAAACCATAAATCACAGTTAACATTAATAGGGAGCTCACTGTCAGATTTCCAAAGCTTCTTTGTCACAAATTGCTCTTATTTGTTTTGGGGGTTTTTTTTCATGTTGGCAAAGAGGGGGAATATGCGTTGCTTAAAAGTTGCAGTTATTATGTTTAATAACCTTTAATCTAGTCTGAAGTAAAATGTGTTTGTGACCTTTCTCTTCAGAGAATAAGAACTTTCATTTTATTTCAAAGATGTCCATTATATTGTAAAAAACTTGCAGCAATTTTATCTCTGAAAAAAACATCCAAGTGCCAAAATGACATGTTTTGTTTCCCTGGTCTGATGAGCCCTCCATCCAAGAGCTACCATCTGCATTGTCTGACAATACACAGTGTGCAGACATATGCATGTGTACAAACACTCACACCCACAAATTGCATTCAGAAAATTACATCACTTCCCTGCCGCTGTCTGAAAATTACATCTGTCCCCCACTGTTGCACCAATCACTCCATGGGTCTCCTTTTATTTCTTCACTCTCACCTTCTCTCTCTCTCCCCCGTCATCCCATCTCACTATTTTAGGCTTTACCTTCCACTTTCACGTGGCCATAAATTGCCATGCCAGGATTGCTCCTATGAGCAGCGTGGGGTGGACAGCGCCAGCAGGAGATGCGTGCGAATGGACAAGTTAGTGCGTTATCCCCAACTCTTTTCATTTTCCTCTCCAAGTGATGCTGTCAGGAGCCAAACAAGATATCAGTCTGCACCCACAGCCCCCCGCTCCCTGCCTCCTGTCAGGGAGTTTGACTAAGAAAATGGAATGAAAATAACAAAGACAAAAGTAAACAAAACGCTCGGCTCCCGATCTCGCGGACCACTACCATAAATAACTAATCCCATGATTCTCTTTGTTCCCTAATCCCATCAGCCACTGGAGCCTGGCATGGCTCTCTGGGTGAAGATAATGACACCATGCTGTGTGTCTTGATGAAGTTCAGGACCTTATTAAACACAATTTTCTTTCCTGATCCAGCAATTATATCCAGTTTTGCAAGAATAAATGACACAAACAAAAGCTATCTGCAAACTTTTACAGTTTTTATAAGCTGCCTCTTTGTTTTTTGGTTACTGTTAAACAGAACAAAGTACTTTCAATAAGGCATAACACTTATTTACAACTTAAATCAATTTTAAAGCAATAATCACTGATCAGTGACCTTTACGGTGCCAACACTATAAGCAGCGTTTAATCCCTTCATGTTGGAATAGTGGCCTCCTCACAACAAAAATGGAAACTTCCATAAAAAGCCACCACACTCTTGGCCTTTATAAGTCTAACCACAGTAAATTAAAAACCCGGTCCAGGAACAGCACTCTGCTGCGAGATGAGACATTTCTTCCAGTTACTGAGCCGGCCATCTTTCTTTGGTCTCATCCGTAGGCGAGAGAAACGAGATCATAAAAATACTTGATTTAAGCCAAGTGTCACAACAATCAAGGTCGGGAAGAATCTGGGCTCGTAGCAGCTGCTGTTCGGCATTACGGCGCCTAAATGAGGTCATGATGGTTTACAAGCAGGTTCAAAGAGAAACGCTGAACTTACTGCGGAGGAAATGAGGACAGAGTAATATATTGAAAGAGAGAAAAGAAAAGGAACAGGTTCTTTGTTAGGTCACATAAACCTGAAAGGCGGTGCACTATTTTTATCAATGCAGATGTTAGCTACACTCAGCCGACCAGTTTTATAAAGTAAAGAAAACCAAATTCTTCTAGATATAGTCCTGAATGGTGTCCATGCATCTTCTTCAACTTATCTATCAGGATCAGAGTTAGCCGAATCAATAAGGCAATCTAGAGACACCAATTAATTTTTAGATAGTGGGAGGAAACCAGAGTAAGTAGAAAGGGGCTGGGAAATGAAAACAGAACCTTCTCTCTGCAAGGCAGGAATTCTACCAACTGCATCAATTAAATTCAGTTTATTTCTATAGCTCCAATTCACATCCTATCATCTCAAGGCACTTTCAATTCAATTCAATTCAATTCAGTTTATTTATATAGCGCCAAATTCACAACACATGTCATCTCAAGGCACTTTACAGTTCAACCAGATCATACAGTCAAATTGATACAAAGTTTTCTATCTAAGGAAAACCAGTTGATTGCATTGACTCATTGACTCAAATACAATCCCTCACACTAAGCATGCTTGCAGCGACAGTGGAGAGGAAAAACTCCCTTTTAACAGGAAGAAACCTCCAGCAGAACCAGGCTCAGTGTGAGCGGCCATCTGCCGAGGCCGACTGGGGTTCAAGGAGACAGAAGCAGAGATACAAAAAGCAGCTGTAAAAGGCGGCCCCGTCCAGGAAACACACAGCCAGGCAGACGAGCTCCAAGGCAGCTCCCATGCCAGAGGATGAAGAGAGCACATCCACCCAGCCACGGCCAGAGAAACAGGACCACACTGGAAAACAGGCCAATCTCCAACATCTACAAACAAGGGTGTTGATGGAAGCAGCACAGCTGATGTTTCTTTCCTGGATGACGTCACAGCCAAACAGGAACAGACGAGGCAAAGCTACTCTGAGGAAAAGCAGAGAGAGCAGAACGTTAGAGATTGAACTAACAGATTCTGCAGAATAGGAGAACAGAGAGAGAATGAAGCAGAAAGATGAAATGGGGGTCCCTATGTCCTCCAAAAGTCTAAGCCTATAGCAGCATAACTTTAAAGACAGCTCAGGATAACCTGAGCCACTCTAACTATAAGCTTTATCAAAAAGGAAAGTTTTAAGCCTAGTCTTAAAAGTAGACAGAGTGTCTGCCTCACGGACTAAAACTGGTAGTTGGTTCCACAGGAGAGGAGCCTGATAACTAAAAGATCTGCCTCCCATTCTACTTTTAGAAATTCTAGGAACCACTAGTAAACCTGCAGATTGAGAGCGAAGTGCTCTGTTAGGAACATAAGGAACAATCAGATCTCTGATATCAGATGGAGCTTGGCCATTTAAGGCTTTATATGTGAGAAGGAGGATTTTAAATTCAATTCTTGATTTAACAGGAAGCCAATGAAGAGAAGCCAGGATAGGAGAGATATGATCTCTCTTTTTAATTTTCATCAGAACTCTGGCTGCAGCATTTTGGATCAGCTGAAGGCTTTTAACTACAGTTTGTGGACTTCCTGATAGTAAAGAATTACAATAGTCCAGCCTTGAAGTAACAAATGCATGGACTAGTTTCTCAGCATCACCCCTGGACAGGAGATTTCTAATTTTTGCAATATTCCTCAGATGAAAGAAGGAAATTCTAGAAACCTCTTTGATCTGGGATTTAAATGACAGGTCCTGATCAAAAATAACACCAAGATTTTTTACTTTATTATCTGAAATCAGTTTAATCCCATCCAAATGAAGTGACTGGCTAATCAGCTTCTTTTTAAGAGACTCTGGTCCAAAGACTATAACTTCTGTTTTGTCTGCATTCAGAAGCAGAAAGTTAAGAGTCATCCAGGTTTTTATGTCTTCAAGACATGCCTGTAATCTATGTAATGGGTTAGCTTCATCTGGATTTATAGACAGATATAGCTGGGTATCATCAGCATAACAGTGGAAATTAATCCCATGCTGTCTAATAACTCTACCAATTGGGAGCATGTATAAAGTAAAGAGAATTGGTCCTAGCACTGATCCCTGTGGTACTCCACAGGTAACCTTTGAGCGTGTTGAAGATCTATCATTAACATAAACAAACTGAATTCGATCAGATAGATAAGATTTAAACCAGTCTAGTGCTGTTCCTTTAATTCCAACAAAATATTCAAGTCTTTCTAAAAGAATATTATGGTCAACTGTATCAAATGCAGCACTAAGATCCAACAGGACGAGCACAGATACAAGTCCATTATCTGAGGCCATGAGAATATCATTAGTGACTTTCACCAGAGCTGTTTCAGTGCTATGATGAGCTCTAAAGCCAGACTGAAACTCTTCAAAAAGTTCATTATGGTGTAAGTGGTCGCAAACTTGTTTGGCAACTACTTTCTCAAGAATTTTGGATAAGAAAGGAAGATTGGATATAGGTCTATAATTAACCAAGTCATCTGGGTCAAGAGACGGTTTCTTAAGCAGAGGTTTAATTACAGCAACCTTAAAAGCTTTAGGTACATATCCCTGTAACAGAGATAGATTAATCACATCTAAAATGGAGGAGGAGATCAAAGGGAATACCTCCTTAAATAACCTGGTTGGAACTGGATCTAACATACAAGTTGAAGGCTTAGATGAAGACAATAATTTTGCTAATTCAGAAAGTTCAACTGGATCAAAGCAGTCTAAACCCGGTTCAGATTCCATGACTACCTCAGGTACAATTGCGGATAGAGGAGTGCTTATGATCTTATTTTTAATAAGATCAATCTTATTTATAAAGAATCCCATAAAATCATTGCTGCTAAGAGCAGGTGGAATGGACGGTTCAACAGAGCTATGGCTCTGGGTGAGTTTGGCAACTGTATTAAAAAGAAATCTAGGATTATTCTTATTCTCCTCTATTAATGAGGAGAAGTATGCTGCTCTTGCTTTACAAAGGGTCCTCTTATACAGCAGTAAACCATTTTTCCAGACTAGGAAGGACTCCCGCAGGCCTGTGGAGCGATATTTTCTCTCCAGTTTCCTAGCATTTTGCTTCAAAGTACGCAGCTCTGCATTAAACCAAGGAGCAAGCTTTCTATTTTCAACGGTTTTCATTTTCAAGGGAGCTGCGTTGTCTAAGGCAGTACGCAGAGAACTAGCAACCCCATCACCAAAATCATCAACCTGTGAAGGGGAATAAGCTATACTTTTGCACTCTGCAGCACTGCTCAGCGACACAGAGGAGAGAGAAAGTGAAGCAGATTCTTTAAAATTTATAACTGCACCATCTGATAAAGATCTACTAAAATTGAACCTTCTTTTGGGGGAGGAGAACTCTGTTAAAGTAATCCTGAAGGTTATTAGAAAGTGGTCAGAGAGGACAGGGTTGTGAGGAAATACTGTTATTTCTTAACATTCTATGCCGTATGTCAGCACAAGATCCAAAGTATGAAGATGAGAATGTGTGGGACTATTCACATTTTGAACAAAGCCAATAGTGTCTAAGATAGCATTAAAGGCTGCTCTTAAGCTATCGCCTTCAATGTCAGCATGGATGTTAAAATCTCCCACTATGATGACCCTGTCAGTATTTAATACCAAATCAGAAAGGAACTCTGAAAACTCATCTAAAAATTCAGAGTAAGGACCTGGCGGACGATACAAAGTTACAAAAAGAAGAGGTTTTCTTGCCTTGAAATTTGGATGAGGGAAATTAAGGGTTAAATGTTCAAAAGAGTTGTAGGTATTAACTGTTTTGGGAGTAATCAGTAAGTCAGACTGGAAGATTGTTGCTACTCCTCCTCCTCGCCCAGAACTTCTGGGTATGTGAAAATTTAAATAGCTTGAAGGAGTTGCCTCGTTTATGCTCACATAATCCTCTTGCTGCAGCCAGGTTTCTGTAAGGCAAAACAAGTCAATGTGATTATCACAAATCAAGTCATTAACTAGCAGACTTTTAGAGGAAAGAGATCTTATGTTAAACAGACCGCATTTAATTGTTTTAACTTTTTCCCCAATTGGAGTTATTTTGATTTTAATTAGATTATCATGATTTACTCCTTTGGGAATCTTTGCTAATTTATTAGATTTTGGTCGTGGGCAAGACACTGTCTGGATGGAGTAAAGAGTGGGTAACAGTAGAGAAGCTGCAGAGATGTGTGTTAAACTACAACTCTGCTTCCTGGTCTGCACCCTGGGTGGTCAGGGTTTTGGAGGACTAATAAATGTGGCCAGATTCCTAGAAAGAAGAGCTGCACCATCCAAAGTGGGATGGATGCCGTCTCTCCGAATCAGACCAGGCTTTCCCCAAAAGGATTGCCAATTATTAATGTAGCCCACGTTGTTTTCAGGACACCACCTAGACAACCAGCGGTTGAATGACGACATGCGGCTAAACATGTCATCACTGGTCAGATCAGGGAGGGGACCAGAGAAAATTACGGAGTCCGACATTTTTTTGGCAAACTTACACACCGAAGCAACACTAATTTTAGTGACCTCCGATCGGCGTAACCGGGTGTCATTACCACCAGCGTGAATAACAATCTTACTGTATTTAACCTTATCCTTAGCCAGCAGTTTCAGGTAGGATTTGATGTCGCCCGTTCTGGCCCCCGGCAAACATTTGACTATGGTCCCTGGTGTCTCTAATGCCACGTTTCTGACTATGGAGCTGCCAATCACCAGAGTGGGCTTCTCAGTGGGTGTGTCACTGAGTGGGGAAAACCGGTTAGAAACGTGAACGGGTTGGTGGTGACCAGTGGGCAGAGATCCACGACTACGCTTTCTGCGTACAGTTACCCAATAGCCTGGCTGCTCAGGCACTTTTGGAGGACAGCTACTTGGGGGGCCTACTTTAACTCCTGGATGTTCAACAGCCTGAAGCCTGGATTCTAACTCTGACACCCTCGCCTCCAAAGCTACAAAAATACTACACTTATTACACATCCCAGTATCACTAAAGGAGGCAGAGGAATAACTGAACATCTGACACAGAGAGCAGGAGAGAGGAGAGGAAGAAGGAAGAGTTGGAAAAGAGTCAAGGGAGGGAGAGAGAGAAGCCATAGCAATGCTAAGCTAGCGCTAGCCTAGGCTAGCTACTCCTTGCTATCAGAAATAAAACCGTGTGAAACTGACAAGTGCTCAGTAGAAAAGTGCAGCAGAAGGTGCTATGTTTTAAACTAGTCAGTTAGAGTTACTTAGATACAGAGATATCACAGAGAAAATAACTTAACTTCAGATGGAGTTCCTCTGGAAAGCTGCAGCAGCTGCACACTCAGTTAATCCAAACAGGAAGTGAACAGGTCCAAACAGGAAGCAGGTCCAAAGTTAGCCGCTTTTGCACTGTTACTATTGGTCACTTTCCAGTTCAACCAGATCATCCAGTCAGATTGATTCAGAGTTTTTCTATCTAAAGAAAACCAGTTGATAGACTCATTGATTCAAAGGCAATCCCTCATACTAAGCATGCTTGTAGCGACAGTGGAGAGGAAAAACTCCCTTTGAACAGGAAGAAACCTCCAGCAGAACCAGGCTCAGTGTGAGCGGCCATCTGCTGAGGCCCACTGGGGTTCAAGGAGAAGCATAGATACAAAAGGCAACAGTAAAAGGCGGCCCCGTTCCAGGAAACACACAGCTAGAAACCCAGTACTAACTAGTTTTTGCGAGGAGAGGTTTGATGCCAAGAGAAAACAAATGTGTCATGAATCAGAAATCACACCATCCATTTCTAAGTTTGTCATGGCTGAATGTGTTTATGGGATCCTGTTGTGTCATACCAAAAATATAAAGCTCATCATGAATAATGTAGTTCTTAAAGCTCAACAAGGCTTTAAAAATATTCCCAAACTTCATGAAAGCATTGAGACATTATACCCCAGAGACACAGATTACCACAATCCTTTATCCTACTCTACTTCCAATCACCTCCTCACTTACTGGGACTCACTATAAGAACAACACATCACAGCAAGAAACTACAATATGCTGGTAAAGAATCTCAGTCATCGAGGTCATTGTCCTTCCAAAAGTTTGTGCTTAGACAACATCCAAATTAAAACTGACGAACGGCTCCACCCCTTTGGAATGGGGGTCGTTTGGCTTCTTATGTGGGCCTGCAATGCCCCGTACCTGTATATGTCTCTGAAAAACAAGGCTTTGTTGGGCTACTGCATAAAGCAACTCAACGCTATTCTTGACATTTGAATTGATAAAACTTCCTGGATGGGAAGTGAAAGATCTTCAAACTTGGACACAAAGTCCAGTACATTTTAGTACAAACATTGATGTTTAAAAAGGAATTGTAGGGGACCAGCTAAGTAGCCTGGGTGCCATTCCGAACTTAGTCCCGCCCACAAGGTTTGAGGTCGGGAAGTTCGGTCTGGCATTGCTCCATAGTAGCGCGAGTATAATCGCCCACTCTCTGGCGATCCAATCAAATTGTCAGGGCGGGCTTTTATACGATGATGGACAGATGATCAACAGCAACGTAATCAACCACGTGACCAAAGCGCGCTTGGGTGACAACAACAATGGCTGCCGCCGGAGAGTTGAGGTGAGTAGATTCTGCTATTAGGTCTGTTCTAGAAGATATCGACAGCAAATTAATTTTAAAAGAGGAACAGAGAAACGCGATCAAGGCTCATCTTCTTATTCTAGGCGTGCAACTGCACGCTTTGATTTTTGTTGACAACAACTATGCGTCGCTTAATATACGTCACGCACTCCGTTGCTCTTATTGGTTGTAGGTCTATCCAATTGAGTGCAGAGGCATTTTTTTCCTGGTTCGTTCGAAACACGCCCCATAATCACAACTCTATGGAGCAGCATCAGACTCAGATTCTGACTAGAATTGAGTAGGACTACGTCAGGCTACCAGCTAAGGGCCCATAAAGGAAAGTGGGGACATTTTGAACGTCTACTATTGTAATAGCAATAGATGGGTTGGAAAGTCTGTCAGAGGGAAATTCTAAACATAAAGGAAAGTAAAGCTGTTTATGGGAGACTGCTGTGGTTCCCCAGACGTTATTACAAAACACCTTCTTGCAAGACTTGTCACAGTAAAAACTTAATTGTGTATTTCATTCTAATGGATTAAACATGTAATTGTGTTTGTACAATTATCCTGATTTACCTCTCATGAAGACAGCTGAATGAAACTAACAAGTATCATCTTTCCCTTTGTTGAGTCCTTTGATTAAACTGCTGGAGCGTCATTTCATTGTCTCTAGGGAGGGATTATATATTTTCTATGATTATATTATCAGATGAGTTTTTTTCTCCCCCTTTTTGAGTATGAAAGCAGTTAGACATATTAGTTATATTCATATGTATAAAAATGTTTTTTATCTCGCCTAACCTTTATAGCTAACTGTAACTGCCTGGCAACTTTCAAACATATGTTACATTAATGCTGGAACCACATTCTGCAGCGTTACCTTTCAACCTGCAAATAAAGTAGGAAGCTAAATATGCACGATGCTTTGTACAAATTTGCATGTCTCCCAGAAGCGTGATAATTTCATCAGCTACCCAATAATAACCAATCATCAATAATCAAAATGATTTAAAGTGTAGTAGAAATGCAAAAGTTGAAGAATTAATTCATGTATGTATACTAATAAAACAAAGCTTTTTTTTCCTGAATCTATAACTAAAGCCAACGGTTTAAATAGTGTTTTTCTAATGTTAGTGATACATATTCTGTAGATGGAAAGTTCTATCCTGCAGAAATAGACGACAAAGAAACTTTTTCTTGCAGCGGGTTTCAAAGTCACACTGCTGAAAGGTTAATCAAGCTTTTTAAATAAGCTGTGATGAAGCTGAAATATCTGAAATATCTTGAACATTGGACCTTGCTTTTGAAAAGCACACAGAAAACAGTTTTATACAGCCAATTGTTATAATTTAGCTAAGTCCAAATATTGGGTTGGATCTCAATATTAGGTTTTACCTGTAAATTTGAGAAAGTTTTTTTTTGAACTGCACTTCAAATTGCCCAATAAGATCAAAGATTTAGAAGTACCACAGGGATCATAACTCGGGCCAATTCAATTCAGTTTATTTATATAACACCCATTCACAACAGATCAGAGAAAACTTCCAGAAAATTTGGATCCTACTGAAACCCAGTAGCCGCTTTAAATCAAGTTTAAAAACATATTTTATACATTAAGTTTCCAGTCTAACTTTTTTAGTTTTTGAAGTTATTTTTATATATATATATAAAAAATTAATTTTTCTGGGAGACATACAAATTTGTACAAAGCATCGTGCAAAATAAATTGATAACTCAAAGACTATTTATATATATATATATATATATATATATATATATATATATATATATATATATATATATATATATATATATATATATATATATAAATAAATAAATAATCCTTAGTATCCCTTTATAATCTTTCATCTTATTTTATTTTTTCACTTTTATTCCCTCTAACATTCATGTTGCCTCTATGTCACTACGCTCTACTTTTTTGTTTTTGTTTTTGAATTTTCTTGCCACCAAAATTTGTCATATAAAAACTTTGATTAAACTTCAGGTTGTTGCTTCTGTCACACATTAAAGAGTCTAAAAAAGAATAGAATGTCATGATCTGGCCTGATTCCTCCTTCTTAATTGTTTATCACCTTTTATTCCTGTAAGCCTGGCTCAAAGGAGGAGACCAGTTTAAAGTTTCCGGCATCAAGTTCTGGTTCCACGTCCTGTCTCTTTTACCCTCAACCACTGAGCCTGTCTGCTTCGGTGCGTGTTCGCCTGGTCACGCTTCCGGACTCCGACTCTGAACCCGTCTGGGAGCTCTTGGATTTCTGGATCCTGCCTCTTCTTTCTGACTCTGATCGACTCCCTGCAAGTCTTACGGGGCTGCAGCACCGAGGACACTCTGGGTTATGCACCCCGCGTCAGTTGGCACTCCAGCGGCTCGATCACACCCTCTTCAACGGAGATGGATAACCTGGTAAACCAGGTAAGTGACTCACTCTTATAATTGTCTTCTGTCAGATGATCGTGGTCACCTACCTGTGTTTCTCCCATAACCAGAGGGCCCAATCCCAGAAAATTTCTGCAGATTCTCAGCAGCTCCACTTTTGTTCCATCTGTTTGTGTCTTTGTTTTATTAAACATTTTGAACTTTCCTACTGGTCTCACCTTTAATACTGGATCCATCTGTGCCAGTTTCTGATATAGAAAGCCTAATATGTTCCTGTGGTTTATAGGATAGATGTATAAATCAGCCTAATGAAGGTAAAAGCTGTCATAAGACTTGGAGTTGAGCAAGTTACTTTGCAGAAATTTGAAGTTTGTATCCAGATTTATAGAATGCATTGATGTTTAAATCAAACTTGCTATCAAATTGAGCTTCTGGACCCTGAGGCAGTCACCATGAATGACACCTCTTAGCCGCAGGCCGTCGAATTTCACCATCTGACTGAATAGTGTTTCCCCGTTTTACTAATAGGTCATGCCGTGATCCCAAAGAAATTAGAAATTAGATTACTTGATTAAGAAACAAATATAGGTTCATGACTAGAGCTGAAAACAACTAATCAGAAAGCTTTTGATGCAATTAAACATTTATTTTAAGGGACAGGAAGCATTTTGTGGATTTCGGAGATTGCATTTCCTCATGCTTGGACATTGGGCTTTTGTAGGAGTTTATTAAACTAATTTCTAGGTGTAATTGTGAATAAAAGAATACAAATCTCATTTAAACCATGTATTATTTAAGTGAAGCCAAAAACTTTCTGGACCATAAATCACCCCCATCATTTACAGTTCAGCAGTCAGAGGTTTGGTTATTAAAAGAATAAATAGCCAGTTTGATCCCCCCCAGCCTCCACCCTGGGTCCCTAAGCAAAGACCCTTAACTTAGCTCCCCGGGCACCGCACAATGGCCGCCCACTGCTTCCCAAGTGGATGGATTAAATATAGAGAGTGAATTTCTCCACGTGAAATCAATAAAGTTCAATTAACAGTAGGGTTGTATGTATTTGTAGGATTACATATGTACATGTTTATTTCATCTAATTATCATTGTTGGCCTTGACAAATATGCTCCGTTATTCAAACATTGCATGAAATAAGAGAGAGAGTGTCATAAAGCAGGACAGAAGGACCCAGTATTCAAGGCGAGACAGACAGTGGGATAACTCAAAGCTTTTATTAAACAGAAGTGGGATGATGATAACAGAGGCTAGGGTGGGGCACCGCCCATCACTGGAAACTCTGGTTGGAGAAAAGCACTGATATATAGATATAAATAAATATAAAAAAAAGTATCTCTTCAATCTGCACTAAAAGAAAAAAGATGGTGGAGCATTAAAATGAATTCAGCTAATTTGTGTAAATAACAAATTGGTAGCCCAGTTTTGATCAGATTTTAAACGTTTACATTTTTTTAAGCTTGTGAAGGTTCTTGTTATGAAAAACTCTTTGTAATGGGAAAGCAGATTTTTTTTTTTTTTTTTACAAACTGTTTATTTGGTTTTTAACAGGAATTGCATAGCCATACATTTACAATGTGATACATATAAAACAAACCATACTGTACAATTCCCTTGAGTGTTGGGATCTGGAGCTGTTCCACCTTTCTCCAGCAGACTGCGCCGTGGATCCTTCTGAACTGAGCCTCCAACACACCTGAGGAGCATCTCATCATCAGAGGATCCTCTCGTATATAACCTGCCTTCAGACCTTGCTTCAACGCCGCAGTGTTGATCCAGTTTGGAATCCTGTTTCCCTTGTGAGCTCTGGATGAGCTTAACCTGCCGAGCCTGCCCTCCAAGCCAAACCTGAAGACTCTTCTCTGGATTCTCAATGCAGCTCTTGGCTAAGAGCTGGAAACCCCAAACCAAGGTCTGCACTCAAGTCAGAAGTAAGACGCTGAAGCGATTATTGGACTCTACTGAACTAACAGTCTCTGGACCCAACTGTTCCTCTCTCAAAGTCAAAACCCGGACTCTTCAAGACTCCAGTGAACCTGCCCCCAGGCCAGAACCAGTTCCAGTGTTTAATTCCATGTGCTTGTGCTCAAAATAAACATTGTTAAACTTTACATCCGTCTCCGTTGTGTTCTGCATATTGGGCTTTTCTGTACCCATCATGACAGAACACTGCGGCCAAACACAAGGCCCAGCAGACTACCTCCGTCGTCGGTTGGAGGAGCAAGATGCTCAAATCCAAGGACACGCTCAGGCCCTCCGTGAGTTGAATACCCACATAAAATTTCAGAACCAGGTGATTCAAGGCTATGCTAACAACATGAGCATTGCTAACGCCACGTCGGCAGCACAACCTTTTCCGGGTCCAGTTCCGCCTCCGAGGTCACCGGCAGTGACGTCATCACCAGAGTTCCGCCCTAGTCTTCCTGAAAAGTTTTCAGGTAATATGAAGGACTGTAAAGGATTTTTGTTTCAGTGCCGTCTAATTTTTCAGAACTCTCCTGGCAGTTTCCCAACAGATCAAAAGAAAATAACATTTATTCTGTCCCAACTAACCGGACGAGCATTAGAGTGGGCGGAGGCAAGGTTTGCCTCCGAAGACAGCCTCAGTTGTGAATTCTCTGATTTTGTTTCTGAATTTTCCCAAGTTTTTAACCAAGAATCTGACCAAACAATTGACTCATGCTCTTTTGAATCTTAGACAGGGAAATTCCTCAGTAGCGGATTTTTCCATCAACTTCCGGGTCAAAGCCGCAGCTTCTGGATGGAATCAATGTGCTCTCAAGAGTGCATATTTTAAGGCTTTAAATGAGAATATTAAAGACGAACTGGCAACCCTTGATGAACCAGCAACTCTTGAGGAATTAATCCGTCTGACTATTAGGTTGGATAACAGAATCCGAGCTAGAAACAGTTCAAGACCAAGGAATCAAGGTTTTTTTGAGTCAGCCCCTGCATCAAATAATGCAACTGTTTTTTCTGGTCCCACAAAATCCATTTCCAAGCCGAGGCCTAAAACCCAGTAACTCTCTTTGCCAGTTCAGGTCTCTCATGCAGTGGAGACGGAAGCCGAACCCATGCAGGTTGGACATACGAGGCTAACTCCTGAGGAAAGGCTAAGACGTTTCAGAGGCAAGTTATGCATCTACTGTGGTGAGACTGGCCATTTCATCGCTTCATGCCTAGCTAAGTCAAAAGCCGGGGCCCGTCAGAGGATCTGAGGAGTCTGACGGGCCATTTGAACTCTGTTAAATCTCCTCACCTGATGCTTCCAGCCACCTTGTTTTTCTCTGATCAGAATCTAACGTTATCCGCATTCATCGACTCAGGATGTGAACGGAATTTGATAGACTCCAACCTGGTTCAGCAGCTTCAGATCGAGACCATTCCTCTGATTCAGCCCCTTAGGGTCTCCGCAATCGATGGGAAAAGACTCCATCAGGTTACCCACCAAACACAACCTCTCGAGCTGTTAATCTCAGGTAACCATCGTGAAACCTTGACATTTTTTGTTCTACCCTCTGCATGTTCTCTTTTGGTGCTTGGTTTTGAGTGGCTGGAACGACATAACCCCCATATAAACTGGACTGATCGTCATATTGAATCTTGGTCGACCTCATGTCACGAAACGTGCCTCCGTTCTGCAGCTCCTGCTGTGAGGTCTCCTAGAGGCGGGGGGGAGATGGACTCTCCTGAACTTACTTCTGTCCCTTCCGAGTATCATGATCTGGCTCCTGTCTTCAGTAAGGTCAGTGCTACGTCCCTTCCACCTCACCGACCATATGACTGTGCGATCGAACTATTACCAGGAGCTCCCCTACCCAGCAATAGACTCTACAATATTTCCAAGCCAGAACGTGAAACTATGGAGAAATATATTAATGAGTCCTTAGCAGCTGGAATAATCCGTCCCTCTTCTTCTCCGTTGGGAGCTGGCTTCTTTTTTGTTGGCAAGAAGGATGGTTCTCTAAGACCTTGTATCGACTACAGGGGCCTTAACCAAATAACAGTTAAAAATAAGTACCCTCTTCCGTTACTAGCATCAGCATTCGAACCAGTACAAGGGGCAACCGTCTTCACTAAGCTCGATTTAAGGAACGCATATCACCTTCTCAGGATTAGAGATGGTGACGAATGGAAGACAGCCTTTAAGACTCCCTTGGGCCAGTTCGAGTATCTAGTTATGCCTTTTGGTCTTACTAACGCCCCTGCATGTTTCCAAGCCCTGGTCAATGATGTTCTCAGAGACTTTTTAAACATCTTCGTGTTTGTCTACATTGATGACATACTGATCTATTCTAGAGATCTTTCTGAGCATAAGAAACATGTCCGCCTGGTCCTGCAAAGATTATTGGAAAACAAACTTTTTGTTAAAGCCGAAAGATGCGAGTTTCATCAACCTTCAGTCACCTTTTTAGGGTTTGTGCTCGAGGGCGGGCAGGTTAAGCCATCTGAAGAAAAGATAAAAGCAGTTTTGTAGTGGCCGGTACCTGAAAACCGTAAACAGCTGCAGAGATTCCTGGGTTTCGCCAATTTTTACCACCGATTTATCAGGAACTACAGTCAGACAGCCCTTCCTCTAACAACTCTAACTTCAGTCAAAAAGACCTTCCAGTGGACCCCCGAGGCACAATATGCGTTTGATAAACTGAAGACTTTGTTCTCCAGTGTTAATCCAGCCTGATCCTTCCAAGCAATTCATCCTCGAAATGGACGCCTCTGACTCTGGTGTTGGAGCTGTGTTATCCCAGAGACTCAATTCTGATCAAAGAGTTCACCCTTGTGCATTTTTCTCTCGTAGACTTTCCCCTGCAGAACAAAACTACGACGTTGGAGACCGAGAACTCTTGGCCATCAAACTGGCATTGGAAGAGTGGAGACACTGGCTTGAGGGAGCTGAACACCCGGTTCTTGTATGGACTGATCACAAGAACCTAGCCTACATCCAGTCTGCCAAACAAGCCAACCCCCGTCAGTCAAGGTGGTCTCTTTTCTTCTCTCGTTTCAACCTCATCATCTCTTACAGACCCGGATCCAAAAACATCAAACCCGATTCTCTCTCTCGTCTTTATTCCGTTGATCAATCCAAGACGCCTGAACCCGTACTCCCCGCTTCCTGCACTGTTGGAGTGGTTACCTGGGAAATCACCGACCTCATAAACTCTGCTCTGGCTTCTGAACCTGACCCAGGTAACGGTCCTTCAAACAGAACCTATGTCCCTTCCTCTGTCAGATCTCGCCTGATACAATGGATGCATACAGCCAAGTTTTCCGCTCATCCGGGGGTAAGCAGAACATCGCCCTAATTTCTAGACGTTTCTGGTGGCCTACCCTGCACAAGGATGTCAAAGAGTATGTTTTGGCTTGCTCTACCTGCGCCAGAAATAAAACCTCACTTCAACCACCCTCAGGTCTGTTGCATCCTCTTCCGGTACCAACTCGTCCCTGGTCTCACATCGCCATCGACTTTGTCACTGGTCTCCCAATCTCCCGAGGTATGTCTACAATTTTTACCATCGTCGACCGATTTTCAAAATCTTGCCATTTGATTCCCCTCAGGAAACTTCCCACGGCCTTCCAAACCGCCCAGCTCCTTGTTAAACACGTCTTTCGACTCCATGGAATCCCCCAGGAGATTCTTTCTGACCGCGGACCTCAGTTTATTTCTCAAGTCTGGAAGGCCTTCTGCGCAGCTCTCAACTGTAAGTCATCTCTCACTTCTGGGTATCATCCACAGTCAAACGGTCAAACTGAACGAATGAACCAGCAGCTCGAGTCTACTCTCCGTTGTCTGACATCCAACAACCCCACCGACTGGAGCCAATACCTCACTTGGATTGAATATGCCCACAACTCTCTCAAGTCTGCTTCCACCGGTCAGTCTCCTTTCCAGGTTAGTCTCGGATATCAACCTCCTCTTTTTCCAGCAGACGAGAGACAGATTTCGGTTCAGTCTGTCAACCATCACATTCGTCGTTGTCAACGAGTCTGGAGAGACACCATCGCTTCACTCAACCGCTCTTCTGAGTCAACCAAACGCTTCGCTGACGTCCAGCCCCAGAATACGTCGTTGGTCAGGAGGTATGGCTCTCCACTCGGGACATTCCCCTCAAGGGGATGTCTCGCAAGTTATCTCCAAGATTTATTGGTCCGTACAAGATTGCCCAAGTGATTAACCCTTCTGCCGTACGCCTGCAACTTTCTTTGAGTCTTCGCATCCATCCCACGTTCCACGTCTCCCAGGTCAAACCAGTTGTCTCTAGCCCTTTGTGCCCTCCATCCGACTCCCCTCCACCCACCCTGGACGTCGATGGACATCCTGCCTTCACTGTCCGCCGGATCGTGGACTCCCGTCGGCGAGGTCGTGGATGGCAGTACCTCGTTGATTGGGAGGGCTACGGTCCGGAGGATCGCCAATGGGTTCCTGGCTCCTACATCCTCGATCCGTCTCTGATAGAGGATTACGAGCGCTCCCTTCCGTCGACATCTTCTGGACCGCCAAGAGGCGGTCGTTGAGAGGGGGGTACTGTTGGGATCTGGAGCTGTTCCACCTTTCTCCAGCAGAGTGCGCCGTGGATCCTCCTGAACTGAGCCTCCAACACACCTGAGGCGCATCTCGTCATCAGAGGATCCTCTCGTATATAACCTGCCTTCAGACCTTGCTTCAACGCCGCAGTGTTGATCCAGTTTGGAATCCTGTTTCCCTTGTGAGCTCTGGATGAGCTTAACCTGCCGAGCCTGCCCTCTGAGCCAAACCTGAAGACTCTTCTCTGGATTCTCAATGCAGCTCTTGGCTAAGAGCTGGAAACCCCAAACCAAGGTCTGCACTCAAGTCAGAAGTAAGACGCTGAAGCGATTATTGGACTCTGCTGAACTAACAGTCTCTGGACCCAACTGTTCCTCTCTCAAAGTCAAAACCCGGACTCTTCAAGACTCCAGTGAACCTGCCCCCAGGCCAGAACCAGTTCCAGTGTTTAATTCCATGTGCTTGTGCTCAAAATAAACATTGTTAAACTTTACATCCGTCTCCGTTGTGTTCTGCATATTGGGCTTTTCTGTACCCATCATGACAGAGAGTCATAAAAAACACACAAAAAACACAACAAAACGACCTCCAATCACTCCCAGGCAATAAGAAAAAGGACACCCACATGAGAGAGAAAAAAAAATAAAATTAAATAAAAATTAAAAATATATAAAAAACTATTTTTTTTTTTTTATTTAAAAATGTTTTGAGATAGTACAGTACAGTTTGTGCCAAGGAAAGTATACACAAAGGACTGGGACAGAATGGAAATTAACCTGACCAACCAATCGCAGTAATGGTTGCCAGATTTCTGCAAATTTGTCAGAGGAACCCTGTAGTGATAACCTAATTTTTTCAAGTTTAAGAAAATAAACCATATCCCTCAACCAAAGTATGAAAGAAGGAGGTTGTGGTGATTTCCATTTAAGAAGAATTATCCTCCTTGCAATGGAAAGCAGGTATTTTTAAAAATATATTCAAGTAGAATGTGTTCTGATATCAGATATTTGGAGATTAATTTCAGACGTGCAGTTTGCTAACTGAAGTGTGAATGTGCAGCTGGCTCACAACAGTCCATTCAGTGGGCCGAAGACAATGTGTGCAGATACTGAGAGTCAAAGTTATAGGATATGGTGGTGGGCAACCTACCCAGTGCATGTAAAAGTGCTAGAGACAAGAAAATGGAGGAAAAAAACAAGAGAGAAAAGGAAACTGAGCTTTCCCACATAAACAGACTCTAGGCACCGTTCAACTTCAGCATTTAAACCCTTGCTCAAGGCTGCAATCCAATTATTCACCGCCAAATGCTGCTTTCAAAAAGCCCTAACCCCATTTAAGAGGTCCGTTCACCCACAGGACTCTTTTTAATAAACAGCAGCAAACAAGTGTTGACCAAAAGGCAGCAAACCACTGCTTTGTGATTTCACTTTTAACCGCTTAATTAATCAACTACTTTGCCTTTAATGACCTGAAGTTCTTTACAAGAACATTTAGGAAGTGAACGTAACAAAGAGAGGAGCAGGCTGAGAGGAGACCAGCTAATTTTGAATGATGTGGATGTTGATTCCCTTTTATCAGCTTATTATGCTTGAAATGATTATTTCTTAATAATTCCAGAAACTCAGATTTAACTGACAATTTTACTCTGAAGTCATTTGTATTAAAAACTTTGCCTAATAGCTTTAAAGGAAAAGTCCTTTAATGGATCATTATTTGTACCTAAAACTAATATGTTCACAGTGATTTCATGAATTTAGCGTTAATCAGTAAAAAAAATAAAAACACTAATTTACGTCGCGATCACTGAATCTGGGAGCGGCCATTTTTGACCAAATATAGTATCCCCTCCCTCCTGCCATCTTCCAGCAGTGACGGCGGTAAGCCTAGCGCCATTCTCCCCGCTTTACAAGAAAAATCAATGGGAACTACTAGACACATCTAACCTGACTCCGCCAGATGGATTTGCTCCGCATATCCATCCGGAAACTTTCCGTTGAAGTTATTTTGGGAAGGGGCGAAAATACTGGTTAGCTGATTGGCCTAAGTTGGTGATAGACGGGCCAAATAAACCAATCAGATCAATGTGGATATGACGTACTAACAGAGCGACGACGAAGAGGAGCCAATTGATAGATCAAACTCTTGCCGAAACCAGTCGGGAGAAGAGCAAAAACATCTTTTCCTCTGAGAAAAGCCTCCAGAGCAGTGTTTTGCTCTTCTTTCAGTGAAGAAATACTCTGTAATTCCGATAAAACTTGCTCGATAGCCACGCTAACGCTAGTTTCATCGGCTGAAGCCGCCATGTTCTTTAGACTGAACTGTCGCGCTTCTCGTTGCGTCACACCTCAACCCGCCTCAAAGCCAACGCTGATTGGACGTTTGTTTGGTGAACGGCTCCAAATTTTCTTTAACGGAGAGTCTTCAGACTGATCTACGAGTGAAACCTTGAAAGCTTGCGAGATCAGGATGGTCTCACGAGGCTAAGACACGTCTGCAATCAACAACAATTATTGAAGATTTCCAAAGGACTTCACCATTGAAATTCACCAGAGCTATATTGAAACAGACTATGCCCACGTGTATGGCAGCTGAATGCTGGAATACATCGGGTAAAAGAGAAAAAAAAAAAAAAGAGTTATTCCACCTTTCTGATTCCTGATCCTCCACGGACGGGTTGGTCGTTGGATCGCCAACTTGAAGAGGGAGGATTTGCCATCGAACTTCTGGCCAGAGAAAAAACACGTAATATGTAGCCAACATTTGGAAGAAGAATGTTTTCAAGATGACTTGGATAATAGCGCGTTGTGACAAACACCAGATACAGCACTGGGACTTGATCAACAGCCGATAACGTCACAAACCAGTAGGTGGCAGTAGTGTTCTTTGACAAACATGGATGCCTCCAGTAAAGCACATTCACATGAAAATTACTCTGAATTAAAAACACTGATCATTTATTGAACAGGATGGAATAATTTCATATTTAAAGTACTTTCAGAACTCTTCCTTTAATACAGGAGTTAGAGATGGATTGAGTAAATGTTGGAGACAGAAGCTGAAATCATGTACATGTAGCTACGATGCTAACAAGTGGTAAATGGAGCTACAGCTTAAAACCCTTTTTGTTCTACTCTTTCCCTTTCTTCACATCCCTTCTCCTGTAGAGGACAAACTTGTTAAGCTTGGGCCAGAGGCCAGTCATTATCTTCACATCGTCTGATGCAAGAACCGATAGCCATTCTGACTACTTCCTTGTTGAGATGAGAGGGGTCAATGAGTTAACCCATTTTAAAGAAATGGAGAGGGAAGTGTGGAGCCCGACTTGTGATATATTGACGACATTGACTTATGTAGCAGATTGTGATTTGAATTTGCAAGTCCTCATTATAGCCTGACTCTGTCTGAGGACACCATTATTAACGCAGAGGGATACTCAGATGCCCCCATGAATACTAAAGCCCTGTTTGCCTTCATTGGAGGATTTGCTACCAAATCGATTATAAAAATATGTACTCTCCATCAGTGGGAGAATTTGACATTACCATAGTTGAAGGTTTTTTTCTTCAACCACCCAGTCAGCACATGGGGAAAAATGCTAAACCCTAATTACGAAAATTACCTTTCTCTATGAATTCATTATCGATTTCATCATCATCTTCATAAGATCCATCTATTTTATTATCTGTCGTGCTAAAAAGTGCAATGTTTGTTCAGAAAATGATTAGCTGGAAATAATGTGAATTAAAGTTTGAGTCAGCAAAGCCGTACTTGTCATTGTCTAATTTAGAGACATCCCATTATGCATGCACACGCACCGGTTTTCAGATATACACCACCCTGTGATCCCCCTGCTATGGATTGCCCTTGCTTCTTTTAATGTTTGCAAACAGAGCTGCACTAGAAGCCTCTGGCTGGCCTCTTCACTGCTAATCAGGGCTCCCACACACTTCAAGCTGCTGTTGCCACAAACATAAAGTTCCTCAATACAGATTAAAGAATGTCAATCAACCATCTCATCATCTCACTTTGCTTAGATTAGCATTTTCTCCAGGAACAGTTGACAGTTTATTGGGTTAACGCGTCCAAAAGCCTGTTAAGGTAACTCAGTGCACTTTAGCATCTCAACATGGCTTCCTGTTGTTCCGGCTGAGCATCGGAATAAGGAAGAGAAGAGATTTATGTGACTATAAACGCGACATGGTTGCATTAGTATTTATTTTCTCAATATTTTTTAGCTTCTACAGATTATATATTTCATTTTTTTTCTGTTTGTATTTGGCTTTGCGTGATCTGAAGAATGCAATTAGAAAAGAATGCAATTTGTAAAAGTCAATCTGAAACAGAGAAATCTGACAAAAAAGGGTGAAAATTCTGTTAAAAATGTTTTAAAAAGAAATTGAATTAGAAAACTACACTACTTACCGCAGGTATTCTGCACAGATGCAAACTATATCAGCCACTTGGTTATTAATTTTCATGTATTTCTTTCCTTTTCTTCCAACCTGAAAGGAATATAAGTGTGGGTCTCCTGTTTAATGATGTCAGATGCTGAGTTCGAATTCAGTGGCTGCACCTTCTGAAAGCCAGATTCGTTAGATGATTACGTCATAGAGCGGCTCCGTGGCAAGTTCAGATAGGAAGACTCCTTTTATGCGGCCGACAAATGAAGCCTTCTTTTTGCCCGTTTTGAAGGACAGGTCCGCTCTATCCTCCGCATCCTTGGATATCCCATGATTCATTGCAAGTCCAAGTAAGCCGGCTGCTCCGTGCTCAGAGGAAAAAGGAAATGGCGCCGAACAGTGGTGAATATTGGAAGTGAAGTTTATTATAATACAAGTATGAGAATATCTTTGTCTGAAATGAATGAAAATAGTTGTTTTAAATCGTTATTGAGTCAGATATGTGGGGGTAATGTTGGGTTTACTGAAAGGTTTTATCTGTTACTGTGTAAATGGGTTTGACTGTTATTTAAGGACATATTGTAATATTTCTGCAGAGTGGGGACTATAAATCTAATATCTGAGATGACGGTACTGCTGCTGAAGCTCAGCAGAAATGTTATTAGCACCCAGAACATTAGCACCCATGCCTGCTTTGTGTGTCAATAGTTACAGTTGCTAAGCGACAGAGCTTACAGGCGATGAAAGACGGAGAAGGATGGACCTCTTTGATTCCACATCCAAAACTCTTCCAACCTCCATATTTTCATGAACCTGGAAGGATCCAGTCCAAGTAGACTGCGTTCTTGGAGGACGCAACCTCTGAAATCTGAAGTCAGAAGTGAAACCACTTCTGACAATCTCCCCAACTCCACTACTTCATGAACTTCTGCCAGCTACTTTGTTTCCTGTCTTTCATTACTGGACAAACTGATTGATCCAGGTGTGTCTGACATAATCTACTCTGTCAATTTATCCCCCCAGTCGGCCTCGATAGAAGACTATTCACACCAAGCCTGGTTTCATCCTATTACATAGGAGTTTTCCTCTCCACTGTCACCACATGCATGGTATGAGAAATTGCTGCAATGTCCCTAAGGGCTCAGCTAGCATTTAATGCAATCATTAACCAATTCGTGATGTTTCTGCTTATGGACTCAGTTTATTGAACAGTGTGGATTAAGATATTATATAAACTATTACTGTGTTTAAAACATGTAAGAGAAAAATAATAACAAAATGTAAGACAATGAGTCAGTTTAACCTTATTCATAGAAATTAAAGTTAAAAATCAAAACTAAAAAAATTATCTCACAGCAATTTGTAAATATTAAATATAATATATATATATATTTGATATAAAATGCATTTAAATGTTTATGCATTTCCCTTTTGGATTAATAAATTATTATTAATTGAAGTGAACTGAATAGCAAAAACTGTATTATGTGGTTATGCAATAAGTTTCTGCAGTTCTGTAGCTGATATTGTAATAATCCCACTTTTATTGAAGGTTTCCTGTTTTTGTAAAGCTTCAAATAAAATTATTTTATTATAAAACAGCACCATATTTAATATAAAATTCATAAAACACAACTTCCAGTAGGTTAACTTTGCAGTGTAACGTGTAAACTTTAATTTCACACTTCCACTGTATTTATGAACCACAGCAGAGCTGTAAACGTGTTTTGACCAGTGAACCATAAATGATCATAAGGATACCTTGTTTATTTTTTTACTCCGAGGAATATTTCGTCCTGGATTGTTTTTTTCCTGCTTCATTAACTAAACTCTTTGCTTTGCTGTTATTCAAAACAGTGTCATACTGCGGTCGGGTTTCTATCAGATGGCTCAGTGAGTCACTGAACCGGCAGGCTTAAAGAGAGTCGCTAAAAGCACTTGGTCTCTGTTTCACCTTCAAGTTACGGTATAGGTATATTAATATAACACTTAAATCCTTTAGGTTTGTTACATCAAATGGGAAAAAATACTAACTTTTTTATGGGTCAAACTGTTATTTCATCAGCAGTTTATGCACTAAGGTTGTGAGTCCAGACTTTGAGAAAATCTTTGCCACACTAATATACCGTTACTAGCAGCCAGTTAAAGACTAAATCCATTCTTTTGTGTTGTTTACTTACGTTTCCTTTTCTACAGTATTTTGCAACTGAAATCCAAAATTTTTCTATGGAGGGATTTTTTTAAATAGATAATTGTACATTTAAATTTTATTTAAAAAATACAATACAGTAATTAACTTTGTGAAAATCAAAAATGGTCTTAGACATGTTTTTTACTTAACTAATTTTCTCAAATTTAATTTCTTTTTTTTCTTTTTTCAAAATTGTTTGTACAAATGTTATTTTTTCAAATTTTATCTAACATTTTTTTCTTACAGTAATATGGAAGGGGATTAGCACCCGCTTAAAAACAAAACCAAAAAGAAAACATTTTAATATGAGTTTAATATGGGGGAAAAGTGTTTTTTCCCTGTGGCCCTAAATGTCTTCCGTAGAAGAAGTTAGAATTCTTAGATTTAAGTCAGAATTCTGTGAAAAATGTCAGAATTCTGCAAATAGTTATGGCCAACCAACCAGACATTGTGATCATCTATCTATCTATCTACTTATAGAGATATCTATATATATATATATATATATATATATATATATATATATATATATATATATATATATATATATATATATATATAGATAGATATAAACACCTTGGGAGAGTGACCCCATACATACATACATATACATATATATATATATATATATATATATATATATATATATATATATATATATATATATACATATATATATATATATATATATATATATATATATATATATATATATATATATATATATATATATATATCTCTATATAGATATATATATATATATATATATCATGATTCTTATTGATGGTCCTAATTTAGAGGTTTTTCAGTTTTCATTGCAGACTCTGAGTTGAAGCTGATTAAAAAATGTTCCTACAGACCGATTAAAATATTTCTGTTTTTTGACAAAAAGATTGGATTGAACCCACGTCTTGACATTATCATATATTCAGGGTTATCAAAGGTTGCATTTATCTTTTCTTTTCTTTTTCTAGCACCAGCTGAGCTTTTATGATTCCTTAAGTTAATTAAAGTACGAACACAAAAGCTTCCAAGGTAAAATGAAGTGAGGAAAAAAATGCTTTCCAGCTATGATCTCAGCAGGAGGCCCAATGACTTGCTCCACCATTACCCCTCAAAAGTAAGTCTGTGTGTAGGCTGATAAGGCATGCTTTTGTGCAGGTTGGTGAAGTGTTTACTGAGAAACACTGAAATTATCTATGATTTCATGAAAGAAAGACAGAAACAAACAAAAGAAAATTGAACAAAAAGGTAGAGAAGGAGAGGAATTAAACAATGAAATCAAGACTCCGTTGATTGAGTGCTTTAGATGTTAACGACCAAAAAAGGCGAACATTAAAGTTACAATCTGTGTCTAAAATCCAAGTTTCTGTGGTCGGCTTTGCACCATCTTACATTAGTCTAATGAGATGTGTGCTTTAGAATGTGTAGGCATCATGAAACACGTTTTCATGTCTGTTCCACATAAAGCATCAGGTTGTCTCTAATTTACCCAGAAAAGTCATAGACAGATGAACTGCACTGGAAAAACCATCTAGAAATAAGAAAAATGTTCTTAAATTAAGTGTACTTACCCTTGATTTGAATAGGTAAATGAGTTCATTTACAAATGCAATGAGTATTTTTACACTTAAAATAAGATAATCAGATAATATGCATCTGAAATAAGACAATGCAATTTTGTTTTCTTATTTTAAATCTAAATTGTCTTGTTCCATTGGCAAAATGTCTCTTTTATCTCCTCATTCCAAAACAAATGCACTTATTTTAAGACAAAATGACTTATCAGTCATCCAGGCCATAGTCATTCCAAAATAAAAAATAAAAAAAAAACAATCCACAGGACTTTGTTTCCAAGTTTGAAGACATTTTGCTTCCCATCCAGAAAGTTTTTTCAATTAAAAATGTCCTTACACTGGAAGAACAATCTAGAAATAAGTAAACAATTCTTAAATGAAGTGTATTTACCCTTAATTTGAGTGGGTAAATGAGATAGTTTGCCAATGGAATGAATATTTTTACTCTTAAAATAAGATAATTAGATAATATGCACTTGAAATAAAACAATGCAATTGTGTTTTCTTATTTTAAGTGTAAATTGTCTTTGTGTTGTGTTCTAGATTTTGAATTTTTTCCAGTGTATAGCTTTGAGTTTAAGGCAATTATACAGTGGCCAAAGTTTTTTTAATGAAGTACACTGCAAAAAAAGAAAAAAAAAAAAGAAATCTAAATTGTTTTTTCTTAAAATAAAATATATTAAAATATAAAATAAGTGCATTTTGTCTTGAATTGAGGAGCTAAGTGAGACACTTTGCCAAGGAAATAAGACAATTTACATTCAGAATAAGAAAAATCATTCGCATTGTCTTATTTCAAGTGTATTTCATCTAATTATCTTATTTTAAGAGTAAAAATACTCATTCCATTGGCAGATTCACTGGAAAAATGATCTATAAATAAGTAAATATTTCTTAAATTAAGTGTATTTACCCTTAATTTGAGTTGGTAAATTATATAGTTTGCCAATGGAATGAGTATTTTTACTCTTAAAATAAGATAATTTGAGAATATGCACTTGAAATAAAACAATGCCATTGTGTTTTCTTATTTTAAGTGTAAATTGTCTTGTTCTATCGCCAAAATGTCTCTTTTACCTCCTCAATCCAAGAACAAGGGCACTTATTTTAAGAAAATATGACTTATCTAGATTTTGAATTTACCTGTTGAAATTAAGGGTAAATACCCTTAATCTAGAGAAATCTTTCTTTATTTCTGGATCATTTTTGCAGTGTAAATGGTAAACTAACTATCCTCCCAAGCAAAGGGACTGATCCGCACTGCAAAAACGATCTAGAAATATGTCTTAAATTAAGTGTATTCACCGTTAATTTGAGTAGGTAAATGATATAGTTTGCCAATGGAATGAGTAATTTTACTCTTAAAATAAGATAATTAGATAATATGCACTTGAAATAAGACAATGCAATTGTGTTTTCTTATTTTAAATGTATATTGTCTTGTTCCATTGGCAAAATGTCTCTTTTACCTCCTCAATTCAAGAACAAATGCACTTATTTTAAGAAAATATGACTTATCTAGATTTTGAATTTACCTGTTGAAATTAAGGGTAAATACCCTTAATCTAGAGAAATCTTTCTTTATTTCTGGATCATTTTTGCAGTGTAAATGGTAAACTAACTATCCTCCCACGCAAAGGGACTGATCCGTGCGCACCTCTCCAAGTTATCATTTTCCTTTTCATGTCAGTATTTGCGAGCGCGCTCTGCTGTAGGTCCCCCTATGATCTCGTACCCTCTGGGCTATAATTAATTAAAACTGCAACAAGGCCTGATCAGGATTTTTTTTAGTGATTCAGCAACAAGCAGCCTTTCCATCCAGCCCACAGCTCTGATCCTAACTCAACGCAATTGCTTCTTTTTTTCTGCATTGAATGTGTGAAGCTCATTAAGCTGCTTGTCAAACATGCATTGCACAACTTATAGGTTGCACTACCCGCCAACCATTCGCAGAGGGCACAGAGTTACTGCTGTTTAGAAGTGCGCGATGTAATTGAAAAAAAAGGGCATGACTCATTTCTAATTTGACTATTGCTATGATTTAATTGGTACATGGTTTATTAATGGGACTGAAAAGAAGAAAAGGAAACAGTGGGTTCTGTGCTCTCTGCTGTGTAGTTACCACCGGGAATATCCTGACCACTGCAGCCTCTTGTCCTTGGCCACGGAGGATTACTTTCACTCGCCCGCTATTCAAATACTTTCTTTTGATCTTACATTTCCAAATTAGGATTCTATTTCACACCATGAAAATTTAATTACCATTTTTGAGGGTTTCAGAGAGACGTGTTACAATTGTATTCACACATGGCCTGCATTAGATATGTTAAACAGCAACTTTCTTTTCTGTTTCTTGGGGAGACATTTTCTTCTGGTTGCCTGGTCGGAGACCTGGATGTTAAATTAGTGATGGCCTTTTATGGTGCCACTCTCTGAAACAAGCTGTCTAAAAAAAGTCAGAGCGCTGGGTTAAGAGGGCGCCCTGTGCTGCTATTGTAAATTGTTCTTCAGCAATTATTCAGCAATCAAACTCAAGGACTGGGTTCTTAAAAGATTTGTAGACAAGCCAGAGTTGCTGTTCCACTTGAGGAGGGATTTATACATAAGAATGCACAGCATGCTGTCAGCAACAAAAACACAGTCGCAGCGTCTGTCATAATATATTTTTTCTTGGAGGAAAAAGGACGGATAAACTCAGCGGTCCATGATACTTGCAGTATTTTGACATCTCTATATAATAAGACTCTGACAGGAAGGGAAAGGAACAGATATATGAAACCTTTGGGTAAACATTCGATCAAGATTTCTAACATGATCTGAAACTTTAAAACATCTGATCTACTTTTTAACCTTTTACATCATATTTTCGATCTATTTTATGTGATTTATGTGACAATGATTTATGTATTTGTTTTAAGGATATGTTAAAAAAAATAGGAGGAAATTCTCTGTGAAACTCACCAGAGTCAACACTTCAGAGAAACACTGCAGTCACAGATGTTTGAACATTTCTACCAGCTTAACAAAGCCATACTACCCCCCCACCCCCACCCCCACCATCCCGCAGGTGGTTTGTTATTTGCTGAAAATTCAACATCCTTGGTACAAGCAGTTCCCCTCTAGACCAGAAGGTGGCAGCAGTGATACCATCATGTAGAATATCCTACTTTTACATTTTAACCCTTTAAAACCCGATCCAAGAATAAAACAAAACAGAAAATTACTTTTTTTTTTGGTTTGAAGTCCTTATTTGGCTTTTTAACAAAATATGTAAAAAGAAAAAACAGAAATAAATTTTTAATATTAATAATTTATTACTTTGCGATAAGTCAAGATCATTTTTTGTGTAGTCTTCTACTGGCTTTTATCAGGTATATCCAGAGATGGGAAGTAACAAAGTACAAATACTTTGTTACTGTACTCAAGTAGATTTTTCTGATATTTTTACTTTACTACTTATTTTTATGGCGACTTTTTACTTCTACTCCTTACATTTTTACACAAATATCTGTACTTTCTACTCCTTACATTTAAAAAAATTGGCTCTTTACTTTAGTTTTGAATCATTTCAATGGAGTTACCGTTATTATTTTTCACGTCATCAATGCCAAATTCAATCTAATTGGATGGGAATCTACGTTGCATTTGACGCACCACTACAAGATGAATCGACAGATTCGGCGGTATTCATTCGCTGCAAATCATTGCAGCTTGGTGGCGGTGGCGTTAGCATAGTAGTATGGACGACGAGATGATTGAAAATGAACACAACGGAGATCTAGTCCTATTGGCAGTCATCCATTTAAAATGTAGGCAACGGCATGAAAAAAGTGGTTTCTACTTTTACTTTTATACTTTAAGTAAATTTACAAGCCTGTACTTTGTTACTTTTACTTGAGTAAAGAAGTTTAATCAGTACTTCCACTTTCACCAGAGTATTTTTTAACACAAGTATCTGTACTTTTACTCAAGCACGGAAAGTGAGTACTTTTGCCATCTCTGCCCGCAGGTGGTTTGTTATTTGCTGAAAATTCACCATCCTTGGTACAAGCAGTTCTCCTCTAGACCAGAAGGTGGCAGCAGTGATACCATCATGTAGAATATCCTACGTTTACATTTTAACCCTTTAAAGCCCGATCCAAGAATAAAACAAAACAGAAAATTACTTTTTTTTTGGTTTGAAGTCCTTATTTGCCTTTTTAACAAAATATGTTTAAAAGAAAAAAACAGAAAAAATTTTTTTGATATTAATAATTTATTACTTTGCGATAAGTCAAGATTATTTTTTGTGTAGTCTTCTACTGGCTGTTATCAGGTATATCTGATTGTGTACAATAGGATTTTGAGCAAAGTTTTTACCATTAAATTATGCAAAAGGTGTCAGACGCAAAACATTTCAGAAACCGTATGTATCAAATATGATACGTTTGGCATTACAGGGTTAAAGTTAGTATTTTATATAATGTAAATCAATTTATTGTCCCATTATAGGGAAATTCAATTTTAATTCAGTTTATTTCTATAGCGCCAATTCACATCATGTCAACTAAGGGCTCTTTCCAGTTCAACCAGATCATCCAGTCAGATTGATTCAAAGTTTTCTATGTAATGAAAACCAGCTGATTGCATCGACAGTGGAGAGGAAAAACTCTTAATTTAGGGAAATCTTTATTTATTTCTGGATCCTTTTTGCATTGTGTAGTTGAGGCTTGAAACTATAATTAAAACGCACATAATAAAGACACATCCAATAAAGGTATTTGTTTACATTATTTTCTATATCACCTGTGTCAAAAGCAGATTTATAGTTTTAAGCCAGATTAGCAGAGTTCTTGCCTTGTAGATTAACATATTGTGTGGATTTAAGCCTGGATCTCAGCAGCTCATCAGGAGCTACCGGAGGCCTCTTTGGCTGCTTCTCTGATTAATGCTCAGCCTGTCAGATCGGTGAGACGTTCAAGGTTCAGCATTTTATTTTACAACCTCACCCCCGTGTTAAAGATCTCCACAATTTAATCTCTCAGGTTTCGCTGTCCCTTGGTCTTCATGAGGCTGCGGTTATTAATCTTCTCTAACATAGTTTCCATGTACTAATTAGGTCGTTTCTGAAGGCAGGTCATATATTTGCGGTATCGGGGTAAGAGCAGCAAAATGCACATGAAGGGACTTATTTTATTGGTAGAAACGTTTGTGAAGCAGTGTTCTCATCTTTTAGGCTGTATGCTGGTAACCTTGATTGCTTTGTTGCTGTGCCGCAGGTTGATCCTGGGTTTGAAGATGTTTGCTGCTCCGACTTTAATCCAGAAAACGTCACTTTTAGGAATTACATTGACTTGGATAACTCCCAGTAAAAAAATACCTTTAGGAGTACTTTACCCAAGTTTTATACTTTTAGTAAAGTAATATTTTGTGAGAGTATTGCTGATCTAATTTAAATAATGTTTGGGGTTGTGTTACACTGCAAAAATGTCTAGAAATAAGTAAAGATTTCTTAAATTAAATGTATTTACCTTTAATTTGAGCAGGTAAATAAGATTATTTGCAAATGGGATGAGTTTTATACTCTTACAACAAGATAACTAGAAAATATGCACTTGAAATAAGACAATGCAATTTTATTTTTGTTATTTTAAATATAAATTGTCATGTTCCATTGGCAAACTGTGTCAATTTCCTGCTTAATTAAAGAAGAAATGCACTTATTTTAAGAAAAAAAATACTTATTGAGATTTAATTTTTTTTGCAGTGTACCAACCCTCAGTAAATTAAATTATTCCCAATCTGATGGAAAAACAATAAACAGTAGATACTGTAGCTTAAAGTGCGAACAGAAGTGCATTACCTACTATATGTACTGTATTGGTTTTATAAGTTTGTATTCAAAAATTTTATCTGGAAAAAGAATCAGAAATAATTAATAAGCCCAGGAGGAAATTACTTAAATTACTTAAAAATGTTTATTTTCCCCAAATTTGTTATTTTCTGATGTGATTTGATCTTTTTTAATTTCATCGTCTTCTTTAAAAAATACGTCTAATTACATCACTTTAAATATTAAATCGCATGTTATGATCCATAATTATTCAGTACATGAGTATCCATTTTACCGAGTACTTTAGACTCTTACGTAATTTCTAACAAGACTACACTGTAAAAACGATCTAGAAATAAGTAAAAATGCCTTAAATTAAGTGTATTTACCCTTAATTTTAATAAGGTAAATGAGTTGATTTGCCAATGGAATGAGTATTTTTACTCCTAAAATAAGATATTTAGATAAAGTGCACTTGAAATTAGACAATACAATTGTTTTTTCTTATATTGAATGTAAATTGTCTTGATCCATTGGCAAAGTGTCTCACTTAGCTCCTAAATTCAAGAAAAAAAGGACATATTGAGATTTCATTTTTTTGCAGTGTACTTACTACTTTTACTTGAGTAGAATTACTGGATCCTCTGCTTTCAGGTCATTTTCTGTATTGCTTTGTGGTAATACCCAGGGAATACTCATCCAGGGGGGGTTAGTATACCCACGATTTAGTTTTCTCCTTCCCCTAAAAATACAAAAATATTTATGGATATAACTTTTTAGCACAGATGTCAAAACTATTCATTTTTATTACTCCAGTAGGAGTATAAATCCTGTTGTTTAAAAATCACCTTAACTTTAAAGTAAAAGTGTAAAATTGTCACGGTCTTGGTTCTGTTAAGTTTTCAGTTTCATGTAGATCCATGTTTTTCCTTGATTTCTAGCTTTATTGATGTTTTCTGGATATATTTGAGTTGTTGGTCTCCTTTTCCTACACTGGAAAAAAAATCTAGAAATAAGTAAAAATTTCTTAAATTAAGTATATTTACCCTTGATTTGAGTAGGTAAATGAGATAGTTTGCCAATGGAATCAGTATTTTTACTCCTAAAATTAGATAATTACATAATATTTACTTGAAATAAGACAATGCATTTGTGTTTTCTTATTTTAAATCTAAATTGTCTTGTTCCATTTGCAAGATGTATCCTTTGTCTCCTCAATTGAAGAACAAATGGACTTATTTTAAGAAAAAATGACTTATCAAGATTTGGATTTTTTGCAGTGTAGCTCCTTCTAGAAGCCTCTGTTCACACCTGCTCCCAATCAGCTTGTTAGTTCTGTCTTTGTTCAGTAAATACTTGTACAGGTGCTGGTCATAAAATTAGAATATCATGAAAAAGTAGATTGATTTCAGTAATTCCATTTAAAAAGTGAAACGTGTATATTATATTCATACATTACATACAAACTCATATATTTCAGATGTTTATTTTGTTTAATTTTGATGATTACAAATGACAACAAATGAAAATCTCAAATTCATCATATCAGAAAATTAGAATATTGTGAAAAGGTTCAAAATTGATGGCCCCTGGTGCCACACTCTAATCAGCTAATTAACTCAAACCACCTGCAAAAGCCTTTAAATGGTCTTTCAGTCTAGTTCTATAGGCTACACAATCATGGGGAAGACTGCTGACTTGACAGTTGTCCAAAAGACGACCATCGACACCTTGCACAAGGAGGGCAAGACACAAAAGGTCATCGCTAAAGAGGCTGGCTGTTCACAGAGCTCAGTGTCCAAGCACATTAATAGAGAGGCGAAGGGAAGGAAAAGATGTGGTCGAAAAAAGTGTACAAGCAAGAGAGATAACCGCACCCTGGAGAGGATTGTGAAACAAAACCCATTCAAAAATGTGGGGGAGATTCACAAAGAGTGGACTGCAGCTGGAGTGAGTGCTTCAAGAACCACCACACACAGACGTATGAAAGACATGGGTTTCTGCTGTCGCATTCCTTGTGTCAAGCCACTCTTGAACCACAGACAGCGTCAGAAGCGTCTTGCCTGGGCTAAAGAGAAACAGGACTGGACTGCTGGTGAGTGGTCCAAAGTCATGTTCCCTGATGAAAGTAAATTTTGCATTTCCTTTGGAAATCAAGGTCCCAGAGTCTGGAGGAAAAGAAGAGAGGCACTTCATCCACGTTGCTTGAAGTCCAGTGTAAAGTTTCCACAGTCAGTGATGGTTTGGGGTGCCATGTCATCTGCTGGTGTTGGTCCATTGTGTTTTCTGAGGTCCAGGGTCAACGCAGCCACATACCAGGAAGTTTTAGAGCACTTCATGCTTCCTGCAGCTGACCAACTTTTTGGAGATGCAGATTTCATTTTCCAACAGGACTTGGCACCTGCACACAGTGCCAAAGCTACCAGTACCTGGTTGAAGGACCATGGTATCCCTGTTCTTAATTGGCCAGCAAACTCTCCTGACCTTAACCCCATAGAAAATCTATGGGGTATTGTGAAGAAGAAGATGCAATACACCAGACCCAACAATTCAGAAGAGCTAAAAGCCACTATTAGAGCAACCTGGGCTATCATAACACCTGAGCAGTGCCACAGACTGATCGACTCCATGCCACGCCGCATTGCTGCAGTAATACAGGCCAAAGGAGGCCCAACTAAATACTGAGTGCTGTACATGCTCATACTTTTCATGTTCATACTTTTCAGTTAGCCAACATTTCTATAAATCCTTTGTTTTTATTGGTCTTCAGTAATATTCTAATTTTCTGATATGATGAATTTGAGATTTTCATTTGTTGTCATTTGTAATCATCAAAATTAAACAAAATAAACATCTGAAATATATGAGTTTGTATGTAATGTATGAATATAATATACAAGTTTCACTTTTTAAATGGAATTACTGAAATCAATCTACTTTTTCATGATATTCTAATTTTATGACCAGCACCTGTAAATACTCTCCCTGTGCAGTTCCTCAGTGCTGGTCCCCCATCATTCCCTGGTCCTAGTGCCTGTTTTCCCCGTTGTCTCCACACTGGAAAAATTATCTAGAAATGCGTAAAAATTTCCTAAATTAAGTGCATTTACCCTTAATTTGAGTAGGTAAATGAGATAGTTTGCCTCTGGAGTGAGTATTTTTACTCTTAAAATAAGATAATTAGATCATAGGCACTTGAAATAAGTCAATGCAGATTTGTTTTCTTATTTCAAACGCAAATTGTCTTGTTCCATTGGCAAAATGTCTCTTTTTGTCTCATCAATCCAAGAACAAATGTGCATATTTTAAGAAAAAAATGACTTATCTAGATTTCTATTTTTTCCAATGCATGGTTCTGGTTCTGGTTTGCCTCTATTGCCTGTAAGAACTCCATTAAAATTACAAAAACGTAACGTAGCATTTTTAAAAGTAAAGAAGTAAAAGTAATGCAGGAAACAATGTTAAGGCCAGAAGCTTTACTGCACAACCCCATTAATGGGATATTTTTCTACAATTCTGGATGATAACTTCCTTAAACTTAATTTTCTTAGTTTTCTAACTAATGGTCAAATTTAACCTTGCATCATGTTGAAACTATAAATTTTTGATATGTGGGTAACAACGAGTTGGGGCAGCACCGAGTCCAATCACAAAGAAATTGTTTGGATGAAAGTAATTATTTTAACAATGAAAATGAGCTTAAATGAAACAGAAGTGGGTTAGGAGTAGAACTGAAAAATTGTCCAAAAAAAATTAGTCTAGTAAAGTATAGATAGCCAACATTTCTACTTAAGGTGACGAAATATTTGTACTTTGTTACTTGAAGTCGCAGCTTGTTAATAAATGTGAAAAAAGGGCTAAAAAATGGTTTGCAAAGAACCGCCTTGATGTTTTCCATACATGTGGAACAGCTTTTCACAGTTTATATCCATCATGGTGACTGAAATGTTTTCATCTGAATGGAAAAAGACCAAAGTTCCTCTCAGCTCTGGAGCTTCTGATCACTCGCTTGTTTCTTCACCCTTCACTGCATCCTTCAAACAACTGCTATTATTGTTCTAGCTAATTAATGATGTTTCATTCTCTATTTCTTTTATATGACAAATGAAGTGTCTTTCTGTCTCAGCTGATTGCCAAGTGTTTAGCTTCTTTGTCTGTTTCAATAGGCGATATTTAGGTATGTAATTAATTTTTTTTACTGGAAACACAATTGATTCATTAAAAAAGAGAGGATTCTCCTTATCATTTCCCCAGGAGGCTTGCACCCACAATTTCCTGTTCTATTTCAAGCACACAAACTGTTCATTCGAGGCCAATCCCAATCAAGACACATTTAATGATAATGGTGGACTTTCACTTTAGCTATTCAGAGTTAGCTGACCTTACAAAATTAAAATGAAAGGAAATTAATTTTCATTGAAATTTAAATTGTGCTTAGCAACCTCTAGCAATTTGTAAAAGCCTGAAAGTTTTTTGTTTTCATTATTGTTTTGTGACTTTATAAAAGACTTATTCACAGTGACTAGTGCATTGTTCTGGGTGTCATTGTGGCACGCCGCAGATCACAATAAGAAAATAAGTCATTTCCTTTTGTTCGAAGGGGATGCGGTTTGAACTAAAGAGGAATAGAGATTCTTGTCTTTTCTCTGATGCCTTTAACGGACAACTGATATTGATTCCAGTTGCACCGTTGGAGTTCTATATGGTGATCCATTTATCTGTTAATCTGTCTGCAGCCAGAGGTGGAGAGCCAAAACGGACGAGAGCCAATGCACCAAAGTCTGCATGACATTTTTAAGCTAATTAATCAATGCTGGGTCTGGGCAAAGGCCAAGAAAGCCTGCAGGAAATCTGCAGAAGCGCAACACTGCCACCTACTGTAAACCCTAACCGTTTGATGAGAGAAAGCTTTGGCACCCAAAGTGGTATTAAGAGAAGACAGCAGACTTGCCAAATCCTGGCACATTGCATTATCTGGTCAAAATAGGCAACCACCAAATCAGCTGCCGCAAAGCTGAGGGAGAAGAGCATATGGCCGCAGTGACTGAAACAGGACTCCCTGACGATGCTAATTATAATTTACAGATTTAATAGAGATAAAATACCTGGCTCGGGCAGTTGTCAAGGTTGGTGTGTGATTTATGCAGGATACATGGATTAAACCCTGCATGTAGTTCTGCAATCAATTGCCAACAGTATTTGCTGCAATCTGTTGGAGGAATCAAAGAAAACATAAGGCTTGTTTGGTTTTTATCAGTGGCAGAAACATAAAATCTCAAGCACTGTTCTATACCCGACTGAATACAAACAATATCATTTTTTTAATCCACAATGACATTTTTTGGAAAGTTCATATTTCATTGTCTCCTTCCTATCTCCTCTTTCTTTTATCTTTTATCTTTTTTTTTCCTTTTTCTTCTTCTGTTTTTCTGCTTTATTTACATTGCAGTGTCCATATAAACTGTAAAACTCCCTGCATAATTATAATAAAGCTATTTATATGCATGAAACAAGTGGAGCTATATGGCAATTGCCGTACTGCTACATTTGTTAAAGTAAAATTTGTTGGGCTCTATTTGGCATCAAGACAATTATTCTTATTGCCACATTGCCAGACAGGACACTGTATAAAAAAAATAAAATAAAATCAAAATATTTCATTGTATTGTCAGGTCTTCCTCTATCAGCCACTGCTTTGTTTCAGCGTACTGTCTACCAAACAGAAGGTAATAAAAGGGGATTCTGATCAAATTTGCTTTGGGAAAAAAAATGTCATCTATTTACTCCAGTTAAATAAATGGATCGATGGATTTCACTCAGTTGGCACTTTATTTTATCTTTGCAAAGAGAGAACAGTTCATCATACTGTTATTGCACGGTAATCAGCCCTGTTCCTATCTGGACAGAGTGTGTTTCCCTTACTTACAATAATGGAAAGTATGCAGAGTCAAAACCAATGACAGACACTTTGGTTAAACAGTAACATGTTATGATTAAACCTTGAGAAAGAAGAAGTTATGTCTGGTCTAAAAAAGCCTCACACAGGGGAACTGTTTGGACTTGCAGATGAAACAGGCTGGGTGAAAACTTCTTTAGTGAGTAAATAGCATAAATTAATATATGAAATAATAGAAACTAAGTTTTCTGACCACATTTCATGTTTCAGCATGGTTTGCTGGAATTAGGACTTACTTTTGATCAGACCCTTTTTTTTAAACCTATAATCACACTGGAAAAATGATCTAGAAATAAGTTAAAATTTCCTAAATTTAGTGTATTTACCCTCAATTTGAGTAGGTAAATTAGATAGTTCGCCAATGGAATGAGTATTTTACTCTTGAAATAAGATAAATAGATCAAATGCACTTAAAATAAGACAATGCAATTATCTTTTCTTATTTTAAATGTAAATTGTCTTGTTCCATTGGCAAAATTTATCCTTTTCCTCCTCAATGCAAGAACAAATGCTCTTATTTTAAGAAAAAAATTGACTTATCTAGATTTACATTTTTCCCAGTGCATAAACTAGGCAGATGATGACAGCATTAAAACACATTAAACTTAATTATATATTGCAATGCACTGATTGTAAACTTTGACATGTTATTTCTTAAGAAAGCAAAAACCAGGTTTTCATATTTATTTCTGGATGTTAACCAGATAAGGTTAAAACCTCTGTAAGGCATAGCTTAAAAATGCCTCTCTGATGTAAATCTGCATGCATATATGGGTCAGTTATTAAAAAATAAGGAATGCATATTTCTAAAGGTCTAGAGTGTTAAATATTTCTCAGGAAAATGATGAAAGCAAGTTTTTCTGTGTTTTTTCTCCAGAGATTAATATAATAAGGATTCCAGATTTTAAAAAAAGCAGAGGTTTTAGGATGAAACCTGACCTCTGGTGTCTTTCTATGATCTGTCCCAGTGGGTCCCCTTCTATGGCACGGGTACCATGGGAAGTCTCCATGCTCTTCCTGCTTATGCTCCATCCTCCAGGGGTCTTCTTGGCCCCATCCCAGCACCTGTGTGGATGCTGGGTGAAACAGACTGGGTGAAAACTTTTATAGTTAGTAAATAGCATAAATTAATATACGAAATAAGAGAAACTTCTCTGACCACAAACGGTAAAGAGTATGATCTACCTGGAGTCTTATTAATCTTTCTTTTCTATATCAAATTAAAAAGCGAAACAAGAGTAATCAAACAAAAGCTCACTTTTAACTCTAGGGCACCTACTCTGTATTCCTCTGCATGATTGGAGGGGCTATACGGCTGGAAATCCCAATGAAGGAATCATTCAAAGACTTCCATTTTCAAAGGTAAATATTTCAGACATTAAAAAGCCCTTTTGAAGTGAAATGAAACTGAATATTAATGCGGCACCAGCCTCCACCTACGTCTGCAGCTTATTGCACGATAAATTGATTAAAGATCAGTGGGAACTTTCCGTGCACCCCGTGTGCCTCATCAAGCTGGAGGGGAGAGGAACTTCAGCGAATGTCACTCATTTTTATCA
>CM060084.1:3126565-3236565 GCA_030533445.1 Cyprinodon diabolis
ATTAGCAGTTAGCGGCAGCTGCTGTTGTGTGTCCTGTATGTTTTTTTTCTAATTTCCCTTTTTAATTTCTATGTTACCATCAGACCTGCATCATAATACCTCCCTTTACAGTGCTGTAGCCAAGTGTGTTCATGTCTGTCTGTTTTCCGCTGCGTTCACCGTGGTGTGAAGGATCGGATTACGCTTTGACAAAGTCTGTTTATGTGTAGACACTGGGGGACGGTGGGGAATTAATTATTTATTTCATGTCTTAAACATTAACAAACAAAACAAAAAGACCTACAAATGTTTAATGAAATTAACATTATAAATCCAAAAGCACCAGCAACCAAATTCTACTAAAGATTGTCAGGGCTCCAGTCTTTGTGTTTGTTTTTGTGTTGTCTCCCTTTCACCAGCAGGAGGCGCCTGGTTCTGGTCCTCCTCCTCACACACCTGCTGACGGTTACCTCGTTTACGGAGTGCTCTTAAGCTGTTGTTTGCCACTACCTCGACGCCAGAGTGTTTGCCAGTTTTTGGAAGTCATCCTGCAAACTGGACCTTTTCGGACCTCCTCTCCCAGGAGGGATCAACTGAGCCTTAAACTGAGCTGGGGATTCAAACAGGAGGTTTGGATCCAGTCTCCTTGAGAGGATGTTGAAATTACTCTCTGAGCAAAGGAATCACCTTCACTACGACCCATTCAAGTACAGCAGGAAATCTGAGTGGCAATCAGCTTCTCCGTTCACCTACACCGTCCGAGTTCTTGGTAAACCCTGTTCCGCCCTCCGCTGTATCAGACAAACTCTGGAAAACAACACAGAGATTGGAGTCAAAGATTCTTTACTTCTCTGGAAACCTGAGTCATCAACCACATCCTCTTCTTCAAGTCAATGAATGAAATTTCCCACTGCGCCTGAACTAACAGTCTGTCTTCCCCTCACCTTCCAGTTCTGGCAGAGCAGATTTCTGAGCAACACTGCACCGTGCTTAACCTCTTCAATAAAACCTGTTAAACCTTTCACCCTTGTTTCTCTGTTTGCACTTCTGCATTTTGGGTCAGACCTTTAATTAAATCATGACAAAGATAGACCAGGTGGCCTCTGCAGCGCTTATGTTTTTCCTTTACATTGCAAAAAAAACCTAAAATCATAAGCATAAAACAAAACTGAAATACCCGAATACAGGTGGGGGGGTTAGGAAAGCACCCAATCTGACAAGCAGACAAAAACTATTTCATATTCATCCAGTCACATTCACACAATGCCACCCTTACATGCATACGGATATACAGTATACAAGCACCCAACGGAGATGCACACCCATCCTAGATGCCAGAGCAGCCCACAGGTAGCCACACCCACACCACCTGCTGAGATGCATCTGGGCACGGTGATTTTATCCCACCTGCCGTACAGCCACGCCAGTCAGCCAGCTCCCCCACAAAGATGGGGCCAAACCCTCCAATGTCCCAGATCCAGGAACCGGCATCCCCAATCCTAGCGGACAGACAAGATAATGAAGCCATGAAATGGGGACAAAAGACCGTAGGGCCCAAGGAGAGCAAGAAACCCCAGCCAAGCCATGATCAACCAGAGGCCCCTTCCCCAGGGGGAGGACAGAGGTATGAAAGACCCCATGCCACCCCCCAGCCTGCTCGGATATAGTGTCATTGCATGTTTATCTACTGTGTATTTAAAAGCATGCCATCATTTTTGTCCAGAACTGTTTCAAAATGTGTTTAATTTTAAATCGATCTGTTGAAGCAGAGCAATGTCTGACTTTCAGTTGTTAATTTGCAGATCTAGGTCTACTTATCATATTGATGTTTTCTCAGATATAAATTATCCCTGTGACCAAAGTGGGTTTTTATTTTTTATCAAATCATGGGTAAAACCAATTTTGTGTATGTAAGTGTTTGTTGTCTTGCTTTAGGATGAGCCCTGCTGAACCAAAACTTTCCCATGTAATGTGCGGAGCTAGTTTTCCACCAGACATGGTTTTCCATTTTTTTTGTCTTAACTTAAAATCCTTTTTTCATGTATGTGGTTAAAATGTGGCAAAAATATTTCACAGCATACAGCAAAACCCCTCCCCCAAAATTAAAAAGAAATGTAATGCATTTAAATAATACAAACTGGCTTTTACAGTGCTCAGTTCTAATCATTTCAAGCTTTTGTCAGTCTGTAAAAAATGTGATTCTTTCTATGTCAAAGAACAAAAAGCTTCAGACCAACCCTCTATAGTTTGGCCGTCTGCCTCAAGCTATTTCCTTCTCGGGGCTCTTTTAGCTGCATTGCTTAATATTCCAAACAGGTATCTTATTCTACAATTCATGCCTGCTGAATGTGAAAAACCAAAAAGAGCAAACAGAGATCAATTTCTGTTGGCTTTATCATTCACATACACCTTTCTTTTACTATAACAAGGAGCAAATCTGATTTTACACCTTTTTTCTACCGCCTTAACCAAAGCTTCATTATCATATCAGAATGTAAGACCCAGATCCCCAGCCTTATTCAACCTTAGCTAAGTTTTAGTCTATATCTTTAACCCTTCAACGGTTCTTCAAGGTCTCAGATTTGTTCTTACACAGCCACAGACGAACCAAAGCCATCTGAAACCCTGAGTGCCTGCCCTGGCTGGTTGTGACAGCCAGAATCATTGCCTTTAAATGGAAAAACTCACTGCGCACCTTACCCCCTGCAGAACAAGGTTAGTGTTCTCATTTTATCTCTGGTGGTACACATCTTTAATCAAAATTAATATTTCTCTGATTTCTGTTCTGACTCTTGAAGGAGGAGGTTGCATTTTCCTGCTTCTCTGCAACTCCCTGCTCCGTCCCTGCTTTGCTGTGTCTTGTCTTTTCTGAGCCCTCTCTTTACATCACCCGAATTCAAACAATGGATCTGGTCAGCTTGTCTTTCAAAGCTATTGATCAAAATTTCTCAACTGGAAAACAGGGAAAAGAGGACCCTTCCAGTCCTCCCCTTGAGCAAACTTTGTGGAATACACCATGGACTCCTGGAAGGCTTGGAGGTTGGTGTGTTTTACAATGTTGTCAGTGGAGGATATCGAAGTGTTGATTTTCGGATTTATGATACTCCGATTTCTCCTGTTTGGATTAGGAGGATACCTGATGTATCTACAATTACAGAGGATGTCGGCAGCAATTTGGGCATTGATCAGGCTGCCGGCAGCAGTTGACGCTGCGAACGAGCAGGACTGTGAGCTGAGCCGTATGCTGGGTGCGATTGAGCGCAGACTGGCTGCGGTGGTTAAACTCAAAGGTGAGATGGGGATGATATCTTGGATGTGCACGCTCGCTTCAAGGCGGAAAAGCCAAACAAATTCGGAATATTGGATTCTTCATGCGTAGCTAGCAAAAACAAACTTAAAGGCTGACATTACTTTGAGAGCAGGCTGCACAGGAATTTACTAAGTGCTATTTTGGATTGAGCCTCCCCCTTATCAAACCTCACCTGGATGTTATGGCGGAAGGGCCCAGAACTGCCGGCTCCCCCGATCTACCCTACCCGGTCTAGAACTCTAGCACCAGTTGATAAACTTCCATCTTATCAAGGACAGTGGCCTGTGGACATCGTTCGTGGACCAATTGAACGCACTCACCATACATACACGACTGACCCTCAAAATGTCAGATTTACTTTCACGTGGCTCCAGCCTCCAATGTTTTCCTTCTGCTGAAATGTTTGTCTCGTGTCACATGTGCTTTTTTTGTGCTGAGGTTTTTTGGGTTTTTTTTTTATATCTCAAACTGTATCCTGTCAAGGATAAAGTGTGAAATATGTTTTATTTTTTCCCTCTCCCTCCCCAATGTGGCTCCTATCTTTCCACAGAAATAAAGGCAGCGCTATAGGGAACCGCCTCATGGTGGCGCCCTTGACACCCGTAAGAATGCGCCAATGGCAACATTCTGCAGCATGCATGGCCTCAGTAAATCGTTCCCCAGCCGACCGCAATGTATGTGATGAACGGTTTGTACTGAAACTAAAATCTTGATTACAATGCAAATTGTAGTTTACAAGGAAGAAATTGATTGATGATTGATTGATTGATTGATTGATCCGTGAATATTTTACATAGTAGTAAATTAAAATGAAATGAAATTGTTATTTCAATATTAATTTTTTTTTTCCAAACTTTTAATCATTCGTTTAATTGATTTTTTTAAACTTTATCTTTAACTTTTTCCAAACCCCACATTCTGCTCTACTGGTACAAAGTCCACTAAGATAAAGTCTCTGTTTCATGTTATATTAGAAAGATGAACAAAAAACAAAAAAAAAGAGTAATAAAAAAACGGATCCTTCGCCTTACATTAATAATGTTTTATAAACACAGAGGATGTAATAATTTGTGTCAATATAGTGTCAATATACCGGTTTTCTAAAAGGTGCTTGTGTTGGAACTGAGTTGGATTTAGTTTCTATTCACTTCCACAATCCTGGTGGGAATAAATATACTTAGCATAATGCCGCCTCCACCATGTTGCAATATGAATAACCCTTTTAGGGCAGTAGAAGTTTTCCATTATATTAAGTTTTAAATATAAGGCATTTTTCTTACTCTTTAACTATTATCCAAGGACATACATATACACAAAAATATACTAAAATCCACCCTTGTCAGTTCACTAGTTACATCTTTTTAAACACTTATTTAAGCCATTTAAACTAACAATTTATAATTTTATAATGAACTCCAGATCTGGCACAAGTCTTAGGAGAACTTTTTATATAGTAAAAATTAAAAAACTAATATCACATCACATAAACATTATCTACAATTAAACATTACCACCATTAAGAAAAGATAGAACAAATTCACTGAACACTTAGAGCCACACTGATTGCATTAAGTTAAAGTTAATCCATGAAAAAAATTAAAGTTAATCATGCAAATAATTACAGGTGTCATAATTGGACTATATCTAGTTATGGGTTTTCAGTTACATTAAATGTCTCCATCTGAAGTTTTAATCTCAGTGTTGTTTTCTACATAATATAGACCTGTTAAATTCTGTCTCTGCATTGTGTGATAAATGATGATTGGGGTCTTAACCAAGAAGTATCCACTGTATCACTGGGAATAATTCCTAAAATGTTTAGAGATGGGTCCAAGTATGAATCAATCCATTAAATATCCCTTTTTATCTCTAATTACATGTATTACTTTTTTTCCAGCTTTTATTGTCATTACACTGTCACAAGTTCAGAGAGACGAAATGAAATCCCTGCATTTAACCCATCCCCTTGGGGAGCAGTGTCTAAGGGTCTTGCTCAGGGACTCAGAGTGGCAGTCTGTGGGAGTGTAGCCTGACGTAGTCCTACTCAATTCTATTCAGAATGAGTCTGATGCTGCTCCATAGAGCTGTGATTATGGGGCGTGTTTCGAACGAACCAGGAAAAAAAATGCCTCTGCACTCAATTGGATAGACCTACAACCAATAAGAGCAACGGAGTGCGTGACGTATGTTAAGCGACGCATAGCTGTTGTCAACAAAAATCAAAGAGTGCAGTTGCACGCCTAGAATAAAAAGATGAGCCTTGATCGAGTTTCTCTGTTCCTCTTTTAAAATTAATTTGCTGTCGATATCTTCTAGAACAGACCTAATAGCAGAATCTACTCACCTCAACTCTCCAGCGGCAGCCATTGTTGTTGTCACCCAAGCGCGCTTTGGTCACGTGGCTGATTACGTTACTGTTGATCATCTGTCCATCATCATATAAAGCCCGCCCTGACAATTTCATTGGCCCGCCAGATATTGTGCGAGCATACTCGCGCTACTATTGAGCAATGCCAGACCGAACTTCCCGACCTCAAACGTTGTGGACGGGACTAAGTTCGGAATGGCACCCAGGCTAGTGGGAGTGGGGCTCGAACTAAGAATCTCAGGATTCTTAGTTCGAGCCCCGCCCCCCCACCCTTCAGTGTCCACCATATTGGATCAGTCCATTTGCTGCACATGTTCAGAAAGGTCCAAACAGACAGCAGCAAACCATTTGAAAACAAGCGATGCAAAGAGCAGTGTTGTTAACTTAGCGCTTTAGTCGCTATATTTAGCCACTTTTCAGACCCCTCTAGCACTTTGATTTCCTAAAAGCTCCTAGCGCCAAATCTAGAGACTTTTTTCTGCTACTGGAGACTCTGTAGACAACATCTAAAAGCAGTGACCTCTGCTCTCCAGAGCAAGTAGATTGGTAACCCCGCCTCCTGCTCTCCTCTATCTTGTCTGCTGTCATGATTCATGCAGCTATTATTTCATCCAAATGAAAAATGGAGAACAGATAAGAAGATCATGGCAGTGTTGCCAACTTAGCACTTTAGTCGCTATATGTAGCCACTTTTCAGGCCCCTCTAGCACTTTGATTTTTTTTAAAAACGCACGAAATCTAGCGACTTTTTTCTGCTACTGGAGACTTTATAAAAAGAAAAAGGGACAAAAGAAAACATAGAGAGGAAAACAGCAAGAAAATGAACAAGAAGAGAGGGACAGAACCTAGAACAAATAATGGATGTCTATTTTAAAAACATTTCTCTCTCCGTATAATGTGTTGTCTTCTAAATTCAGAGGGCCCCTTGCTGTCTTTGCCTTGGGCCCCAAATCCCCTAAATCCGCCCCTGCTTATATTCATGATGAATCTGATGAGTTTACTGTTAAATAAACATGCTATTTGCAGCTTCAAGCTGTGTAGAAAGATGTTAGGAGGCAAATCAGATGACATATAGCGAAGTGTGAATATCAGAGAAAAGAGTGTGAACTGTTCAGCATGTGGGTCAAGAGAAACGGAAAGAGAAGGAATGTATGGAAATGCAGAAGGATGACAGTGACAGATGAGAGCTGGAGCTGACAGAGCGCTCAGTGATGCTGTTTTGTTAGTGTCTGGTCTGCAGGGTCGCCTCGGCTCCTGGCTTCCTTTTCTTTAACCGTCTCCATCCTGCTGCCGCCCATATCTCCTGACCTCACTTCCTCTGCTTTCCTCCCTCTGTCAGACAGTGACAGCTCTGACAGAGAACCTCAATGTACTGAAAATGGCCTCTTTTCCACTTCATTGTGCCACATATATTATTTCTTTACACAAATCTGCACTTTTATGCTTTTAGATCCACAGTTTGAATAAAAATGTAAAGCAACAAGAATTCAAAAAAAGTTTTATTTGAGTGAAATAAAGATTAACTTTGAAAACCTGAAGGATAGACCCTAAAGTTAATTAGTGAAGTGAAACAATTCTACCCTTTATTTCATTAATGCCATCATGGCTTCCGTCTCTTACTTGGTGATCTGCTCAAAGATGCAACTGGCTTGCTCCTTTGCACACATTTTTCAAAGGCATTTTTTTTTTCTTCTTCAAATTTTCCTTTTCAGAAAACACAGTTCCTATAGTAGCAACTCTGTCAATTCATTGTAGTCTTTTGAAAAACATGTTTAAAGTTTTTGATTAATGTTTTTGTTTAGAAAACATGTAAATTGAACATGAACGAGCGGATCCACCCCTTAGGTATGGGGGCTGTTTGGCTTATTTGTCAGCCTGCAAAGCCTCATACCTGTCTATGTCTCTGAAAGGGGGTCATAAAGGAAATTGTTGGTCTGGCTGAAGAGGCGAAGACTTCTGTTCCTTTTTAAGAGGGATGGGGGTTCAGATTAGCCTCGTGAGACCATCCTGATCTCGCGAGCTTTCAAGGTTTCACTCGCAGATCAGTCTGGAGACTCTCCGTTAAAGAAAATTTGGAGCCGTTCACCAAACGAACGTCCAATCAGCGTTGGCTTTGAGGCGGGTTGAGGTGTGACGCAACGAGAAGCGCGACAGTTCAGTCTAAAGAACATGGCGGCTTCAGCCGATGAAATTAGCGTTAGCGTGGCTATCGAGCAAGTTTTATCGGAATTACAGAGTATTTCTTCACTGAAAGAAGAGCAAAACACTGCTCTGGAGGCTTTTCTCAGAGGAAAAGATGTTTTTGCTCTTCTCCCGACTGGTTTCGGCAGGAGTTTGATCTATCAATTGGCTCCTCTTCGTCGTCGCTCTGTTAGTACGTCATATGCTTCGTTGATCTGATTGGTTTATTTGGCCCGTCTATCACCAGCATAAGCCAATCAGCTAACCAGTATTTTTGCTCCTTCCCAAAATTACTTCAACGGAAGGTTTCCAGATGGATATGCGGAGCAAATCCATCTGGCGGAGTCAGGTTAGGTTCAGATGATACCAGGAGGGAACTTTAGATTTCAGCTTTCAAACACCTACAATGCAGCGATAGAGCTGATTTCTTCCCGCTATCATTGCAACCCCAACTCCTTTACAGGGGAATAGAAGACCTCGCCTCTTCAGCCAGGCCAACATTCTCCTCTAACGACCCCCCTTTCAGAGACATAGACAGGTATGGAGCATTGCAGGCTAACAAAGAAGCCAAACGACCCCCATTCATAAGCGGTTGACCCGTTTGTCTGTGTTCAATTTGCATGTTTTCTTAACCAGAACAAGGTTTTGTTTTTGGTCCACTCTATAAATCCATAAATCCTTAAACTCAACTCTATTCCTGACCTTTTGAATTGAAAAATCTACCTGGATGAGAAGCGAAACATCTTCAAACTTGGAAACAAAGTCCAGTGGATTGTTTTTTAACTTTTTGGAAATCATTGAGTTAATGCAAAATGATTAACTGACTCACTCCTTCTACAGCTAAACAAATAGTGTTTAATATAAGTTCTTTAAATGTGTTTTTATATATATTTCAATGATAAAAGTTTGTTAAGCAGCTAAAACATATGTTTTTAGTTCAGAAAGCTGGTCTGTAAAAAGGTTAAACCATAATATTCTGTATCAAACAGAGTTTATCTATCTAATCTGTCGTCGTGCAGACCAGCTAAAAATGTAGCTTTGCCTCTAGTAGATCTTCAGTAAGAACCAGCCTAATTTGTTTGCATAGTTTTGTCTCTAATCTTACTGCTGTCTGTCTCAGCTTCACCCTCAGCAGCCGCTCTGTGTCATCTGTGAGCTCTGTTGTGCAGAAAGTGACACTGAAACGCAATTACTGTTGAACCTTTGCCATTTGGACACTAAGCGTGTCACGGTGCTTGAAATATTGATGGGAGCCTACTTAATTTGGCACTTTAATGTAGGATCCATTTTATATTTAATTCCCTGCTTAATGTGCAGCCAGCCTGGTTGGACTTCAGTCACATCCTGTCGAGTGTCTTTGAGAACAAATCTACTCCCCAATTAAGACAAAGAAATACTTCTAACAGTCTTATAATAGCCGTTAATAACAGCAACAATAGATTGACCAAATACTTCATTACTTTGGCATTCACATATTGAATACAACAGCCTTGATTTGTAAGTTTGGTGGATTTGTGGAAGCAACTTCCTGCTGATTAAATGTGATGTATCAAGGTAAGTTACCGCTGCGGTGCAAAGAAGAGGCAAAAGTCAGGGTTTGCGCTGTGTTGGACATCTTAATTGCATCAATGATTATTCCTCCACATTCCGCTTTTCCAGCCCATATTTATCGTCGTGTCCAATTTTCATTATGTTCTTCATTAAGGAGCATAAATAACCCGTGTAAATGTGACGGCAACGCCACAACACATTCCATAACACTGCCAAGAGATATCCATCTTACCCCCCCGAGGGATTAAATGCTACCTGGCTGAGTTATGTCTATTAGCTTCATGTGGCCCATCCCACTCCATCAGGACAGCAGCCTGCAGATGACAGATTTAACTTTTAAGCTTTTATAGCGGCTTCTTTAACCAATACATACCATTAATCCATTTAATGGCCACCATGACCCCTTTCATCGTGTTACATAAAATAAAAGTAGGAATAAAGGCCATTAAAAGTAGTATTGTGGAGAGTCTCGGCGATAAATCAGAGCGTCTCTATTAGAAGAATTGCCTCTGTCACAAATCAGGTAAGCCGTAGTACATCATCAGAGTTATTTGTTAAATTAAAGCTCTTTTTTTTTCTAACTTGGTGTGGGATGCTGGATGGTTCCACTTCCATATGTTCTGAGTTAAACTGTACTTCATTTCTCGTTTGAACACATCTGACTAATATTTAACCTTGTCTTTATTCTCATTTTTTTCTTCTTCTTCTAGTCTAATTTTGCAAACTTTTTAGACCCGGCTTATAAAATGCATTTTATGCTGTTTATGTTTGAAACTGCACAGATTAATTCACATATGTTTTTTTGTGAGTGCACAAAATTTCCCAAATTATGTTTCTAAAAAATGTTAAAAAACAATCCACTGGACTTTGTTTCCAAGTTTGAAGATGTTTCTCTTCCCATCCAGGAAGATTTCATCATTCAAAATGTGGAACTGAAGGGTATTTCTGACATTTTGAATTGAAAATGCTTCCTGGATGGAAAAAGAAACATCTTCAAACTTGGAAAGTCGAGAGGATTTTTTGTAAAAATTTTTGGAATGACTATGACCTGGATGGCTGAGAATATTCACCAGCATATTTCCCAAATTATAGTTAAAAAAAATACATTATATCAGATGGAGAAGATAAAAATATTGTGGATTAATTAAAGGAGCAACAAATGGGACATTCACTTGAAAATAACCAAACTGATGTATTTCCTGGGATGAAAATAACATTCATTCCTTTGCATCAACAACATCTAAGTCTAGTTTTCCTGTTTTCAAACTTGTTGGTAAAACAAGAAGCAGTCTGGTTTCTGAACCACTCAAATAAGATGCTGTGTTTTGTGGATTGTTCTGATTTGAAACACTAGGTGTCATTATGACTTATTACTTTGAGAGGAAAAAAAAGAACAGATACCTAAATCTTTCCTCATTTCATTTTCAGTGTCATCAAAAAGGCATAAATAGGCTTTGGAAACTTTAAAAATGGGAACTAGTAGAAACATCTGCAATTAACAACAGTTATTGAAGATTTCCAGAGGACTTCACCATTGAAATTCACCAGAGCTATAGTGAAACTGACAATGCCCACGTGCATGGCAGCTGGATGCTGGAATACATCGGGTAAAAGTGAAAAAAAGAGTTATTCCACCTTTCTGATTCCTGATCCTCCACGGACGGGTTGGTCGTTGGATCGCCAACTTGGTTTCTGTGCCCTTTTGACCAGTGAGGTGGTGTTTCCAGTCCAGGTGAGGGTGTCTGTGATATTCACCCCCAGGAATTTGGTGCTGCTGACCACCTCTACAACTGAGCCGTTACATTCTAGTAGAAACATTCCTCGGGTTCAGATGAAAAACAAATAATTTTGACTCAGATTTGACTTTTTATGTCATTATAAATGTCTATATACTTATTAGTGGTTCCTAGAATTTCTAAAAGTAGAATGGGAGGCAGATCTTTTAGTTATCAGGCTCCTCTCCTGTGGAACCAACTACCAGTTTTAGTCCGTGAGGCAGACACCCTGTCTACTTTTAAGGCTAGGCTTAAAACTTTCCTTTTTGATAAAGCTTCTAGTTAGAGTGGCTCAGGTTATCCTGAGCTATCTCTATAGTTCTGCTGCTATAGGCTTAGACTGCTGGAGGACATAGGGACCCCTTTTTCATCATTCTGCTTCATTCTATCTCTATTCTCCCACTCTGCAGAATCTGTTAGTTCAATCTCTAACATTCTGCTCTCTCTGCTTTTTCTCATAGTAGCTTCATCTGGTCTGTTCCTGTTTGGCTGTGACTCCATCCTGGAGAGAAATATCAGCTGTGCTGCTGCCATCAACACCTTTGTTTCTAGATGTTGGAGATCGGCCTGTTTTCCAGTGTGGTCCTGTTTCTCTGACCGTGACTGAGTGGATGTGCTCTCTTCGTCCTCTGACATGGGAGCTGGCTCGGAGCTCGTCTGCCTGGCTGTGTGTTTCCTGGACCTTTTACAGCTGCTTTTTGTGTCTCTGCTTCTGTCTCCTTGAACCCCAGTGGGCCTCAGCAGATGGCCGCTCACACTGAGCCTGGTTCTGCTGGAGGTTTCTTCCTGTTCAAAGGGAGTTTTTCCTCTCCACTGTCGCTACAAGCATGCTTAGTGTGAGGGATTGCTGAAGAGTCAATGAGTCGATGCAATCAACTGGTTTTGCTTAGATAGAAAACTTTGAATCAATTTCACTGTAGGATCTGGTTGAACTGTAAAGTGCCTTGAGATGACATGTGAGGTGAATTTGGCGCTATATAAATAAACTGAATTGAATTGAAATTATATATGGTTTCCTTTTTGATTAATTTGCAGCCAAAGGTCATTTAAATTGAAAAGCTTTCTCTATTAAGGTGTCTCACCTCCATCCCTAGTTTCAGCTTTTTTTTCTCCATCTGTTTTGTATGATATAGTTTCTTGGAAAGAAATAGAAAAGACATAAGGCTGTTTAACTGTTTCTTATTTTAGCCTCATCTTTTTTATGTAGGGTTTCTTCTTTTGTCTGTAATCAGAGTAACAGTGTGAAACCGCTGGCTGCCCTTTTATCCATATGGTAGGTAATAATATTCTATATGTGATAGATTTAACATTATCGGAACAACATTGCTATTTACATAGGAGGCTGGTTTTGTTCTTGTTTCCTCGAAAAGAAAATAAATTACATGAAAATCCTTTTTTCTCTTCTGACAGCCGAGTTGAACAGCTCTTGTCCCGACAAAACTATGAACCGTTGCCTTGTTTGCCACAGACCCATCAAATGAAGTTGTAAAGAAAGCCCCTTTAACCTCGCCCAGAGGTGAATGCCAAACTGTATTAGCTGCCTCCACACTTTGTTAGGTTTTCACGTTAAATAAAAATGAAGATGCACAATCGGCATTCGAGACGATTCACATCTCAAGGCAGCTATCTTTCAAGCAGGGGCAAAGGCCAAGAACACAGTATCCAAGGTGATTGAGCTCGTTCGCTTGTCTGTATAGAGCAAAAAATGAGTGGATGAGAAGCTTGGGTCCACATACTGCTGAATTATGGAGCAACCCTTGCCAGGAAATAATATTTAGTATTCTTCTGCTGCTTTTAACAAAAACCTCTGAGTCTTCTGTTTTCACCTTTATCCTTTGTGCCACTAAACTTATGTTCCTTGAATATCTTCTTTGTGGCTATTTAGGAGTAGATTCTTCAAAGAATGGTGTCCGTCTTAGTTTCCTCTTACAATCTACCATAATTGAATGGTTATAACACGTCTTATTGTGCATCACTTGCAATTTCCTGTCAGGGGAAACAAGTGATTTTGTGAAAGAACACAATGAAGTATCAAACAGTATCAAACAGCTTTGTTGCCAAAGCCTTTCAGGAGAGTCCCATTGAGAGGATAAAACAGTTCCTGAATAGTAAAAAGTACAGCCGGGATTAAACAGTTTAGTTCTACTTCCAATTACAGAGCCTTGCAGAAGTTTTTTAAAAAAACCTGAAACTTTTTCACCTTGATGTAGAAGAAAAAGATTTTCTAAACACAAAATCTGAGCAGTGGTATGCATTAACACTGCAGTAGTATTCAGACCACTTTTTACTGATACCCTTAAAAAGATCATTATTTAGCAAGGGGTTAATTTGACTTACCAGTACTATTAGTCACACACTCCACAGATTCAGTTTATTTCTATAATTGCCAATTCACAGCTCAACGCATTTTATAGATACAATTCAAACAGAGAATCACATCAGATTAGTTCAAAGTTTTCTGTCTTAGGCCCCTGTCACACCTTGCTGATTTAGCCAGCGTCTGCCTGACGTCCCAGAATCTCCTAAAACGTTGACATACGCTGAACTTTCTATGTATTTTTTTTTTCAAGTTTGGGCATATACATAGAGTATTCACAACAAGTCCAGAACTTATGTTCAACGACAGCCTAAATTATAGCCTGGGTGCCATTCCGAACTTAGTCCCGCCCACAATGTTTGAGGTCGGGAAGTTCGGTCTGGCATTGCTCAATAGTAGCGCGAGTATGCAACACAATATCTGGCGGGCCAATCAAATTGTCAGGGCGGGCTTTATACGATGATGGACAGATGATCAACAGTAACGTAATCAACCACGTGACCAAAGCGCGCTTGGGTGACAACAACAATGGCTGCCGCTGGAGAGTTGAGGTGAGTAGATTCTGCTATTAGGTCTGTTCTAGAAGATATCGACAGCAAATTAAATTTAAAAGAGGAACAGAGAAACGCGATCAGGGCTCATCTTCTTATTCTAGGCGTGCAACTGCACACTTTGATTTTTGTTGACAACAACTATGCGTAGCTTAACATACGTCACGCACTCCGTTGCTCTTATTGGTTTTAGGTCTATCCAATTGAGTGCAGAGGCATTTTTTTCCTGGTTCGTTCGAAACACGCCCCATAATCACAGCTCTATGGAGCAGCATCAGACTCATATTCTGACTAGAATTGAGTAGGACTATGTCAGGCTACCTAAATTATGCATAACGCACGGCAGAATCAGTTAAAGCTGCTCCCCTCAGGCGCATCCCTGCTTGGGATGCAGCGATGAAGTTACTCACCTTACGAGTAGCTTACACTTAACGTATGTCAACGATCAGATAACTTACCTGTAACTTATATCTTATGTATGGCATATGCTGGCATACAGTGGCAAATTTTGAGCACGCTCAAAATGTCTCGACGTACTCGCGGTATGTCGGCATGTGTCAGCATGCTTCAGCGTGCTCATAACTTATATAAAATGTACCCATAACTTATCCAACGTATTGCAGTGTTTTTGCCAGATTTTTCGTACGTCAGGCTACGCTGGTCTAAATCGTCAAGGTGTGACAGGATCAGTATACAGCAGTAGGCTGGTGGAGGATTGCTCTCATTGTGAGGAGGGACATTTTCTTGATAATTTCTTCATGTCATGCTTCTAAATATACAGCACTAAATGTTCTGATTTTATTTATATTTGTTTAGTTTACAGGCAAATGGCAGTAAGTCCAAAGAAAATGCTTCTGTCAAGACTCCAGTCTGTGTGTTTGTCTTTTTGTGTTGTTTTCCCTTCCACCAGCAGGAGGCGCCTGGTTCCGGTCCTCCTCACACACCTGCTGACGGTTACCTCGTTAACGGAGTGCTCTTAAGCTGCTGATTGCCACTACCTCAACGCCAGAGTGTTTGCCAGTTTTGGGTATTCTAGCCAAGCTGAGTTTTTGCTGAGTAAAACTGAGTTCTTGTCTACCTGAGTTTAAACTTTGTTTCTTGTCTTTGCCTCTGGGCAGAAAGTCATCCTGCAAACTGGACCTTTTCGGACCTTCTCTCCCTGGAGGAATCAACTGAGTGTCAAACCGAGCTGGGGATTCAAACTGGAGATTTTGATCCTGTTTCCTTGAGAGGACTTTGAGTTTTCTCTCTGAGCAAGGGAATCATCTCCACTACGACCCGTTCAAGTACAGCAGGAAATTTGTGTGGCAGTCAGTTTCTCCGTTCACCAACAACCATCTGAGTTCTGGGTAAACCCTGTTTCGCCCTCCGCCGAATCAGAATAACACAGGAAAACAGCACACAGATTGGAGTCAAAGATCCCACAACTTCTCTGGAAAAGTGAGTCAACAACCAGAACCTCTTCTCCAAATCCACGAATGAAATTTCCCAATGAGCCTGAACTAATCGTTTGTCTTCCCTTCACTTTCCAGTTCCTGAGTTCGGAGCCACTCTGCTTTATCTTTTCAATAAACCTGTTAAACCTTTCATCTGTGGTCTCTCTGTCTGGTCTTCAGCATTTTGGGTCAGACATTTAGTAAAATCATGACAGCTTCCTCCTCTTCCTATCACGTCTTTTCCATGTCTGTTATGTTATACTTGATAAATGTTTTGCTGGTTTGTCACATAAAATACCAACCAGAAAACATTGCTTTGCTAGGCATCCATATTTACAGAAATATGTTTTAAAATGCTTGAATTTCAAAAGCATTCTCCAAACCCCAAAATATGGATTTTAGAATGCAAGAATGACCTTTCTAAAGCCTGTCCCTGATGTTCTGGAGAAAAAGTTTTTTGTGTGTGTGTGTGTGTGTGAGGCACTTGAAAGGTCCTCATCAACACATCAAAGATAATACTTCCATGCTTTATGTGAACCAAGTGGCTTCAAGTTGGGCCTTTTCTGCAACTCTGCACTGAAACAGTGCGGCACGCTAACAGCTCCGGGAGAGAGTGGACATTTAAGGATTGAGATAACTCTTAGGTGTCATATATATATATACGCGCAGACACACATACACAAGCAAAGTGGAGCCCGTTTGGCATTCTGCTTGGTGAGCAAAAGCACCTTTCTCTCACCTCACTTAAACACCCACACAGTGGAAGAAGAAATAGAGCAGAGAGGAGAGAAATGAACAACTCTGCCTCGGTAACATCGGCTCAGCGCTCTCTGAAAGCATATAGATACTCTAGCAAAATAGCTCCTCTCCAGCCTTAGACCCTTGTCAACATGCATCTAATCCACCAGCTTGGAGACTGTTACACGGAGTCAATATGCAATTTGAGCTAGGCAGATGGATAGTGCCGGATTGATTGATTTTGACCTTTTCCTTGACAGTTCCTGCTGTACACCTACTCCACAAAATAATGCGAAAGTGACGGAATCCTTATATCTTTAGCTTCTACCTCTTTTCTTCTCCCAAATAAGAACTGGTTGTTAATCCCACTCATTCGTCTGGCTGTAGGTTTACTCTGTGCTTTATCTCCTGGTGCAGGGTGAGGCAGACACAGGGAGGCCATACCGGACATATCGATCTGTCCAAACAGCCAAACATCAGTTCATTTGTGGCAGAACAGCAAAGCTGCAACCTTCTAGACTAAATCCCAGCCATCCCACATCGTAGCTACTTGTTGATTGGTTGTAGAATTAGATTTGCTTTAAGTACAAAGTAATATTAAACATTTTTTTATTGTTAGAGCTTTTTCATTGCAATGCAAGGACTCCTAGTAAAGCAATAATCAGCATTCAGTGCTTATCATCATAAAATCATGCATGCAGGTGAAAACCCTTACTGGCTTTGCTGCCCTTTCCTGTTCTGTAATAACGAGTTTCACATTTATGGTTTTGAGAGAATAAATGACCCATCTGCAACTGAATAAATTACTACTGAGGTCAAAAATTTCAGCAAACTTCCAGCAATTACACTTTAATAGGGTGTAATTCAAAAAGCCGTACAGTTATTTTAAGTCTTTTGTTGTCATTCTTTGTTTTGCAAAAACATCTAAAGTTCAGTCAGGCGGAATGTGTGACCATCAGTTTCCAACTTAACTACATATTTTCTAATCAGATTCCATTGCAGCTTTGGCTGAACATTTAGGTCTATGGCTCCTCTGGAAGATGAACATCCATCCCTGTCTTTCACAGCCTCCAGCAAATTTTAGTTTAGGATTTGTTTGTTTTGTTCACATTTAGCATTGATTGATTGATTGATTGACTATATTGATCTCACAATGGCGAAATGTACTGGTTACATTAGCTCAAATAGTCAAAGGAGAACAAGAATGTGCCTAGTATATATACAGTATATAAAACACTTCCACATATGAAAACTTTTTTCATTTAATTTTTTTTATGGTAGGGGTGTCAAATATAGAGAAACAGGTTATTGCACGGGGTACCTAATTATTGCACATTATACATTGCACAAGTGTTTGCCATTGTAGAGTCTGGTTGCAGGAGGGATGAATGACCTGCATTCAGGGGCAAAAACACACAGATGGCCCTCTGAATGGAGACGACAACACATAGAACAGACCCATTATACAGATAGAGAAATTTTAATAGAATAGACATCCTGTCATGAATCGAGGACAGATGGACCCAGTATTCAAGGAGAGACAGTCAGTAGGAAAGTTCAAACGTTTATTAAATAAAACAAAACTAAAGTGGAGCTGTGGCTCGCGGACACTGCAGGCGGGGGGGCGGGGTACCGCCCAATCTCAGACACTCTGGGGGGGAGAAACACAGGTAAGTGACCACGATAAACTGATACAAGATTAACTGTGCTGGTCACTTACCTGGTTTAACAGTCCAGACCACGAATGTCCCCAGTGCTGCAGTCCCAGAGGTCATCCTGGAAGCCGATCCTGGTGAGGGATCCAGAACAGACAGGAACAGACCGAACAGGCAGAATCCAGACCAGGCAGGAACAGAAACAGGTGGCAGGATCCAGACTTCCAGGCATCCACAGGCTTCCAGGAGGGTTCAGAGTCCTCCGCGGGGCAGGAACAGTGGACGATCAGGAGACGAGACAAACACTAAAACCCTCTTTCCACTGGTAGCTAGGATCCAGGACATGAACCAAATAAAAACTGAACAGAAAGACTGACAGAAAGAAAAGCAATGATCTGGCACTGAATGCTCAGGCTGAACTGAATATAAACCAGAGGACACAGGTGAGAGGAATAAATTATATTTGAGGCAGGGAGGGAAGAGGGCAGGTGAGAGGAATTACTAATTAAGGGAGAGAAAACAGGCCAGATCATGACACATCCATTATCTGTTCTAGGTTGTGTCCCTCTCTTCTTGTCCCTTTTCTTCTTGTTTTCCTCTCTATGTTTTGTACTCAGCTGACTTTTCATGCTGTCTCTAAAGGAATGAAAGATTTTTTTCAGGCACTGTAACAAGGCGACACAATTAGACAGAAACATCCATATAAGATTTAGAATACTAATATGTCTTTTAGAGTGTTTGTGCTTGAAATCCTGAGGTTCTGAGTTCGAGCCCCACACCCACAGACTGCCACTCTGAGCAAGACCCTTAACCCCACACTGCTCCCCTGGGCACCGCACAATGGCAGCCCACTGCTCCTCAAGGGGATGGGTTAAATGCAGAGAGTGAATTTCCCCTATGTGATACAATAAAGGGATTCTTTTCTTTGTAAGTGTAAAATATATATGCTTTTTATCAAACCCTTTGATTTTTCTAGGTTTTGCTACATAACAAAAAATCTTAAAAGTATTTTATTAGGATTTAATGTGCTAGACCAACACTAAGTGATGAATAATTATTTAGAGAGGTATTTCATTAGAGATGCAGTCAAGAAGCCCATGATGACTCTGCAGGATTTGCAGCTAAAGTGGGAGAATTCATTTAATTAGGTCTTTCTTTTCCTAAGAAAGACCTGCAAGAGAAAAGCCACTTTAGCCAGAATACAATGGAAAATTTAAAGTGTTTCATAGTGATGTGGAAAACTTGTTGAGAGAGGTCCTTTTGCAATAAAAATGTTCCCAATATGCAAATTGCTATGAGTGGTGAACATCTATTTTTAACCAAGTTAGGGAACCTGGTCAGAGTTTATGGGAAAGGAACTAAATGAAAGGCAATCCTGGAAGAAAACCAGTTCAAGGCTGTGAAATTCAATTAAATTTATGTTATTTTTATAGCTCTAATTCACAGCACATGCAATCTCCAAGAACTTTACAGACACAATTCAATTAGATAATACAGACAGATTGGTAAATGACTTTTTCTATGTAATAAAACCAGCTGATTGCACTGATGCTCCTCCCGGATGAGGGTGTGGTGACAGAAGATATTTGCTTACACTGTGTAGTTTACTTTGCAGCAATTCCTAACAATGAGCATGCATGCTGCAACAGTGGAGAGGAAAATGCCCTTTTAACAGGAAGAAGCCTCCAAAAGAAGCAGGATTAGTGTGAGCGGCCACCTGCTGAGGTTGACTGGGGTTCAAGGAGACAGAAGCAGACATAGGAAACAAACACAGAAGCACTGATCTATAAATACTTTCTATGTTAGAAAATGTAAGCATAAACTAGCTCCTCAGGTGGCTCAGTCTGGGAAGAAAAAATTAAGCAGATGAGCTCCGAGACAGATTTCATGTCAAAGAGATGAAAGAGAGCACATCCAGGTAGACTCAGTAATAGCTGCGCTCAAAGCTATGTTAAGGAGAAAAACAGGACTAAACACTAAAAAAATACGCCCAACTCTATCATCTATAACTTAAGGTGTTGCTGGCAGCAGCCCAGCTGATGATGTCACAGCCAGGATCAGACTAGATGAAGCTACTATGACAAAACTAGTATCATGCAAATTACTAAAGCTTGACAATCAAGCAAGGAAATAAGCCTAAACATGCAGCCAGAGCTACAATGGAATACGTGATATCAAATAATTTTCATTTTAAAAAGGTCCAGTCAAAGTCCAGACCTATATCTCTTTAAAATTCTGTGGCAGTTCTTGGAAATTGAAGTCATGTTCTGCCCTTTTGTTGTGTTTTGGAGACCCTGTTCTGTTCTGCACTGTCAAAGGAAAGCTTTGTGTTTCCAGCTTGAAGCTCAATCTCTCCAGTTCATCTTCCTGAAAAGAGATCACTTTTCAGATAACACTTCATAACTTCTATGTATTAAATAACCAAGAGGCATGACAACAGATTCTGATAGAAATTGTAATCTTACTCAGATCAGAGACGTTGCTTAGAGTTACAGAAGGCAGCTGCTTACCAACTAGGCTCACATCTCGGGAAGTGGCCATGATTAAGATTTAAAGGTGCTGGAGGAGATCTTGGAAAAATGGTTCCACCAAGCTACATTTTTGAACATACACAACCATGCCTCTCCCTTCAGACCCCCCCTCGAAATCACGGCTTCCAAACACGAGCACGCATGCTGCGTACAGCGAAACAGTTTATTAACGCCTAAATTAACTTAAAATGCTGAAATCTGCTGGCAAACGTGTTTGATTTTAATATCCTGGTGCCTGCATTTTGGATTACGTAAATGAAAAACGCTAATATCTACTTCGAGCCGCCCTGAACAGCAGCGGAAAACCGAAAAGAGGCGACCGGGCCACAGGTTGCTGTTGAATGGGATTCCTAGTGACATCACACAGTCGGTGTACAGGGGTCTGAGCGGCTCCCACAGAAATCATATTTGAAGGCAGGATGGTAATCTGGATGAACTGACTGCACTAACGATGTTTTCAGGGGGAATTTCTCACTTCAGAATAGATTCAAACTAGTTTTTACCCACTGATCACAGCAAGTATAGCTGCCATTGTTCCAGGCAAAGAAAGGATCAGGTAGCTCCGCCCAACGCACATCAGGACCACTTTACCACCGCGCAGCCAAAGCAGCAAAGATAGACTGACCAGACGTCCTCTTTTTCCCGGACGTGTCCTACTTTTCAGACCTAAAAAAATGTCCGGCGGGGATTTCAAAATCGTGCGAGATTTTGGTCGCCTACAGTGCAGCACGTAGTAGAAACAGGGAGCCAGCGGGGGAAGGAGCGACTGAACCTGACCCGGTAACGGATAACAGTGGCTAACTATCAACCATGGCGTCCTGCACGAGCATCGGGGGGTCGATTCGTTCATGTGTCAGTGTACGCACACAGGGGGGAGGGAGAAGCAGACGACTATGATTGACGTGTCAGGAACCAATCATGTACAACGGACCGTCTTTTGTGATTGGTCGGGGTTATTCATTGATTTCTCACCATAGTGGGGACCATTTATACTTCTCATGCATTTATACAGCATACTTCTCCTCATTAATAGAGGACAATAAGAATAATCCTAGATTTCTTTTTAATACAGTTGCCAAACTCACCCAGAGCCATAGCTCTGTTGAACCGTCCATTCCACCTGCTCTTAGCAGCAATGATTTTATGGGATTCTTTATAAATAAGATTGATCTTATTAAAAATAAGATCATAAGCACTCCTCTATCCGCGATTGTACCTGAGGTAGTCATGGAATCTGAACCGGGTTTAGACTGCTTTGATCCAGTTGAACTTTCTGAATTAGCAAAATTATTGTCTTCATCTAAGCCTTCAACTTGTATGTTAGATCCAGTTCCAACCAGGTTATTTAAGGAGGTATTCCCTTTGATCTCCTCCTCCATTTTAGATGTGATTAATCTATCTCTGTTACAGGGATATGTACCTAAAGCTTTTAAGGTTGCTGTAATTAAACCTCTGCTTAAGAAACCGTCTCTTGACCCAGATGACTTGGTTAATTATAGACCTATATCCAATCTTCCTTTCTTATCCAAAATTCTTGAGAAAGTAGTTGCCAAACAAGTTTGCGACCACTTACACCATAATGAACTTTTTGAAGAGTTTCAGTCTGGCTTTAGAGCTCATCATAGCACTGAAACAGCTCTGGTGAAAGTCACTAATGATATTCTCATGGCCTCAGAAAATGGACTTGTATCTGTGCTCGTCCTGTTGGATCTTAGTGCTGCATTTGATACAGTTGACCATATTCTTTTAGAAAGACTTGAATATTTTGTTGGAATTAAAGGCACAGCACTAGACTGGTTTAAAATTTATCTATCTGATCGAATTCAGTTTGTTTATGTTAATGATAGATCTTCAACACGCTCAAAGGTTACCTGTGGAGTACCACAGGGATCAGTGCTAGGACCAATTCTCTTTACTTTATACATGCTCCCAATTGGTAGAGTTATTAGACAGCATGGGATTAATTTCCACTGTTATGCTGATGATACCCAGCTATATCTGTCTATAAATCCAGATGAAGCTAACCCATTACATAGATTACAGGCATGTCTTGAAGACATAAAAACCTGGATGACTCTTAACTTTCTGCTTCTGAATGCAGACAAAACAGAAGTTATAGTCTTTGGACCAGAGTCTCTGAAAAAGAAGCTGATTAGCCAGTCACTTCATTTGGATGGGATTAAACTGATTTCAGATAATAAAGTAAAAAATCTTGGTGTTATTTTTGATCAGGACCTGTCATTTAAATCCCAGATCAAAGAGGTTTCTAGAATGTCCTTCTTTCATCTGAGGAACATTGCAAAAATTAGAAATCTCCTGTCCAGGGGTGATGCTGAGAAACTAGTCCATGCATTTGTTACTTCAAGGCTGGACTATTGTAATTCTTTACTATCAGGAAGTCCACAAACTGTAGTTAAAAGCCTTCAGCTGATCCAAAATGCTGCAGCCAGAGTTCTGATGAAAATTAAAAAGAGAGATCATATCTCTCCTATCCTGGCTTCTCTTCATTGGCTTCCTGTTAAATCAAGAATAGAATTTAAAATCCTCCTTCTCACATATAAAGCCTTAAATGGCCAAGCTCCATCTGATATCAGAGATCTGATTGTTCCTTATGTTCCTAACAGAGCACTTCGCTCTCAATCTGCAGGTTTACTAGTGGTTCCTAGAATTTCTAAAAGTAGAATGGGAGGCAGATCTTTTAGTTATCAGGCTCCTCTCCTGTGGAACCAACTACCAGTTTTAGTCCGTGAGGCAGACACCCTGTCTACTTTTAAGACTAGGCTTAAAACTTTCCTTTTTGATAAAGCTTCTAGTTAGAGTGGCTCAGGTTATCCTGATCTATCTCTATAGTTCTGCTGCTATAGGCTTAGACTTTTGGAGGACATAGGGACCCCTTTTTCATCATTCTGCTTCATTCTCTCTCTGTTCTCCTATTCTGCAGAATCTGTTAGTTCAATCTCTAACGTTCTGCTCTCTCTGCTTTTCCTCGGAGTAGCTTTGCCTCGTCTGTTCCTGTTTGGCTGTGACGTCATCCAGGAAAGAAACATCAGCTGTGCTGCTGCCATCAACACCCTTGTTTGTAGATGTTGGAGATCGGCCTGTTTTCCAGTGTGGTCCTGTTTCTCTGGCCGTGGCTGGGTGGATGTGCTCTCTTCATCCTCTGGCATGGGAGCTGCCTTGGAGCTCGTCTGCCTGGCTGTGTGTTTCCTGGACGGGGCCGCCTTTTACAGCTGCTTTTTGTATCTCTGCTTCTGTCTCCTTGAACCCCAGTCGGCCTCGGCAGATGGCAGCTCACACTGAGCCTGGTTCTGCTGGAGGTTTCTTCCTGTTAAAAGGGAGTTTTTCCTCTCCACTGTCGCTGCAAGCATGCTTAGTGTGAGGGATTGTATTTGAGTCAATGAGTCAATGCAATCAACTGGTTTTCCTTAGATAGAAAACTTTGTATCAATTTGACTGTATGATCTGGTTGAACTGTAAAGTGCCTTGAGATGACATATGTTGTGAATTTGGCGCTATATAAATAAACTGAATTGAATTGAATTTATTTTTGTTTCACTTCCAGATCTTCTATTTCACTGCTTGCTAAGTGGCTGTGGGGAGATCTGTAAAACACATGGTAAAAAAAAATGCGTCAGAAAAGATCTCCTACTGCACCTTTAAAGATGCATTTTATACAACTCCAGTCTGAAACATCATTACATCATTACATCATACACGTTAGCAGATGAGGAGACATCCATGGCTGCAGCCTTATCAAAATGTCACACTTTGTTTTTAACTGAAGGACACCACTACCATTCTGTAACATAGGCTTTCCCTCTTTTAACCTGCAACTGGTGGAAGATACCCTGGACTCTGCGTTGTGTTTTCTTTTGGGTGAAGGTGGGATGTGTTCCGTGCAGAAGGGGAATCAGACACAGGGCTCTTAGTTGTGGGGAGACCTTGGCGCATTTATTCTGTCCACCTTACAGGCAGTAAAACACACTGTCAGCAACCGTTTTTCTTTCTTTCTTTTTTTACAAAATAATCAAACATCACCAGTACAAAATGTAATATGTACTTAACTGGCAAACTAAACAAACAGAAATAGCACAGTATATTAGGGTAATGTATATTTTACATCGGCTAGCAGAGCTGCTGCTTACCTTACAGGCAGTAAAACACACTGTAAGAAATACAGCAGTTCCTGCACAAAAATCCCCTGAACTACGGTGTCCCCAACAGGACAAACATGTTAAAACTGCAGTAGTGCCAGTAATTACAGAAAGCAAAAGCAACATCCTTTGGAACAATAATGCACTGGGTTACAATTCCATTCCCAAATATTTGCCACTCGCGGAATTAAGAATATAACTGTATTTATCCGGACCGAGGAACCGGCCTAATTAGATAAACTACTGGGGAAAACATCAGTTCTGACACACAACAGGCAGCTGATATTAAGGTGTCATAAACTGACACATCATCAATGATAATTATCCTATCAGCAGTGTTGTAGTACTCAAGATCGGTCTTGGTCTCGAGACCATTTTCTGATGGTCTCGGTCTCGTCTCGGACTTGATCGCATTTGGTCTCGGTCTTGTGTCGGTCTCGGGCGCTCAGGACTCGGCATTTTATTTCAAGACCGGTCAAGACCACAACTGTGGAAATAACGCTAATCATCGGAATATTATCAGTTTCTTTAAGATCCTTCTTTTTATTGGATGCTTGGATTCAAATCCAAGCAATAACCTGTCTCATTGGTAAATGCAGGGAAGGAGATCAATGTATTTTTTTCAACAAATTATCTGTCTCATAACATATTTCACAACTTGGTGACAGATATAGATTTATTTAAGAAAAGTTATATAATATAGCTTTAATCTGTATATGAGAGAGAAACGAGAGAAATTATTGGCATTTTTTCAGTTTTACACATTTTACAGAATTTTGCACATTGTTTTGAAATAGCACATTTAAAAACAACATAAATGTATGTACTGTTCATGAACGGCAGAGAAAATACAATTTTGATCGACTTTGATTAATTGTTTGAAATTCTGTGATTACTATACAGAAGTACTAAATAAAGATGTTAATGATTAGTCCAGTTCTGTGTGTTAAATATCTAGGTGTTTTTATGTCAATGTGGGTCTTTTAGATCAATTTTAGTGATTTTGATCATGCTTCACATTTTATTGTCACATACTGGCGCTGGTCTTGGTCTTGACTCGGTCTCGACTTCCCTCGGTCTTGGTCTTGTCTCGGTCTCGAGTTAGGTGGTCTTGACCACAACACTGCCTAACAGCACTCATAATGCTAAAACTGTGATACTTTATTTGGATCTAATATAAAAAGTTCTTATGATTCACAAAATTGTTTAGAATGTGTGGCGTGGATCATTAATTGGTTTTGCAGTTTTCAAGTTTATTAGGAAGAAATGGAAAACTAAGTAACAGAGTTGATTAATTTTGGGTGACATAATAGATACTGTTGGTAAATAAATAAAAAATCTGCTGATTATTGAGGAGTGGCTGTGTAATTGTAAATTAAATGTATCAATTGTGTAACTCTAGTTGCGGAATTACATATATTCTTCTCATGAAAGGGTTTGAGCATTTCAGGCAGTAAAATCCAAACTACAGGGGTCCTTAGTCAAATGATTTAGAAGCAAAACTGATCCGCTAAGATCTTTCGGCTTCATACTGATTCAAAACATTCAAAATGTAAGAATCAATTTAATTATCAATATGTAGCCCCATTCAGAGGTTGAATTATAGATGGCGCTCCTTTTATTCTCTTCAGATAGAAGCTATATATGAATTAGTAAAAGAACAAGTTTAAAAAATTCATATATTGTCAAGAAGAAATATGAAAGATTGTTTCAGTAGTCTCACAGCCTGAGGAAAAAGGTTACCGGAAAGTGTGGAGGTCAACACACTGAGGAACAGGCCCCTAACTGTGACTGTGTCTGTGCTTAGTACCGAAAAAAGATCTTTTTTTATAAATGAAAATAAAATTATTCTCATTTTGCGTTTTGGAGAGATGGCATCAGTTTATTCCTGTTTAACTTTTTAATTAGTCTGGATTCACAAGTTAAATAAAAGGAAGTGCCTGTTTTTCACTGGTGAAGGAAAAGTGAGATTTCCAGTGAAAGACATTATGTCAATCTGCAGACTTTTTTATATCTTAATGAAATAATCCAATGAATTAAAACAGCATCTTTATTAACCTATCAGACTAGGGATTGAAAGGAGCCATATGTCCAAATTCTTTATACAAACAATGCATCAATTTGTCCATTTGAAATAATTATTTTCTTATTAACTGGAAATGAAAAATTGTTCTACCCTCTCATTCCTAAGGGTGTTATAACACTTATGATGGCGAAGTTCATAGAACTAGAAATTTAAAAATAGAAACTATGATGTCACCATCCAGTCAACCAGATGTGCTTCCTCAGGATGCTCCTCCTGATCTGTTTCTTTGAACAGTGTTTGCTGTAAGCAGAGTCACACTCACCAGCTTGTTAAACCACAGAGCGCCTAAGCCTCTTCATCCTAAATGTTTAAAAGAAAAGTCCGGTCATATTCAGAATTCAAACTTCATAAAGTACTTTAATTACGAAATGATTCCATCCTGTTCCATAAATGATCAGTGTTTTTAATTCAGAGTAATTTTCATCTGAATGTGCTTTACTGGAGGCATCCATGTTTGTCAAAGAACACTACTGCCACCTACTGGTTAGTGACGTCACGGTGCGGTATCGGCTGTTGATCAAGTCCCAGTGCTGTATCTGGTGTTTGTCACAACGCGCTATTATCCAAGTCATCTTGAAAACATTCTTCTTCCAAATGTCGGCTACATATTACGTGTTTTTTCTCTGGCCAGAACTTCGATGGCAAATCCTCCCTCTTCAAGTTGGCGATCCAACGACCAACCCGTCCGTGGAGGATCAGGAATCAGGAAGGTGGAATAACTCTTTTTTTTTCTCCCTTTTACCCGATGTATTCCAGCATCCAGCTGCCATGCACGTGGGCATTGTCAGTTTCACTATAGCTCTGGTGAATTTCAATGGTGAAGTCCTCTGGAAATCTTCAATAATTGTTGTTGATTGCAGATGTGTCTAGTAGTTCCCATTGATTTTGCTTGTAAAGCGGGGAGAATGGCGCTAGGCTTACCGCACCGTGACGTCACTGCTGGAAGATGGCAAGAGGGAGGGGTTACTATATTTGGGCAAAAATGGCCGCTCCCAGACTCAGTGATCGCAACGAAAATTATTCTTTTTATTTTTTTACTGATTAATGCTAAATTCATTAAATTACTGTGAACATATTAGTTTAGGGTATAAATAATGATCCATTGGTTATTCCTTACTGACCGGACTTTTCCTTTACTGAACCTGGCCCTCATTTTGAAGTGATTCTCGCCTATGTTGCATACCCAAATAGAAAATCAAATAACCGAGTAACTGTAAGCCCAAATTACCTGTGTGATACATTATTTGAAAGCTAAGGCTTTTTATTTTCTGAATATATAAGTGAAAATTGGGTGAGTAAAGACCACAGACCAAGCTGCATCAGTTCAAACATTACTCAAAGTTGTTTTTTTTTTTTAGGTCTTAAGTCTTTTTTAAACAGCAGTAATAAAAACATGCTTTAGAATAGGCATGTCTCATTGTTTTACATTAGTTCTACATCATGTCAACCACAAATGCAGGACATTTCACACCTCTAGCTTAAACAGTTCCAGAGCTGTGGGGTTTTGAACTTTTGGTGTCACCAGCATCTCCAAACCTCTCTAAATGTGCCAGATTGTACCAAATGCTTTTACTCAACTATTTGACCCATAGAATCGCCACAAAACATTTATGAAGCAAATATTTTCCATATGTTTTCAGAATCGGTGTATATTTCAATTATTATTTCTTATGTACAAGCAAACCAAAAATAAGAATCTCGATGTGTCTCATTGTTTCACTATAGAATAGAGGTTTAAGGTTGAATCTATGACCACTAAGAAACTATAACTCTGCTTTGAGAACTCATCCTACTGAACAACTTGGCCTCATGGAAACAACTAACGCCTTAATAAAATTAAAATACTAATAATATCAGAGCTCAGTTTCTCACATTTGTGGAACATCATTAAATATCTAAAACGGTGGAGTCCAAATTCAGTCCTTAGGGTTGCTATGTGCAATGATAGAATTACATTTTAAGAAAGAAACTTTAATCTCTGAATTGTGGATCTTAATGTAGATGTAGACCATGAAGGAAGAGATGTGGAGCACTCAGCTTCACCGACAAAGATGTGAGATGTTTGTGAAGAAGAGTAACACATTATACGATTACATGTCACAAAAATAAAAAATCTTGTCAAAACCAGGGGCGGATTTAGAAAATTTGGGGCCCTAGGCAAAGACAGGCAGGGGGCCCTCTGAATGGAGAAGACAACAAATAAAACAGACCCATTCTCCAGATAGAGAAATGTTAATAGAATAGACATCCATTATCTGTTCTAGGTTGTGTCCCTCTCTTCTTGTCCCTTTTCTTCTTGTTTTCCTCTCTATGTTTTGTACTCAGCTGACTTTTCATGCTGTCTCTAAAGGAATGAAAGATTTTTCCAAGCACTAAGCTCACTTAGCTGATTGCTCCTTCCTGTGTTTCCAAAAAAGCCAAAGTAAATAACCCAGTCCTTCTTTTCACTGTAGACAAGCCATGATCTGCTTATCTGTTCTCCATTTTTCATTTGGATGAAATAATAGCTGCATGAATCATGACAGCAGACAAGATAGAGGAGAGCAGGAGGCGGGGTTACCAATCTACTTGCTCTGGAGAGCAGAGTTCGCTGCTTTTAGATGTTGTCTCCAAAGTCTCCAGTAGCAGAAAAAAGTCTCTAGATTTGGCGCTAGGAGCTTTTTAGAAAGCAAAGTGCTAGAGGGGTCTGAAAAGTGGCTAAATATAGCGACTAAAGCGCTAAGTTGGCAACACTGCTCTTTGCATCGTTTGTTTTCAAATGGTTTGCTGCTGTCTGTTTGGACCTTTCTGAACATGTGCAGCAAATGGACTGATCCAATATGGTGGACACTGAAGGGGGGGCGCTGAGACACACTTAATATTATCAGCGTTCTGATGGCATTTTAGAAAAAGGATTTTTATCAAAAACATAATTAATGTGCACAAATAAGGAATAGTTGTATTAACTAGTGTTGCACCAATACCGATACCAGTATCGGACGGGGCCCCGATACTGCCCCAAAATGGTGGTATCGGTATCGGCGAGTACCAACAAATAGGGCATCGATGCCATTTTGAGAGCCATAAGTTTATTCAACTATTGTCACCATTCCAGGTAGGCAATAAAAAGTTCTACTGGATTCACTTTGTATTCGATTTTTTCCTGCTTCACAAAGGCAGGCAGCAGCTTAAAAAAGCCATGATGGCAATTATTTTACATTATTATGGTATCGGTATCGGCCGATACTGCACAGCCAGGTATCGGGTATCGGTATCGGGGCCAAAAAATAGCATCGGCGCAACACTAGTATTAGCCATACATGTAAACAGAGTTTTATGGGGCCCCCAGGAACTGGGGCCCCAAGGCAACTGCCAAGTATTGCCTAATGGTAAATCCCCCCCCTGGTCAAAACTTGCTGTAAAAAGATTTTGTAAACGACAGCCTGTTCAGCTCTCTGCTGTACACAGAGGAACTAGCGGACCAGTAGGGAAGCTCACCGCGCTATTTGTGTGTTGTTGACTTCCCCTTTAATTAAACGACATAAAATCCAACCAACTGGCCTCTGCGTATGCATGACGGGAGGGGAATGGAAAGCTGTCACATATATATACATTTTTTTCACGTTCAAAGAAAAGTGAGAGGGCTCTGATCACTCCTTTAAAATATTTCGTTATTGGATTGCGGCAAAACACTGTTCTCACCAATCCTTCAGCTCACAGGCTTGACCTGCTGTCCTCTGCACAGCACTGCAGGTTCGTTAAAGCAACAGATCTGGAAACAGAAATGCATGAGAATTAAATATAGGAAAAATAACATACATAGACATAAATGTCACAACCACACTAAAAAATGTGGGATATATAATGCAAACCTCATTTATGACTGATTCTAAAATAAAAACAATGCTATGCTATTTTCCATTCATTTATTTATCTCTCTGTTTGTCTAAAAACACTAAATCCCAAGGTACCTGTTATGCAAACCTGAATACATGAGTGGAAATCAGCAGTAGGTTAGGATGAAATGACAATAAACGTTGTTGTGAGCTTTGGGTGTTGCCTTACTCCTTGGATGTCTTTGTATTGATGTAAATCTATTTCAAAACACTGCTGTGTCTGTTCATTCCGCCTCCCATGGATTCAGACACTTTGTCTTAAGACAGATAAAGCTTTAAAAAGCTGATTTTAAATGCTGTCAGTGCCAACCAGATAAAGAATTTATCCCATCAATCCCAACACGGCCCTGAACTATGGGGGGAGCTCCGCTGCATTTTAAGCTGATATCGCATCTTATTGATACATTCTAGGTTACCAATTGAATTCAGTTGGAGCATTTTTTTTCTTCTCTCCTGAGATGTGAGAAAAAACAAATCCCTTCAGAGAGAAAGCAAGATGCTCTTGTATCAATCAATCAGGATAAAACTAGAGAAATGCCACTTTTAAATGAAATTCTCTTGTCTTGGCCAGAGCTCAGCTTGAAAAGGCTGGTCGCATGAGGGTTTAAATGGAAATCTATTTTCTGGGCTGAAAATCAAACTGGCTATCATTCTGTCCTTCCCCACCTCTCTCCTGGGAACGTGTCAGATATATAACAGTCATTTTCTCAGCTGTCAAATAATGCTCTCACCAAGCTCTGTCCCAATACTCATGCAGTAAAGCTTCAAATCCCAATCTGCTCAGATGGCCCTGTGTCTACAGTAAAAAAAAAAAAAAGCAAACTGTGTTTGGCATTCGACGGAGATACTGTCCTTTATTTATTTTTAATGAGCATGTGAGTTTGCGCATTGGTGTGTACGTTCCATAAGGGTCGGCATTGAGGTAGCGTAGCAAAGTAGGTCATGACAGAGGTTAGTTCTGCATTAGCGACTGTCAGTGAGGGGACGGGGGAATGCAGACCACAGGGCAGTCTATTCCCTTTCACTCACACACACATATAGAGATGAAGAGTTTCTAAAAATCCAAGGCGTTCTGTCATGGATCTGAGCCAGCAGGCGTGACACACATGGGGCGCAGCGTCCGGAACAGGAGGACATGTCCAGTCTGTCTTTGTTGCTTATGTGCACAGATGCATGGCATAGTGTTTATATTTGACAGGGGGGGTTTAAAGCTGCCAGGTCTCAGACAGTTTGCCCTTGCCCAAGATTAGCATAAAGAAATCTCCAACTTTTTTCACTGGAAAAAATAGAAATCTAGATAAGTAATTTTTTCTTAAAATAAGTGCATTTGTTCTTAGATTAAGGAGGTAAAAGATACATTTTGCCAATGGAACAAGACAATTTACATTTAAAATAAGAAAACACTATTGCATTGTCTTCTTTCAAGTGCATATTATCTAATGATCTTATTTTAAGAGTAAAAATACACATTCCATTGGCAAACTATCTCATTTACCTTCTCAAATTAAGGAAAAATACACTTAATTTAAGACTTTTTTGCCTATTTCTAGATTGTTTTTCCAGTGTTCATACTCTTCTGATCATTTTCCTTTTATTTTAGGCTACACTGGAAAAATAATCTAGAAAAAAGTAAAGATTTCTTAAATTGAGTGTATTTACCCTTAATTTGAGTAAGTGAATTAGATAGTTTGCCAATGGAATGAGTATTTTTACTCTTAAAATAAGATAATTAGATATGCACCTGAAATAAGACAATGCAATTGTTTTTTTCTTATTTTAAGTGCAAATTGTCTTGTTCCATTGGCGAAGTGTCTCTTTTACCTCCTCATTCCAAGAACAAATGCACTTGTTTTAAGAAAAAATGGCTTATTTAGATTTGGATTTTTTCCAGTGTAGCAATCATTGGTTATGCATAGATTTTTTTTGTACAGATGAGCACTCTCTGAGTCTTTCTATCAGTATCTGCTTCTCAGAGTTGACTTATGGAAATCAGTCTCATTTCTTTTACAGTTCAAACACATAACACCATAATGATCCACGCCGTTTCTGTTTTATACACTGCCAGTCAGTGATTTCTAGTTTTTTGTTGTGTTTTTTGATGTTCTAAGTCACTTCAGAGTCTATCCTCAGAAAGTCTTGGATAATTATGAGGGTGAACAAGCTCTCTATCAGTGCAGATTAACAGCTTCTCACTAGGCTGAACTCCGCACTCTCCTTTTATCTCTTCAACTGCAGTGGAAGAGGAGTTACGTAACGTACACCTTAGGGACCTATCCGACTTTCCACCCAGCTCCTGTCTGTCTCAGCATGACTAGGGTGGCTGCTAGTTCTGTGCTATTTGATATGCATGTTTGAAGCGGCCATGTGACTGGGTCTGAGAGGATCTGCCTGTTGTTCGTAGTTCCCCTGAGAAATATGTTTCAAAGCACTGCAAAGTCTGGCATTTTCTGGTTCTACATTTCTCACCTTTCTCAAAGCAAAATGTCCGTATTCTGGTTAGCTTCCCTCCCAACCTATTTGTTTGATTATTCTCTAAAAGATGCTATGTGATGAAGAGGAACTGAGAGGCTTCTACTGTCATCTAGCTATATGATGAAAGAACACCTTATTTCTTCAGCAGTGGGGAAAATGTTCTTTAAAACCCCCAACCTCTAAAGTTGTAGTTGTTTTCAGTTCCTTTCAGCAACTGTTTTGCCATCTTAAAGAATTTATAGATACTAATGACATTCCCTACAATTGAGCCGCCGCTAAAAGACAGTACTGGGCCCTCAAAACTGAGATATTATTGCCAAAGGAATGTCAAAAAGTCGGAAATGATGCCTCATATAATTTTTTTTTAGCTGTGTTGCATCTTTGAGTCAACTGAGATTCATAAACTAGACTCTTTGATGAACTGCCTTAAGAATTAAACTATGGCTTGGTATTAACTCTCTCAAGATATACTCCAATAAGACTAAGGTGTGGGTAAAGCTCCTGACAATTTCATCCCAGGAATCAACTAGTATTTGGTTGTCTTGAGTTTCTCTTCTAGATCAAGCTTTTGAAATCTGTGTCGTGTTTAAAAGAGAAAGATAACTTGAGCATAATTCAAGGCTGCTTACTAGAAACTGTTTTTCCAATTCATGAATTTTCTAAACTTGAAAGATTTGTCTCCAAAGATAATCTACAGGTGATAATTCATGCTTCTGTCATAATTTTGGCACTGATGGCTGTCTTGAATTCTCATTTCATTCATCTGTCTAGCTCTGCCCTGTTACTCATCACTCATCAGATCAACCTGTTCTGGTTTCCCATTTAAGCTGCCTGTTTCCCAGCCATCGGTGCCAGATTATTTTTTGAGCCTTTGGTGTTGAGAGATCTCTAGCGTTACTGTAGTGTTCTGAGTGTCTGATTCTGATCCGCAACTTTGAGCCTGCCTGCCCCTGTCTGGTCTGTTTGCATGGCCTGCCTTCTGACTCCTGTTTGATTTTTCTTTAGACTAAACCTTGATCTGCCTCTTGAGTTTGCACTGTGGATTATCCTGTCTTCCTTTGCCAGCTCAGATCTTATCTCCTGTCAGGTCTGCAGCCTTCTAGGCTACCTCTTCTGGAACTCTGTGGCACTCTCCGCTGCCTCTGTTCAGTCAACCCGCTGGAATCGTCATCGTTCTCTGCGCATGGACTGAACTGTCAAACCAGGTGAGTGATTCACGCGTTCAAAATAATCCTCCATCAGATTATCGAAGTCACTCACCTGTGTTTCTCTCCAATAGAAGTCCCTACTTCAGATGCTCTAGCCGCTGCAGCCGCTGCCATGGCGGAATCTGTCATTGTTAGAATAAACGCCTTTTAAGTAATCCACTGTCTGTCTTGCATGAATTCTTGGTCCAACCTTCTGAGCCATTACAGCTTCTTCTCGTTTAGACCATTATTATTTTTACTTGTCTTAACAAAAAGGATTTCATGATGGGTTATGGAATCTAGCCTATATGCAGAACACTCGGAGGCAGGAGAAAAGTTGAAAGGTTTATTGTAGGAAATGATAAATAATAAAACAGATCCTGGGTTAGGGAGACTGATCTGGATTAGGTTCTCCACTGATCAGGAGATGAGCAGAGCTGCAGAGGGGGGGGGGGGACCTTGTGGATCCAGGGGCTGAGGGCTAGCAGGGCTGAGTGCAGGCAGGAGGAGAACAGAGAGCTGGGCAGAGGCAGTCTGAGTGCAGGCAGGCTGATTTCTGATGAGCTCTCTCTCTCTCTTTTGAGAGCTGGGAAGAGACGGTCAGAGTGCAGGCTGGCTGACTCCAGGTTTGGTTCTCTCTCTCTCTCTTGAGAGCTAGGTCTGAGGCAGAGGCAGAGCTTACTGTATGATTGCAGGCAGGTCACGGACAGAGTCTCTCTCCAAGTTATCTTCTGAGGGCGGGCAGGCAGATACTGACAGAAGAAGCCCTCCAGAGTTCAACAGAGAGCAGGCAGACAGGTCACCGGCAGATACTCTCCAGAGTTTCAGGTTAACAGGCAGGTTCAACCTGTGAGGCAGAGAGGAGAAAACAGGATCAGGTTCAGATCACAAAAAGTCAGAAGACTTTGACAGGCTGGTTGGCTCAGGTCTTGCTAACCGTTACTGGCAAACACTCTGCCGTTGGAGTGTTAGTCTCCTCCTCCTTAAGTAGGCCCAAGGCTGATGAGGAGATGAAAGACAGGTGTTGCAGGTGAGCACAAGCCCTCAGGAAGGGATCCTCGGCGCCCTCTGGTGGACAAACCTCCGGATCCCAACAAAGGAGCTGTCTCGTCTGCAGGAGGTCCATTACAGCTCTGGAAGGATCTACTTCTTTCTCCACGTTCTCTTGATTCTGTGGATGCTTTTAAAGGAAAACTTAAACTAAGCTTTTTAATAACCCCATTCGGCTGTTCTTTTGTGAATGTCCTCAGTAGTAATGGTTTTATCATGTTTTATTATTTTCCTGTGGTGTTTTGATTGTTTTATTTTATTGTATAATTGTGCAGTTTTGTAAAGCTCATTGTGACCCTCAATGTCTGTGAAAGGTGCTTCATAAATTTCAATTCATTTCAGTTAATTTATACAGCTGTAATTTATAACACATGTCATCTCAAACAATTTTACAGACAATTCTGATTGCATCCAATCTTTGGCTTGCAAGATATGCTAATCCTGTGTCCTGTGACCTTTGCTTACATTTGTCAATACCTCTTCAGCAATCCCTCACACCGAGCATGCATGTAGCAACAGTGGAGAGGAAAACTCCCTTTAAACAGGAAGAACCTCCAGCAGAACCAGGCTCAGTGTGAGTAGACGACATAGATAGAAGCAGACATACAAAAAGAAGCAGATATAAAAAAGGTAACTGTGAACTAACTCCATAGGTGTCCCCGTCCAGGAAAGACACAGCCTAGCTTACACAGTCCATGCTAGTTCCTAGGTCTGAGGATAAAAGAAGACACAAAGACACTGCCAGGCAGATGAAGTCCATGGCAGTTCTGATAGACACAGTAAAAGAAACAGGAATACACTGGAAAACGGCCAATATCTATAGCAGAATTGTCGATGGCAGCAGCACAGCAGCACCAATCATACAGGAGTCACAGTTGAACATGGAACAGACCAGATGAAGTTACTATGATAAGAGAAGCAGAACATAAAGTTATGAGTGGAACTTGAACCATACTGAAGAATGGAAGAATATAGATAGAATGAAAAAGAATAAGGAAAAGTGGTCCTTATGTGATCCAGCAGCCCAAACATATAGCAGCACAAATACAGAAAATAGCTTAGAATAATTAACTACTTTTGATGAGGTATAAGAAAGGTAGAGCCAACAAGAAACAGAATAAACCTTTACTTACTAAATTACTATTTTTTGGAGATCTCGGCTAATTTTGGAAGTTGGGAATGTTGCAACTACAGCCTGCTGAAACCTCGGCGTCAAGAGCAAAACAGGATGGATGATTTTAAAGAAACATTTTCATACCTACATCTAGCAGCAGTTACGGTCCAAATGTCTCAACGAGGTAAACTTTACTTTGAGGAAGCTTAGCTAGCAGAGCAATAAACAAATTCACATTATTATAAAAACTCAGGCAGACAGGAGCAGACAAGATTGGCCTGGCCTGGATTTTATAGAGCTGGGCTACTCTATAAAAGCCTGAAACTCAACGCTAATCCAGACATTTAGAATTGAGAAAGCTTCCTGGATGGGAAGCCAAAAATTGTTAAAACTTGGAAAATAAATAAAGTCGAGTGGATTCATTTTTTTAACTTTAACTTTTTGGAATGACTATGAACTGGATGACTGAGATTCACCACCAGCACATTGGCCTGGAATATTTCACTATATAATATGTCAACATTTGTGTTGTATGCGGTCCAAAGGGAGTTGCTGTCACTTACACCAACCGCCGTCATTGCTTTATCCACCAGATGGTTCAGCTGAGACCAGAGGGTCAATGTTAGCAAACAAAGCACGGTTTCTAATAGACGAGAATTAATTCAGTCTTTTGCATCACCTGATGAGCTACTTGTGAAAGCTAAAGGATAAAAAGAGAATTGTTTTCTTTTCATTCTTAGCTGTTAAGGTGTATCATGAGTCTAACCAGATTGTACGTCTACAGACTTGGCACTATTACATAAAATTTGTCTTAGAAAAGTAAAGTCTGTGTCACAAAATGGTTTCTCTAGTTGCTGCCTGGCATTAGATCAGGAATCCTTTTGGCTGCATAATCACAGGTGGAGACAGTGAGAAGGTTTATTTAGGCCTGCAGAAGGAATAAAACAGAAGAAATTAGGGTTCTGGGTTTGTGACGACAGTTGAGATCCAGTAAGGAGGGAGCAGAGGACCTGAGGAAGTAATTATGAGCTATTATTTAATTATGCCCTTGTCAATTCCCTCTCATCCTGAAAGCTGAAGAGCGGGGGGGCGGGGGACCGTAGGCCTGCAGGTCTGGAGGAAATCTGCAGGAAAAGTGAGTGTTATGGTATGAAAACCATAAACAGTCCAACGTATAAGAAGACATGGATTACTACCATGGATGGTTACTAATCAAGCACCCTATGGTTGTTAACCCTTTAAAGCCCGATCCAAGAATAAAACAAAACAGAAAATTACTTTTTTTTGGTTTGAAGTCCTTATTTGGCCTTTTAACAAAATATGTAAAAAGAAAAAACAGGAATACATTTTTGATATTATAATTTATTACTATGGGATAAGTCAAGATTATTTTTTGTGTAGTCTTCTACTGGCTGTTATCAGGTATATCTGATTGTGTACAATAGGATTTTGAGCAAAGTTTTTACCATTAAATTATGCAAAAGGTGTCAGACGCAAAACATTTCAGAAACCGTATGTATCAAATATGATACATTTGGCATTATAGGGTTAAGCAGCTCCTAAAGCCAACAAACAGCTTGAAACAAATCTAAATGCCAAACCTGCGCTTCCATCTTTTTATTTAGATTATTTTAGCTCTACTGGTCTTTTTAGTTTTTGTTATTTTTGAAAGCAGGCAGACAGTAAATGGGAGCAGAGAAAGGGGAAGACAAGCAGCTAAGGTCCCCCAGCCTGAACTCGACTCTGCATCATCATGGAGCAAAGCATCTGCACGTGTCACGCAAACTAACCTCTGCACCCCCGCCGCACCATGCACTTCTATCTTTTTTTCATTGAAGGCAGTTCAGCCGTTTCTCTAAACTACGGTGCTCTGTTGTCACCTGAGGATCAAGGCTCATGCTGCTCATTACTTCAACACAATCAAATCAAAGAAACAGATTTTTTCTGCAAAAATCAGCTGCAGGGAGGGGGGGGGGGGGGTGGGGGGGGGGGGTTCAACATTGAACACTGACTGAGAGGAGAGAAAGTGTTTCCTGAATTTATATATATAGGTTATATGTGTAGGTTAGAAACATTTGTTATCCTCACATCATCTGAGCTCTGACTGCTGGCTTCCCACATGTTTCTCTTTGCTTTCTGCATAAATAACTTTTTTTGTTGTTGTGGATTAACCTCTGTAATTGTATAACAAGGTTTGTTTTATTTGTGTTAAATTGCTTTTTATGGCAAACTGAAGATTCCCACTTAACACAAATAATTTGTTCTAATAAAATACATTTGCTTTAATCTTATTTTGTTATAAACAAAAAGTATAATCAGAAGTTGAATCCTTTTAATGATTCATTTAATTTATTCATATAAAACATCTTATATTGAATAACTGAACTTTGACTTGTATTTAAAGTTCCTGAAAACAGGAAAGGTCTCTCAACTCTTTGAAATTTTATTTAATAAAAAACTCTCCATAATTACTTTGACAGTGCAAATACTGTGCAATTACTATTTAATACCCTCTAAAATAATCCTATAATATAATCCTGCTATAAAAAAAGATTGTGGACACACTGTAAGTACGGTATATACCCACATGCACCTCTTTCTTCTTTCTGACCATTAGAGCTGATGAGTGCATTTCTCCACTGTGAGATCAATAAAGACAATCAGTCAGTAAATGAGTTTCTAACTCAGTTTCTATTTCAGACTAGTAACTCGTAAATATTACTAAAATTTAACCAGTAAGTAATACTAGTTATGCTTTTATGTTATGTTCCAAACACTGCTAGTTATTGTTACTGATTAGTTTTTCAATGAGCCCAACACTAAACCTTATCAGCTGTCAGCAGCGCAGGCTTGTTATTGAATTTTGAGCACATTGTTCTCAAAATTCCCATTGGCTTTTACCAATGAATGGAAGTTAAACAGAAATATAATTTAGTCAGGAAATAATAGTTCATATTTGGATTATTTCAGTGTTTCATACACTCACCGGCCACTTTATTAGGTACCCCATGCTAGTAACGGGTTGGACCCCCTTTTGCCTTCAGAACTGCCTCAATTCTTCGTGGCATAGATTCAACAAGGTGCTGGAAGCATTCCTCAGGGAGTTTGGTCCATATTGACATGATGGCATCACACAGTTGCTGCAGATTTGTCAGCTGTACATCCATGATGCGAATCTCCCGTTCCACCACATTCCAAAGATGCTCTATTGGATTGAGATCTGGTGACTGTGGAGGCCATTTGAGTACAGTGAACTCATTGTCATGATCAAGAAACAAGTCTGAGATGATTCCAGCTTTATGACATGGCGCATTATCCTGCTGAAAGTAGCCATCAGAAGTTGGGTACATTGTGGTCATAAAGGGATGGACATGGTCAGCAACAATACTCAGGTAGGCTGTGGCGTTGCAACGATGCTCAATTGGTACCAAGGGGCCCAAAGAGTGCCAAGAAAATATTCCCCACACCATGACACCACCACCACATGAAACTCTGAGAAACAGACCTGAGCTGATCCGCTCGGTTTTAAGCCTGTTCTGTCTTTCTGGTGTTGAAAGTCAGGGAATGAAAGATGGCTGAGTCTTTTAACTCTTCCTCCTTTTTTCCTCTTTTCCTCTTTTGACCATCACTTATCAGACCAAATCTCTCTGAATAAATCTTGGATCTTTAATTAATGTTAATTCATTCATCATGAAGTTTCTTCTGTCTTAGAAGCTAAACTAACGCTGATTCTGGATTTGTTTATTTTTATTGGATTTGATCAAAAAAAGTGTTTTTCTTTTTAAATACTTCACTAATTTCGAATGCATCTTAATAAAATGTTAATCCTTATAACTTAACTAAGGTCTCCTGATCCTTTTTTAAATGCATGATAAAGATCAGCGGCAGCGTAGCTCAAGTGCTTATCCCTCTGATTGATTCTGACAGATTATAAGACTGATGACTTAATAACCTAAAAAAAATCACCGTGCATTGCTTTATCCCCCTTCAAAACATAAGGAAAATAAATGATTCGACTGATTAAACACAGCACTGCTGATCAATGATAAGCCTAAAAGTCTCCTAATCTACTCTGTGTCATCCCACCGTGACATATGGTGTTTTTAAGCCTTTGAACAGTGCCGGTGAGGCCACTACGCAGCGGGGGTTTGGGGATGGGTATCACTCTGGGTGGCTGGGTTGATCCCGGCGCAGTTGGTCTGCAAGTCAATTAAATGACACGATGCCACAGCAGAGCAGATCAAGAGTGCCTTCAGGTCAAGGTGTTAATGAGAAGACCTTTGGCTTTTAACTGTGGCTGGCAAAGGCCAGGTGTAGGTGGAGAGTTAAAAAGGGGGAAGGTGGCCAAGTAGAGATGTTCTCTGCACCTTGGAATCCAGGCCCTTTTCATCCGTAACCACCAGCTGCTCTTCCATTTCCTGCAACCAAGGTAAGCGAGCTTCTCTCTATTCCCACAAGATTTTAGCTGTCGAGATTTATACTTATAATAACCAGCATGAACATAAAAGCGTAGCATGGACGGGATCTATAACTCAACCAATCTGCTGTGCCAAGGAGATTGGCGCACGGCCAAAAGGAATAGAGGAGTGGCAGGTCGGATGAAGTGCTCCGCCAATTTTCTAATGCCATGCACAAGTACATAGTTAAAGACAGTAAAATTGATTCATTTTACTTCCAATAATCTGCAGCATACTACAAGATGTCCACAAAAGGTCTATATAGTTTCTTAATGACTGCTGAATAAGGTTTTCACCTTGAAAGAGAAGCCGAACTTTAAACCTGTGAGAAAAATCAATCTCATGTGGCATTTAACTGGGAACGGAGATTACTTTTCTCTAGATTTCTTTTTATACAAAGCTTTTTAACTTATGATCACTACACAACGAGTCAGAAAGAACTAATGTTAGCAACCTTGAGAAATAAATGAAAATATCAGTAATGGTGATGCTGTGATTGCTGTTATTTACAACATTTAAGTAGGAGTGGGGTTAGGATCACAAGAAGGAAAGCTTTAATTGATATTTAACTTTAATTGCATCTGTGTGACGAATCAGTTTGATGGATTCAAAACTAATCTTAGCAAATATGGTTGTTAAAAAAAATGAAAAACTGAAACTATTGGTATGTTTCCAGAATTAAATTTTTTTTTTTTTTTTTTTTTTACTTATATTTGACATTTAACTTTATAAAATGTGCATCTTAAAGTAAAAAACTGCACAGTTCCATCAGTTTGCACTGGGAAAAATTGAAATCTAGACAAGTCCTTTTTTTCTTAAAATAAGTGCATTTATTCTTGGATTGAGGAAGAAAAAGAGACATTTTGCCACTGGAACAAGACAACTTCCACTTAAAATCAGAAAACACAATTGCATTGTCTTATTTCAAGTGCAAATTATCGAAATATCTAATTTTAAGAGTATAAATACTCATTCCATTGGCAAACTATCTAATTTACTTACTAAAATTAAGGGAAAATACACTTAATTTAGGAAATTTTAACTTATTTCTAGATGGTTTTTCCAGTGTGGCCGGTTTTTGTTATGAGATAAGGATATAATAATGCAGATGCTTTGTATTTTACAATGATTCATGTAAACTAGAATGAAAAAAAAATGTTTAGTAAAAAAAGATCCTGCAAACTTTAGCTAAACATGTGAATTTAAGGAATGAAAAGTGAAACTGAATCTAAAGATTTAGCTTTAAAAAAAAAATGTCCAGTTTCAGGGTGAGGGGACATTTTTAAGCAATTACTGCAACTTTGAAGGATTTTCATTTTCTTTCACATTTTTAATGATATATTTGGAAAGCTGACTTTTATTCATAGATTTTATTATATCCACAAAAAAATGTATATTTTAACAGATCTTGGTATGTTTGTAATGGCGAGATGATGCGTATAAATATACAATTTATCCAAAGTTATCCCAATATCTTAACAAAGAGAATATATTGCAAATTGTATATAAATATTGTAGGAGCTATTTGTCCTTTGCTGTGTTTATCGCCACCAGGGGGCGTATTTTTGAGTTTTGATGGGAGATGGGGTTATTTAAGGTCAACCATGATTCTCTTTAGGTGTCGTTAAAGAAGGAGGCAACAGTTTTATATTCTATTTGGTTCTGATTAATGTCGAATTTATGTAAATGTAAAGGGAAGTGGTAAAACAATGGACATTGCTCTCTTAATAAGTTAATTTATTATAAGTCAAACTAAAGATCGGCATATTAATCTTCATTGAGCGCATGTAAAACCAACTCCTTTCAGGAATAACAACCAGTAGCCTAAAATATAAGATTTTAGCTGCTACGAATATAACCCTGGAAAACCTGCTGTTCTGCTCAGAGCAGTTTAATATTAGGCTCTTGTGCGATGCACTGCCAACTGGTGGCGGGAGGTTTAAGCATCATATAAAAGTAAGACATTTAAGTGGATTTCTACCTATAAATATTTTTCATATGTAAGATGTATTTGACTATATTTTGAATTGATACAAATATCATGAAATATTGCAATATTTTACATATTTTACATAATTTTAAAGCTGTTGTAACCGAAATGCCTTGTAAACCAGTCTGATCTTATTTTCTGTATGTTTCTGTGGAACCCCTTAAAGTTGACTTTGGGTTCTAATGTTTGGGAAAAAAGTATTCAACTATTAGCTCCAGTTAAATAAACAGAGATCGATGGATTTCACTCAGTCTAAACTTCATTTTTATCTTATTGCATTGTAATCAGCCCTGTTCTGATGTGGACAGAGTGCGTTCCCCTTAGTTACAATAATGGAAAGTAGTCAGAGTCGGAACAAATTACAGACACTTTGGTTCAATAGTAACATGTTATGAATAAACCTTGAGAATCTGGTTTGTTATGAGAAGAAGGTATGTCTGGTCTACAAACAGTCTCACACAGAGGAACTGTGTGGCCTTGCAGGTGAAAGAGGCTGAGTGAAAACTTTCATAGTGAATAAATAGCACAAATGAATGTATAAAATAATAGAAACTAAGTTTTCTGACCACATTTCATGTTTCAGCATGGTTTGCTGGAATTAGGACTTACTTTTGATCAGACCCTTTTTTTAAACCTATAATCGTAAACTAGGCAGATGATGACAGCATTAAAACACACTAAACTTCATTATATATTGCAATGCACTGTTCGTAAACTTCCTGTTATTTCATAAGAAAGCAAAAACCAGGTTTTCATATTTATTTCTGGATGTTAACCAGATAAGGTTAAAACCTCTGTAAGGCGTAGCTTAAAAATGCCTCTCAGATGTAAATCTGCATTTATATATGGGTCAGTTATCAAAAAATAAGGAATGCATATTTGCATATAAAGAAATAAGGTCTGGAGTGTTAAATATTTCTCAGGAAAGTGATGAAAGCAAATTTTCTGTTTTGTTTTTTTTCTCCAGAGATTAATATAATAAGGATTCCAGATAAGCATGAAAAGCAGAGGTTTTAGGATGAAACCTGACCTCTGGTGTCTTTCTATGATCTGTCCCAGTGGGTCCCCTTCTATGGCACGGGTACCATGGGAAGTCTCCATGCTCTTCCTGCTTATGCTCCATCCTCCAGGGGTCTTCTTGGCCCCATCCCAGCACCTGTGTGGATCTCACCTGGTGGACGCTCTCTACTTCGTGTGTGGGGAGCGGGGATTTTACTACAAGCCCAACCGAGCCCACAAGAGGGATCTGGAAAACCTGCTTGGTAAGGAAGGGGGAGGGCTTGGAAAATATGAAGTTATAGTCATAACCAGTGGGCCTTTACAGTTCTCCTATATCAAGCAGAAAGGTCTGTTTTTGCACAAAAATGAAAATTTTATCAAAAAAACATTTTGTTGTTTATGTCTTTAAAAATAACTTTCTCTTTTTGAATATTGCAAAGAAAATCTTAAGCAAGGATCTGCTCTTTTAGAGTTAGTGCTTGAATAGATCATCAAGACGGAAGCAAATAATTAATAAGTAATTTACAAATAAATAACTAATAACTAATTAATCAGACAAATGAAACTGAAGTAGAAATAAACAAAACAATTCAGATGAAAACTGATCATTTTAACCAACTTACTTAGTTAGAATCTTATTTGAGAGATTGTAAGGCTTTATAGAGATTCATCATCGGCACAGTTAAACACAGGTGGGTCGAGTTCCCCATCATTTTGCTCAAGCAAAAGTACAACATCTTTTTTTTACAAGTGAAAGTAGAATGTAGTCATCCAAGAAATTACTTAGTAAAACAGCAATGAAATGCCTGCTCAAGTAATTGTTGGCTTGTAAATCAGACAGAGTAATGTGCAAAAAAATAAAACAGGATCACATGATTACAAAGTAACATTCATTCAGCACTGCAAAAACCATCTAGAAATAAGTACAACATTTCTTAAAATTAGTGTATTTACCCTTAATTTTAGTAGGTAAATAATATGATTTGCCAATGGAATTAGTATTTCTACTCCTAAAATAAGAGAATTAGATAATATTCACTTGAAATAAGACAAAGCAATTGTTTTTTTTTATTTTAAATGGAAATTGTCTTGTTCCATTGGCAAGGTGTCTCACTTATCTGCTCAATTCAAGATAAAATTCACTCAATTTAAACAAAAATAACTCATACAGATTTCCATTTTTTGCAGTGAGGAAAAGAGTTTTCAGAATCAAAACTCAAATTTCAGCATATCTTCAAATAATCAGTCCTTACATCAGGAAATGGACAATATCTACTGTTTATTCTATTTTCACCTGATCTCAACCAGCATTGGTGTTAAAGTAGGAATAAATATTTATAGAACATTAAGTGATAATGAAAGAAATATGAGAAAACTTTATTTACATTTGTTCCAAAACCAACATTCCTCATCAGGAAGGGATTTACCATAAGGCAATACTAGGCAGTTGCCTAGGGGCCCCAAGTTCCTGGGGGCCTGTTTTTATGTATGGGTAATTCAACTATTCCTTATTTGTTCACATTAATTATGTTTTTGATAAAAATCCTTTTTCTAAAATGCCATCAGAACGCTGATAATATTAAGTGTGTCTTAGCCCCCCCCCCTTCAGTGTCCACCATATTGGATCAGTCCATTTGCTGCACATGTTCAGAAAGGTCCAAACAGACAGCAGCAAACCATTTGAAAACAAACCATGCAAAGAGCAGTGTTGCCAACTTAGCGCTTTAGTCGCTATATTTAGCCACTTTTCAGACCCCTCTAGCACTTTGATTTCTAAAAAGCTCCTAGCGCCAAATCTAGAGACTTTTTTCTGCTACTGGAGACTTTGGAGACAACATCTAAAAGCAGCGAACTCTGCTCTCCAGAGCAAGTAGATTGGTAACCCCGCCTCCTGCTCTCCTCTATCTTGTCTGCTGTCATGATTCATGCAGCTATTATTTCATCCAAATGAAAAATGGAGAACAGATAAGCAGATCATGGCTTGTCTACAGTGAAAAGAAGGACTGGGTTATTTACTTTGGCCTTTTTGGAAACACAGGAAGGAGCAATCAGCTAAGTGAGCTTAGTGCTTGGAAAAAATCTTTCATTCCTTTAGAGACAGCATGAAAAGTCAGCTGAGTACAAAACATAGAGAGGAAAACAAGAAGAAAAGGGACAAGAAGAGAGGGACACAACCTAGAACAGATAATGGATGTCTATTCTATTAACATTTTGGTAATTCAGAGGGACCCAAGCCTGTTTTTGCCTAGGGCCCCACATTTCCTAAATCCACCCCTGATCTACTGTTTACTCTATATCCACCTGATCTCATTGGTGTTGGGTAGAGTGAACTAAGTAAAGTAGAAATAAATATTTGTAGCACATTTTAGCAGTAATGAGTAAATATAAGAAAACTTTATATATATATTTGTTCCAACACCAACATTTCTTATTAATCTTTTCCCAAAACACATTATTAAGATCTTAAATCTGAGAATTTGTTGCTTCTTGAAGCCATCAGGATCTCTTACGTCACGCTTCTGCGTCATATTTTTCCGCCACTGAAGCGGAAACTAGATCAATACTGACATTAGCATGGAGGAACTAAAACTGTCTGTGCTTCAAAGGGCTGCTGTCAAAAAGGGCCAGAGAGGAGGAGCATCTGTGGAAGGTTCTGTCTGGCCGTGAAAAGCCCAAGGTGAAGAGAGGCATCGTGGAGCAGTGCTGCCACAGGCCGTGCAGCATCAACCACCTGGAGGACTACTGCAACTGACCGCTCCATAACCAGCACCACTCATAGCGTGTAAGGAGGTCCAGAAGTCAAGTTCTGGCCCCGACATTCACTGGCTATGTCTTATCAAGTGAAGGAAATAAAGCTTCATGATCTATAACCTCAGGCTCCTCTCCTGCAATGATGAGAATTGGTGTTCAGGTTTTGGTTTCAGCAGAGGGCTGCAGCCAGACCAAGACCTTTGGCTGCAGTCCTGGAGTGCCCTCTACTGGCTGACAGGGGACATGACAAAATTATTTTTATAGAACATTTTAGTTCCTTAAAACATCAGAACAAATGTGCATTAAAAGCAAGAAAAACATCAGAATCAACAAACTAAATCATAAAAACTTTCATACATCATAATGTTGAATAGATATTTAGCTTAGAGCAGCCTAATCAGCTCCACACAGGCAGGTCTTCAGTCTAGATAAAGGAACTCAGAGTTTCTGCTGTTTTCTGGGAGTTTGTTCCAGATTGAAGCCAAAAGCTGCTTCAGCGTGTTTGTCTCTGGGGTTAGAAAGCAGACTGGAACCAAAAGGCCTGATTGTTCTGGAAGGTCGATACAATGAGAGGAACTCTTTAATGTGTTGTGGTCCTGAACCGTTCAGGGATTTATTAACTAATGCAAGTTTTCAATGCTATTCTCTGTAGCACTTAAAACCTTTAAGAACTTTAAAACCAGGTTGATGTGCTCTGATTTCTGGGGGGGGGGGGGGGATCAGGGGATTGGTGGCATATGAAGAGATGGTGTTTTAACTCCAGTGATTATGGAACCAGCCAAATTTAACTGATTCAGATTTCATTCATTTGTCAAAAAAAGGATCCGTCTGGTGGATTTTCCCCCACCTCATTTTTAGGACTCTCTGTAAACACAGTTTATAAAACATTTCCTTAAACACCCACTGAAAGGTTAACATGGTACGGTGGTTCTGTGACAAAATCTAACAGGCTTGATTGACTTAAAGTTATCAGACGGCATCAGTTCGCATCATGGGACGATTAAAAGTCTGGTGAAATAACTTCCTAAACACTTAGTAAAAATTGACATGCTGCTACTGGCCTTAACTGAGAAAATAAAGAAAAATAAATTAAACTTTATTCATCTCACAAGGTAGAAATTAACTCTGCACACTGGAAAAAAATCTAAATCTAGATAAGTATTTTTTTTCTTAAAATAAGTGCATTTGTTCTTGAATTAAGGACGTAAAAGAGACATTTTGCCAAAGGAAGAAGACAATTTACCCTTAAAACAAGAAAACACAATTGCAGTCTTATTTCAAGTGCATATTATCTAATTATCTTCAGGGTTCGTACACCTTTTCCAAAGTCAAAATCAAGCACTTTTCAAGCACTTTCAAGATCCATTTTAAAAGTTTTTCCCCGTTTAATCCATAATTTGTATTTTTCATCTTCCAGCCAACGTTCATGTGCAGTAGTGGTTTCATGGGGGCGGAGTCACACATGGAAACAGACTGGCAGATCGCAGACACACATAAGCGAGCAGGTTTCATTTTCGGGCTCTCCAACATGTTATTTCTCCATTTAATAAACACACGATTCAGTTAGATATTTTTTGCGAAAGAAATAGTTACAATTTCAAGCATTTCATCCAAAATATAAGCACTTTTCAAACCTTGAAAAAACAACGTCAAAATTCAAGCATTTTCAAGGATTTCCAATACCCGTACGAACCCTGTATCTTATTTTATGAGTAAAAATACTCCATTGGCAAACTACATAATTTACCTCCTCAAATAATTTAAGAAATTTTTACTTATTTCTAAATAATTTTTACAGTGCATTTAACCCATCCCCTTTGGGCAGCAGTGGGCTGCCACTGTACAGCGCCCAGGGAGCAATCGGGGGTTAAGGGTCTTCCTCAGAGACCCAGAGTGGCAGTCTGTGGGAGTGAGTTTCAGACTCACAACCTAAGGGTTCCAAGCTCTATGCCCTAACCACTAGGCCTCCACTCCCCTTTATTGAATAAAACATTCTAACTGAAAACAATCTTCTCTACAGTTTAACTTTGATCCGTTTTTTTTTTTTTTTTTGTCTGCTTTTTCCAGGGTTGTAAACATGTGGAAATAATCTCTGGTTTTTAATAATCTGCTGAATCATCTGATCAGGTGCAGCGATACAACCCATCTTATTGTAGAAGTGTGTAACAAGCAAAGAGTAAATAAAGCTTCATGACCTTTAACCTCAGGCTCATCTACTGCAATGATGAGAATTGGTTTTTAGGTTCTAGTTTCAGCAGCCAGAACCAGACCTTTAACTGCAGTCCTGCAGTGCCCTCTACTGGCTGAGGAGGGACATGACAAAATGATGCAATCAAAGCTGAACGAGTCTCAAACTCACTGGTGTAGAATAAAAATCTCCATCTACAGCCACTAAGTTAAAAGAAAGTCCTGCTTTATTAATAAATAACTGCACATCTCAGTAAATACATTTAGTCGTTTTTATCTGCTTATGTATTAAAATCATTCAAACTATGCCTTCTCTATCAGGAAGTCCACAAACTAGTTAAAAGCCTTCAGCTGATCCTAAATGCTGCAGCCAGAGTTCTGATGAAAATGAAAAAGAGAGATCATATCTCTCCTATCCTGGCTTCTCTTCATTGGCTTCCTGTTAAATCCAGAATAGAATTTAAACTTGTTACTAGTGGTTCCTAGAATTTCTAAAAGTAGAATGGGAGGCAGATCTTTTAGTTATCAGGCTCCTCTCCTGTGGAACCAACTACCAGTTTTAGTCTGTGAGGCAGACACCCTGTCTACTTTTAAGGCTAGGCTTAAAACTTTCCTTTTTGATAAAGCTTCTAGTTAGAGTGGCTCAGGTTATCCTGAGCTATCTCTATAGTTCTGCTGCTATAGGCTTAGACTGCTGGAGGACATAGGGACCCCTTTTTCATCATTCTGCTTCATTCTATCTCTATTCTCCCACTCTGCAGAATCTGTTAGTTCAATCTCTAACGTTCTGCTCTCTCTGCTTTTTCTCATAGTAGCTTCATCTGGTCTGCTCCTGTTTGGCTGTGACTGCATCCTGGAGAGAAATATCAGCTGTGCTGCTGCCATCAACACCTTTGTTTCTAGATGTTGGAGATCGGCCTGTTTTTCAGTGTAGTCCTGTTTCTCTGACTGTGACTAACTGGATGTGCTCTCTTCATCCTCTGACATGGGAGCTGGCTCGGAGCTCGTCTGCCTGGCTGTGTGTTTCCTGGACGGGGCCGCCTGTGGAGCTGGTTGACAGTTGCCTTTTGTATCTATGCTTCTTTTTCTATGTCTGCTTTTGTCTCCTTGAACCCCCGTCGGCTTCTGCAGATGGCCGCTCACACTGAGCCTGGTTCTGCTGGAGGTTTCTTCTTGTTAAAAGGGAGTTTTTCCTCTCCACTGTCGCTACAAGCATGCTTAGTTTAATAACTCCATAGAGCTTCAGTTTCTACACTAGCTAAAAGCCAGATTTCTGCATGATTTTGCAGCCAAATTCTACACATGTAGGCCTGTTTATGGCAGGGCTCCATGACAGTGGGGAGTACCAAGATGGCGGCAGAGGGGCTATCAGCAATCCAGTGAAAAAACAGAGATCAGTGGCGGAAAAAGGCAAACTGAGGCTTGGTGCTTATCAGACTTCAAACTCATTGATGAAGGAAACATTTAATCTCTTTATTTACAAAATGAGAATTTACAGCCACCAAATTAGTAGAAGGTCATGTTAAATGTTTTTAAAAGCCATCCAAACTATTTACAAAAAAAATTTCAACACAGCTTCCAAGCCTTTTGTTAAAACTCTGAATAAAATTTATTAAAAACACATTTTTGATAAAACTGAAATAAAAAACTAGTAAAAGCTTTTAGCGGTCAGCTCCTCTCGGCTGGAAGAACTCGGCTACTCCTTACGGTTTCCTATCAAAGAAACAAAATTATTAGAAACTTTCCACAGCAGCAAACTGGAGTAAATAAGGCGATCAGATCTCACCGTCTCTAAGAGGCTCGTTGGTTTCGGTTTGAACGTTTTCCTTGTCATGATGAAAAGCCTTGCTGGGGTCGAACCTGCAACGTTGTTTCCCTCTGAGCTGATCCAAATCGCTCTTCTGGCGGCTCACGAGTGTGCGAAGCTTCGAAACTTCCTACAAACAGAAATATTAATTAAAAAACCATAAAGTTCAAGATGAAGCCTACAAAATGACAATTATTCATTAAACCCTATTATCAAGGCGAACGCTGGTTCACATGTAATGCTACGTTCACACCGCAAACAGCAGGAGCAGCAAAAACATCACTTTAGATGCTTGTACAAGTTTAGTTCTGATGCGCAGCTGAAGCATCAGCTGCGGGCACCAGGATAATAAAAGGGAAGATATTTTTTTCTACATTTTAAGGTAATTTATGCATAAATAAACCGTTTCAGAGGTGTGATCATATAACCTGACTACGCCAGATGGATTTGCTCCGCATATCCATCTGGAAACCTTCCGTTGAAGTAATTTTGGGAAGGGGCGAAAATACTGGTTAGCTGATTGGCCTATGTTGGTGATAGACGGGCCAAATAAACCAATCAGATCAACGAAGCATATGACGTGCTAACACAGCCAATTGATAGATCAAACTCTTGCCGAAACCAGTCAGGAGAAGAGCAAAAACATCTTTTCCTCTGAGAAAAGCCTCCAGAGCAGTGTTTTGCTCTTCTTTCAGTGAAGAAATACTCTGTAATTCCGATAAAACTTGCTCGATAGCCACGCTAACGCTAGTTTCATCGGCTGAAGCCGCCATGTTCTTTAGACTGAACTGTCGCGCTTCTCGTTGCGTCACACCTCAACCCGCCTCAAAGCCAACGCTGATTGGACGTTCGTTTGGTGAACGGCTCCATATTTTCTTTAACGGAAAATAGCCAGACTGATCTATGAGTGAAACCTTGAAAGCTCGCCAGATCAGGATGGTCTGACGAGGCTAGTGGCTGGGTAAACAAAACGATTTTGGATCGATTCCTTTACATTTTTGCAAAATCGATGTTTAGGGAATGACTCGCGTGACGTTCACATTGAAATGAGCAGGAAAGATGCACTAAAGATGAATTCCAGCCAGACAGCTGCAAATATAGCCAATAGGTTGACTGAAGACATCAACAAATGGGGGCTGACCAGCAAACACCCTGTACCTGTTACAGACAAATAAGGTTTGTTCAGTGAAGATAATGCAGCTCATGTCTGCTGCGTCCCCTCTGTGTCACGTCTGCTCGCTCGAGTGAGGCTTCACTTTTTCACTTTTCACAAACAAGTTTGCACTTTTGAGACGGTTTTGTTCACATATCAGGTTTAAACTGTCGGATTTACAAGTTTGCATTTGGTGTTTAATATGACAGGAAAAAATAAAATACATGAACATGTTGAGCCACTCGCATTATTGTAAAAACAGATTAAATCCAAATTAATCGATTCAGAACTGTATGAATCAGAATCGAATCGATTCAGGACATTGGTGAAAATACGCAGCCTTAGTGATCATAGCGCTCTGCATCAGCAGCGCTGTGTCTGACTCCCTGCCAGCTCCCAGATCAGCTTCTCTCATTGGTCGATGTGGCGTCCAGCAGCTAAGGTTACATTTTTTCGCGCCTCAGATGCGCTGCTCAAAACGCGCTGCGGGACTTTTAGCTGCGCCTTGATGCGTGTCAACCATTGACTTTGCATGTAAACTAGCTGCTGCTGCCTCTGCTTGCGGTCTGAAAGTAGCATAAGAGAGATTGATCGGTCTAATAAATCTACCTGAAGAACTAGAGCAGCTCATAAAAAGTCCTAATCAGACAATTATTTAACATCAACCAATGATAAACAGAAGCAGTTTAAACAGGAATTAGACAGCTTAGCTGCTGCTGATGAAAAAAAAAGTGTTCTAATATGTAAAACTGCAGTAAATAATCTTTGTTGTTTTAAATAACTGAAGAAAAAAAACAGTTTCCACAGTAAACTAGAGTGTAGCTCAACCACTGTACCTGTTTCAGGGAGATATTTTCATCCTTGAGCTTCATCACATGTTTGATCTTCTGCTTCTGGTTTTGGTGCCCCATGAGGCGAGCGTAAGCGTCGGCTAATTTGTTTAATTCTACCTGGTTCGCCCCGTTCTCATTAAGCAGAGCATCTCGCTCGGCTGAAAATGCGTTTAGTTGCTCCTGCGGGAGAACATCCACACAAGTATCATTTAGTTTGACAAATGAACATCTGTAGATACAGCAGTGAGGAACGGAAACCTTATAGAAGCAGACAGAGAAACGCTCGGCGTTCATTTCCAGCTGACCTGAAAAGGCCCGACTTTGGAGAACAGTTCCTCGTATCGTTTCTTCCAGAGCTCCACCTCTGAACGCGGGAAGCTTCAAGAAAAAAACAATTAGTGACTCCGGAAGGTGTAAAAAGAGCACCACATCACAGAGAAATATTCGCCACTGCTCACCTCTTCTCCTGCACTTCAGCTAATCGTCTCTGGAGTTCCTGTCGCTGCTCCTCCATCTCCCACTGCAGGGTGACCTTCTCCTGAGTCAGAGCCTCCACCTGCTCCCTCAGAGCTCCTCCGTCCTCCTGCTTCCTGTCCAGCTCCTGCTGCAGAGCCTCCATCTTCTCCAGCATGTGGACTAATTGGGCCTTGAGGGCGGCGTTGTCCTGCTCAGAGTCATCCAGGCGAGACTGAAGCTGATCTCTGTCCCTCTCAGCTCTGCCTAACTCCTTCTCCAGCGCGTGGCTGAACTCCTTTTTCAGTTCCACTTCTGACAGCAGACTCCTCCGCTCCTCATCCACCTTGTGGAGCTCGGCCTGCAGCCCGAGCAGCTCTGACCTGACCTGCTGATGGTGGTTCCTCTCCACCTCCAAAGCTGCTCTCTCCTCCTGAAGGGCTGCTTGGATTTGAGCTTTCTCCTCCTGTTCTTCTTGGAGTTGCTTCATTATTTCCTCTTTTTGATGACCGAGCTCCTCCAGGAGTTTGTGGGCTTTTTCCCTCTCGTTCTGGATCTCAGCAGCGCTCAGATTCCTCTGTTCCTCCACACATCTCAGAGCCTTTTCCTTCTCGTTTTGCTGTATCTGGAGCTCATTTTGAAGCAGGCCGATCTGAGCAGCATGACTGGCGTCTGCGGCTTTAATTTGCTCTTCTTGTTGCGCGAGGCGAGCTTGCACCTCAAGCAGCATCCTACGAGAGAAAGAATAAACAGTTTAACACTAGAACTACTAAGATTTTAAAGGGAAATAACTTTATTTACATAAATCATAAGTTGCTCTTGTTAACTGACTTCTGCTGTTTCTTTATTTCTTTTAATAACATAAAAAATAACTATGGTTAATTTCCCCTCGATCTCCCACAGCTCTCATTTTGACAGCTCTATTAGTTGCATTGTAAATTCTTTCCGCGGTTGATTGACATTCTGTACTGTTGCCTAGCAACCAACATTCTCTCTAGAACTCTTTGGCCGTTTCTTAATCCGTGTAATTGTGCGTTCTCGCGTGATCGTGAAACGTCATCATCCTCAGCCGTAGTACTGTTCCAATTCAAAAGAACAGCAGACGGAGAACGGACAACAAGATGTTGTTCTCGCCCCTCCTTTTTTACCCAGCATGCATCAGAGCAGACTTGTCCGTCCTCCAGACTGACAGCTGTCCCAGCATGCACTGCGGCAGCAGCTTCCAGGTTAGCGCTCACAGAGCTCAGAGTATTAAGTTAAAAGTTCTCTTTTCTGTTGCTGTTGTTCAATAAAAGTGCGTTTCAAGGTAATTTGAGGGGAGAATATTATGCTTTAAGCGTCACTATATGGAACATTTACGGATTTAATGCATAGTTTGCATGCAGCAGCCCTCTCTCTGCATGGTCGTGTGTGAAGTACCGCTGGCTCTGATGAAGAATTTTTTGTTTTATTTGGCAAAATATTAATTTGATTTGTGTTTATCTGACTGACTTAACTATTATTTCCCCACTAAATGAAAAAAAGTAAGAATTTATTATTATCTAGAGACTATTAATAACAGGAGGCGAAATGCAGCTCCAGACGAGCAAACATCAGTAACACATCAGACAATAGTAAAACTTTTGTCTGATGGGTCACTGATACACTCAGCAGCCTAAAAGCCAAACCGGAGCCCCCAGGCTACTATATTCAGATGAAGGTTGGTGTGCCGACCACATGCAGGTTACCTGAAGAGTAGCTTTAGCAAGGGCAAAGAAAACATCGCCAGGTGCTTCAGCACTAACCTGACTCCGCCAGATGGATTTGCTCCGCATATCCATCTGGAAACCTTCCGTTAAAGTAATTTTGGGAAGGGACGAAAATACTGGTTAGCTGATTGGCCTATGTTGGTGATAGACGGGCCAAATAAACCAATCAGATCAACGAAGCATATGACGTACTAACAGAGCGACGACGAAGAGGAGCCAATTGATAGATCAAACTCTTGCTGAAACCAGTCGGGAGAAGAGCAAAAACATCTTTTCTCTGAGAAAAGCCTCCAGAGCAGTGTTTTGCTCTTCTTTAAGTGAAGAAATACTCTGTAATTCCGATAAAACTTGCTCGATAGCCACGCTAATGCTAGTTTCATCGGCTGAAGCCGCCATGTTCTTTAGACTGAACTGTCGCGCTTCTCGTTGCGTCACACCTCAACCCGCCTCAAAGCCAACGCTGATTGGACGTTCGTTTGGTGAACCGCTCCAAATTTTCTTTAACGGAGAGTCTCCAGACTGATCTGCGAGTGAAATCTTGAAAGCTCGCGAGATCAGGATGGTCTCACGAGGCTACTTCAGCGCTGCACAAAAAAACGCTCCTATGTTTGTTACAAATGAAAAGGTGGTCTGGGGGGGGGTGTTCAGGGATAATCAATCAATTTCTGTAAATAAAATTGTAATTTCAAACTTTGAATCTGTGTGATAAAACAGTCATATTTTGCTAGCGGTAATTTATTTCTAATACAAATTTGGACCATAATAATAATAATAATCACAGTGGCATACAATACAGCCTTTAAAAAAACATATATTAAACCTAATTTAAGGTCTAATGGGTTTATATTGCACACTACAACCGTTTAAGTTGATAACATCATCACTACTGAGGCTCGTCTGCCTGGCTGTGTGTTTCCTGGACGGGGCCGCCTTTTACAGCTGCTCTTGTATCTATGCTTCTTTTTCTATGCCTGCTTCTGTCTCCTTGAACCCCAGTCGGCCTCGGCAGATGGCCGCTCACACTGAGCCTGGTTCTGCTGGAGGTTTCTTCCTGTTCAAAGGGAGTTTTTCCTCTCCACTGTCGCTACAAGCATGCTTAGTGTGAGAGATTGTATTTGAGTCAATGTGTTGTGAATTGGCGCTATATAAATAAACTGAACTGAATTACAGCGAGTGGTTAAGTAAATGTAAAAAAATTTAAGTTATTTTAATGTTAGATATAGATTACAAAAATAAAATCCTATTTAAGATGTGCTAACAATTTTAAGATCTATGAAAGACTGATTTAAGACATTTTAATAACCAATTAATGATTTGATTTTAGGGGTATAATCGGCCCCCTATCGGTATCGGCCTTTATCGGCCTTAAAACTGAATATCGGACATCGGCCACCCCACCGATATTTAACCCGATATTTAGACTTAGACACTTAGACTTGACTTTATTAATCCCTTGGGATTACTCCCTTCGGGAAATTGTATTTCCAGTAGCAGGAAAAATTGCACATACAAGAAAATAGAGGATGTTTAGGCACAGTATATACAATAGAAAAATAAAATCTATTAAATAAGATGTAGGAAGATGTATTGGGGGATGGGGATAGACAAATAAATACAGAGGGCTATAGCAAAAACAATGACTTAACAGTTATGTAGTGTATTGCACTGGAATGGTTGAGAAAAAAAAAAAAAAGAGTGTCCAGATTATAAAACCCACAGCGAGTATCTACAACTCCTTCACTTCTGTTCTCTTAACTCCTTCTCCTTGATCAGCTTCTGAGTTTCTAAAGTCAAAAAAAAAAAAAAAAAAAATACTTCTTCTTCCTCAAAAACTTATTTTTTACAGACTTAAAAACTTCTAAAGACGAGGGAAAAAATATTGATACATTAAAATATCCCAATATCTTCATATGCTGATATATTGCCATTTAAAAACACCATATCAATCTCTTTACTAATGAAATATTGCTATATGTCATAGATATGCTACGAAATCCCCCGGAAATTCACGAAAATTCGCCATATTTTTATATGTTTATATATTGACGCGGTATCGATCTATTTTACTAACAAAATCTCACAAGAATTTGCAAAATATCACGAGAGTTTGTAACAAAACGATGAAATTTCACGAGATTCTGAAAGTAAAATAGATCGATACCGCGTTTTTAAAAATCAATTTGATATCAGCATATGAAAATATATTTGAGTATATTATTTTTCAAAGTGTCAGAAATGGATAACAAAACTGCTATTTTCAATGACTACTTATTTTAGTCCAGCTTTAACATCGGTATCGATATCGGTTATCGGCTACATGAGTTTTAAAATATCGGCATATCGGATATCGGCCAAAATCTCAATATCGTGCATCCCTATTTCAAGACATTTTATTACCAATTAATGCCTTGATTTTATATTGAAGACTTCAAAGCCTTTTAAGACTGTTTAAGGATCTGTGGGAAGCCTGTAGTAGGATCAGAAAGTCCTAGTGTTAAAAACCTAAAAAGTCTGGAAAAGTCATTTTAGCAGAAGCGCGGTGAGGTTTAAGAATACCTTGAACTCTCCTCCCTTGCTTTTGCTTCAGCCTGCAGTCTCTCCTGCTGCTCGTCGGTCCACCCCCTCACTCTATTGATCTCTTCCTCCTTCTGTTTAACCATTTTGTCCATGGCCTCCTTCAGCTGACAGGTCACTCTCCCCACCTCCGCCTCCAGTTCTCTCTGTCTTCCTTCAGCTTCCTTTAGAGCCTCTTTGGTGCTGAAAAAAGGAAGACGAGCATCGTGTGAAGCCGGGATACGGACAGAACTTATAACGTTTAAAGGCAACATGAATCAAACAGACTTTAAAGCAGAAGAACTCCAGGAAATGCTCACCTTTGCAGCTCTGTGGCGATATCCTCCATCTGTTTCTGCGAGCTGTTATATGCCTCTTGGAGTTCACTCATGGCTGCAAGATGGAGGCTTTTCATCGCTGCTACATCACTGCTCCTAAAGGGAAACGGGTTGTAAAAAGAGCAAATTTAATCATGTTTTAGAGCTAGAATACAAACCGTAAAGCAGATCAATCATTTATGAAAGAAAAACACCAAGTGTATCATATCTGAAGCTTTTAAGAGACCTTCTGCATCGTTAGTGAGGTTGTCTGATATAACATGATTCACGCAGTGAACAGAACATTTAGAATAAAATGCACAAAATACCAAATTTATCATATTAGCTTTAATTAAGGATGGAATGGTTTATGAGACAGTCGAACCGTTCGGTTCGACTGTCTCGGTTCGGTTCGCGTGTGTTGCGTTCGGTTCATGCTGCTCCTTTTTCTCATAGGCGAAGCGTTTACACTCCAGAGCAGAATTAAATTCAATTCAATTTATTTCTATAGCGCCAAATTCACAACACATGTCATCTCAAGGCACTTTACAGTTCAACCAGATCATACAGTCAAATTGATTCAAAGTTTCTATCTAAGGAAAACCAGTTGATTGCATCGACTCATTGACTCAAATACAATCCCTCACACTAAGCATGCATGTAGCGACAGTGGAGAGGAAAAGCTCCCTTTTAACAGGAAGAAACCTCCAGCAGAACCAGGCTCAGTGTGAGCGGCCATCTGCTGAGGCCGACTGAGGTTCAAGGAGACAGAAGCTGCAGTACTGCGACCAAAGCCAACCACCAGTAGTAAACAAGAAGAAGAAGCGAAGCAGCGTAGCCCGGTGTAGCAGAAAAAAATCAGTTGTTGTGGAGAATTGTGTGGGTATGGCGAGTGGGAAAGAACAGGAGTTGGAAGACGGGCCAGCAGCACTTTATAGGTCTGCTGTATGGGACCACTTTGCATTTAGTGACCTACGATGACGGCGGAAAGAAAGTTGTGGATAAAAGTGCAACAGTGTGCAAACATTGTGCAACACTTTTTGTTTATGCTAACAGCAAAACGACCAACATGTCATGCTAACCCCGAAATCTCACATACTCCGTCAGCGCTCCGCTGCGCTCCAGACCGCCTGCTCAAAGCAAAGCCTACAGCCTCCACTGTGGCTCCCGTCCGCTCCGCTCTGAGTTCCTTGGAGATCGTAGAGAGCAGCGCCAGATGATTAAATTCAAAGCAGCAAAACATGCGGAAATGATTCAGGGTTTCCGCAGATCATTAAAAATAATTACAATTCATTAATTTTTTTTCAATTTTTTCATTAATTTTTATGGGATTTTGGGGTAACAATCAACATATACCGAACCGAAAACTGACCACGAAACCGTGAACCGAACCGTGGATTTTGTGAACCGTTCCACCCCTAGTTTTAATTAAACATCCAAATTAACTTAATCAAAATCCACTTTTTTTTTTATTTGGAAGAATGACTAATGTCAGCTCACTGACACGTGTTTACCAGAGTCAAATGACTCGGCAAGTGACCAGTGTTAAAATCTGATCAGCATGCTGTGGGAACACCAGAGACCCGCTAAGTTCCATCACACCATTCAACACAACGTACGAACGTCAACACGCCGCGCCAGTCGCTTCTAATCTAACAAGCAGAAACTACTCTGTTTACATTCGATAAACATGGGGCTATTGTTTCTCCATGTGTTCGTTTCTCTCTACTAACAGACAGATAATTGAGAAACAATAAAACACACCGACACAACCTGGCTTCCTTACATGTTGCTCTCTGTCACTACCTGATCCGTCCTGCGTATACGAGAACAGAATAACTTCCGTGTCGCAGTACTTTGTTTTTCTTACTTTTTTATTCACAAAATTTGTGTAAATATCGCATATTCTAAAAACGAAACAAATACATACACTAAAATAACCTTTTGAACGTTACTGTGACTGCTCTGGGCATGTCCGATGATGACGTCACGCAATACAACGGAGAGAATGTAAAACGCATCCATTTCTTCCAGAAAAGTCTTCAATGTTTTCTATACAATGTTGCATTTAGCATTATTTAAGTATATAAATAAGTATTTTCAGTAGCGTTATTATTTGGCGATCTGGATCTTATTCTATTCGCACATGAGCAGGAAGGATCAGATAGTGACACTCTCCATTGTTTACGGTCCTGATTTATTTCACACTGATGACATCATTACGTCCGCAGAAACGCAGCTGCGGAGGGTGGGAGTGGTGGTTCGGGGCAGAGACCATGCAGCTGCCAGCGAGGGCGAAGGACGCAGCTTTTTCTGGCCAGTGGAAGGGAACCAAATGCGGACACATGTTTGAAAAAACTGATTTAACGCATTACTTTTGATGGGAAAGAGGCTTTAGTCAGTCTTTCGTTCACTGAAGCTCCAGTTTATGGTTTCTGTCAAGTCAGACACTCTCCAGCCTCCCTTTTTATGTATTCTTAGCTAAATGCAGCCCATGATAAACTTAATTAGCTATAAGAAGCAATAACCAAATCAAAAGGGCAGCCACTTAAGGCACTGGTATGTATTTTAAATGTCTTTTTCAGTCTTTAAATGTCTAAAATCACCATCAATTAACTGGGATATTTGTTAAACTCAGAAAGCTACTCCTATTGGTTCTATTCAATATTATACCAACAAATTATGGGTTTTACTCATGAAATTATCATCTGGTAGTTAAATCTGTCAAAACTGATTTTTTTTTTTTTGCTATATTTTACCATTTGGATTTTTATTTTATCGTAATGCTTCCCTTGAGCCAATAAAAAAGTAACGGTTAAAAACTTGCACTCTAAATTGCTCTGTTGGAGGTAATTTAAACATATTTAAACCCATTTGTTTTCGATACCTGCGACAGTAGAAAAGAAACTGAACAGTTTTGCAAGTTTAACTGTTTTTATTTAACTGGTTTAATATCCAATCAGTGTCATCCTACGTTCAGATCGCACGCAGAAGAAGCAGCAAAAACGTGCGTGCTGCTTCATTTTTGATGCTTGTACCAGTTTAGTTCTGACACAAGACTGAAGCATCTTTGCTGCTCTGGCTGCGCAATAGAAAAAAAGCATCTGATGCGTGTTGGGCGGAGCTACTCTATCCTTTATTTGCCTGGAAAAATGGCAGCTATATTAGTTGTGATCAGTGGGGAAAAAGTCGTTTTAATATGTTTTTAAGTGAGAAAGTCCTGATAACTAAATTTCTGCACTCAGTTCATCCAGACTGATCTCAGACCCCCACATATCGGCAGTGCGCTGTCACTGGGAATCCCCAGCAACAGCAGCCTCAGGCCCGGTCGCATATTCACTGTTTTAGCTGTATCCCAAACTGCAGGCACCAGGATAATAAAATCTAACATATTCTGCCGGCAGGTTTCTACATTTTAAGTTAATTTTGTTGTTAATAAACTTTTTCAGAGGAGTGATCGTAGCTGTTCGGTTTATTCAATGATGATTATAAAATTAATGTATGTGTGCTTATGAAACATTTGAGCAAGGAGATGCTCCACCCTGCCTTGTGATTCTGGTGGAGCATCCTGTCTTATGAACTGATCAATTGTTCTGTCAGATCAATACTGTTTTGTAACCATGTGTTATGTTCTGTTAACCCTGTAATGCCAAATGTATCATATTTGATACATATGGTTTCTGAAATGTTTTGCGTCTGACAGCTTTTGCATAATTTAATTGTAAAAACTTTGCTCAAAATCCAATTGTACATAATCAGATATACCTGATAACAGAGCGCAGAAGACTACACAAAAAATGATCTTGACTTATCGCATAGTAATAAATTATTTTTTCTTTTTACATATTTTGTTAAAAGGCCAAATAAGGACTTCAAACCAAAAAAAAAAAGTAATTTTCTGTTTTGTTTTATTCTTGGATCGGGCTTTAAAGGGTAAATAAAAGACGGCTGCAGGAGGGGAGTCGAGGAAAGTGTTGGAAGTTAGGTTGGGCTCTGCAGAAGCTGTTGTTGAAAATCCCTTCCTGTGTATTCAGTCCTTCTTTTACAAACCTACATTTTTGAACCTAACAATAGCGCTCCGCATCAGAAGTGCCCTGTCTGTCTCCCTGCCATCTCCTAGATCAGCTTCTCTGATTGGTTGATGTGGCGTCCAGCAGCTGCTGCTTTTGCAGTGCCTCACGTGCGTCAGACGCTCAGAAGGTCATGAGGCGCTGCTTCAGCTGCTCAGACGTGCTGCGGTACCTTTTGCTGTGTGTCCACCATTGACTTTGCATGTAAACTAGCTGCTTCTGATTCTTGTGGTCTGAAAGTATTATTAAACGTTATGCTCCATAGCTGAGCTGAACATTTCAGGCTCATTTTTCCGCCATATTCTGCCGGGCTTCCTTTGACCTACCCCTCCATCTGGGCCTTTGTCTCCTTCAGCTCTTTCTCCAGCTCTTCTTTTTCCCTCTGCAGGCGCCGAAGAGCCACCTGCCTCTTCTCTGCCAGCTCCTGGCTCTTCTGCTCCTGCTCCTCCATGACGGCCAGCTCCCCCAGCACCTCCTCCATTTCCTCCTTAAGGTGTCTCATTCGCTCTTCAGAGCCTTCCCTCTCCTGCTCCAGCAGCACAGTCAGAGAGTCCACCAGAGCCTGGAGACACCGACAGGAAGGACGTTTCCTAAATCTAGCGCTGTGCTCCAGCTTATTCTTTTAAAATAAACGATACTGAGGATTCATCTTCTCCAACCTTCTCTCTGGCCCGTTCCTCGGTGAGCGCCGCCTTCTCTTGCTCCAGCTGATTGAGTCTGTCCCTTTCAGCCTGTTGTAAGAAGTTAAGCTCGTTCTGCAGCTCCTCTACTCTCCTAAGCAGGTCATCCTGAGTCTTAGCTAAAACCATACAAAGGTATTAGTGTCACATAAACAGTGAATCTTTAAATGACCTGATAAAACAGAAGCTGCAGGTAAACTTACTTCTCTGCTCCTCTGAGATCAGACACTTCTGTTCCAGATGTGCCACCTTCTCCTCCAGCTCGCTCTCCGTTTTCCGGAGCACCTCCCTCAGCCTGGAGAGCTCCGCCTCTTTCTGACGGACGTCTGCCTGAGAGTCTTCAGCTTCCTGGCGGGCCGATTCCAGCTGCCTCTCTGTATCAGCGGCTGATTTTATAGCAGATTTCAGCTCCAGCTCTTGGTTTTCCAACCTCTTCTCCGCCTCCAGCAGAGCCGTCTCGGATGCCTCTAGCTCCTGCTCAAAGTTATTGGCCTCCTCCTCCTTTTGTTTCAATAACTCTTGTGTGGTTTGCAGCTCTGCTGCTCTTTGTTCCACCTCCATTTCTAGAAGCCTGCAGAAAGCTGCGATAAGTGAACAGTAGATACCTGATAGCTCTGATTAGAAGGGGAAAAGTTGTAAGCATTTACTTTAGTTTCTCCCCTTGGTGTTCAGCAGGATTGTCCTCTTGCGTCATCTCTTGAATCTTCAAGCGGAGATCCTATTTGGAAAAACACAAATGTCTTTTACAAGTGTTTTTTTTTTTTTTTCAGAAGTTTCACTTTTGCAGCTGTAGGTTCAACCTGAATCTGATCATTGGCTGCATCCAAGTATTCCTGGAGTACTCTGATTTCTCCCCTCAGCTCTTGGATCACACCTGAAAAACAGGAGAGTAAAGAGTTAAAACTATTCGCCAACAGATCATTTTCTTTCAAGAAAAAGGAAAGACTAAAAATCCTACCATTTAACCTCTGGATTTCCATCTCCAGCTCTGCGTTCTGGGATTTTGTCACTTGATGGAGATCCTCTAAATAAAAACAAAAACATGTTTAAATGTATAGAGGACAATCTTTTATTTCCGGGTGGATCATCTCAATAAGCGGTCCTCCTACTTGTCAGTCATTCTGGTGATATGTTTACGTTAGGCGGGTGTAGGTACCAGATCTGCTCGGGCCCCCAGCGTCTGTGTGTCGAGAGCATCTGTAGCGCTAGCATTTCTAATGAAAGATGAAGCCTTACCTGATTAATAATAAAGCTGGAAAAATCCATTTATGGTGAACAAACTGTTGGAACCCTGATATAAAGGGGGAGATCTGGGTAGCGCTGTGGCTAGCTGTGCTCTGTAGCTAACAGGTTAGCCTCTTTTAGCTCGGTCAGTTAGCCAGATTAAGCTACACTTCTTTTAACTTCTTGTCAAAACCATTCGTTTTCTAAAATTAAAATTAAAGTAAATTACTGTTTTCTTTGTCTAAAATCTCTACAAAAGTCATTTTTTAAAATATGTTCCATTTGTCTAGCCTCGTGAGACCATCCTGATCTTGCGAGCTTTCAAGATTTCACTCGCTAATCAGTCTGAGGACTCTGTTAAAGAAAATTTGGAGCCGTTCACCAAACGAACGTCCAATCAGCGTTGGCTTTGAGGCGGGTTGAGGTGTGACGTAACGAGAAGCGCGACAGTTCAGTCTAAAGAACATGGCGGCTTCAGCCGATGAAACTAGCGTTAGCGTGGCTATCCAGCAAGTTTTATCGGAATTACAGAGTATTTCTTCACTGAAAGAAGAGCAAAACACTGCTCTGGAGGCTTTTCTCAGAGGAAAAGATGTTTTTGCTCTTCTCCCGACTGGTTTCGGCAAGAGTTTGATCTATCAATTGGCTCCTCTTCGTCGTCGCTCTGTTAGTACGTCATATGCTTCGCTGATCTGATTGGTTTATTTGGCCCGTCTATCACCAACATAGGCCAATCAGCTAACCAGTATTTTCGCCCCTTCCCAAAGTTACTTCAGCGGAAGGTTTCCAGATGGATATGCGGAGCAAATCCATCTGGCGGAGTCAGGTTAGCATTTGTCCTCCTCTGACCAGATATTTTTTTGTCACCTTTTCAAATGGCAGAGCTCAGTCTGTCTTAGAACACAGTACTTGACTTCAAGACTGAAAACAATTGTTTTCTACTTTCAGCTACTTTAGATCGCCGATGAAATGTAAAACAATAGCAAATATGAGTAACGATATGTTGAGACTCCAGAAGAGATCTGATTCTTAAGAAATGGGTGCAATACAGTTTGTCCGAGTGGAGTTGCCATATGATGATGTCATCAGAAAGGGCAAGGTCCTGAGCAGATCTGTTACCTACACGGTCCTAGGTGCTCGTCCCGTTAACTTCTTCTGCGCACTTTCAGGCATATTTCTGTGGTGAGCTTTGGATTCAGAGTCATTGAAGCTCACCTTTTTTCACCGTGGTTCTTTGAAAATGGCCAATGACCAAGTTCTAATCCGCACAGGATGCACCAATTATTGTATTGCCTGCACGCTCTAACTTGCGTAAAAAAAGAAACACCACCTCCCATAGTCTAAAATCCAGGATAATTGATCCGACTCGCAGGCATCTGTGAACAACTATCGATATCAGGGAGACTCCTGGAACTTCCAGGAGACTTGGGATATCAGAGAACAGGAGGGACCGGGGAGGATGTGGGATTTCAGGGTTACTCTGATGGACTGAGACATGCAGTAGGTCTTCATATGAAAATCTAAGAACTACTCACATGAAAAGGGACAGGAAAATATATGATGCTGTTCCTCCATAAAAAGCAACACAATCTTTATCTCAACATTAGAAAGCTGCTTCTTACCCAGATCTTTATTCCTGTCCTGCAGAGAAGAGACTGTAGCTCTGGCCGCATTGAGCTCATTTTCCAACGCCTTCATTTGGCCTTCAGTGGTAACATGCAGAAGGCTTAACTCCTGGATAACAGAAAAAAAAAAAAAACTTTGAGTTCACAAACACAGTCAAGACAATTGAGAAACTTTTCCTGCTTTTAAAAACGATTAAAAAGTGTTCATACCTTATTTTTAGCATCCAGGTTGTTCCGAGCTTCTATCAGCTCCATAGTGAGGGAATTTATCCTCTTCTTTGTAGAATCAGCAGAAACCTGAAGACAAAACGTTTCTTTAACACTAGAACTTCCAAGGCCGTCGATTGGACGGTTCTGAGACTTTAAAGTGAAAGCAAAATGCCGCTGAAGGTTTTCAGTCATCCGCACCATTGTTAAAAACCGAGGAACTACAATGGACGACTATGACGAAAGGTTAATCGGTCTTTTTGCCAACTCCATTAACAGAACCTGTTCCTCTTCGATCTCTAGCATCTCTAGATCCAGTTCCATGACTGTGATATCTTGCAGAAGCACCATTGTTGTTTTGGAAGATAAACACTCCCGACGCGGAAGTTCTCGTAACCACCTGCCAAACTTCTTGCGAGTTCTCGATTAGGCGCCCCCTTGCGCTTTGGAGGGAAACTGTTGTGCATCCCTAGAAATTCCTAGCCTCGTGAGACCATCCTGATCTCGCGAGCTTTCAAGATTTCACTCGCAGATCAGTCTGGAGACTCTCCGTTAAAGAAAATTTGGAGCGGTTCACCAAACGAACGTCCAATCAGCGTTGGCTTTGAGGCGGGTTGAGGTGTGACGCAACGAGAAGCGCGACAGTTCAGTCTAAAGTACATGGCAGCTTCAGCCAATGAAACCAGCGTTAGCGTGGCTATCGAGCAACTTTTATGGGAATTACAGAGTATTTCTTCACTGAAAGAAGAGCAAAACACTGTTCTGGAGGCTTTTCTCAGAGGAAAAGATGTTTTTGCTCTTCTCCCAACTGGTTTCGGCAGGAGTTTGATCTATCAATTGGCTCCTCTTCGTCGTCGCTCTGTTAGTACGTCATATGCTTCGTTGATCTGATTGGTTTATTTGGCCCGTCTATCACCAACATAGGCCAATCAGCTAACCAGTATTTTCGCCCCTTCCCAAAATTACTTCAACGGAAGGTTTCCAGATGGATATGCGGAGCAAATCCATCTGGTGGAGTCAGGTTAAGAAATTCCAGACCAACGGTGCAGAACCATACCAGCTAAACTGGTGCGCGAACAGACCCAAGCAACATTTGATATATGCTGTTGCAGAAGTCTGATCTGTCCTTTAGATAGTATGGTGCATTGCAGGCTAACAAAGGAAGCCATCTATGGGTGGACCCCTTCGTCTGTTCCAATTTGCATATTTTCAAAACAAAAATCAAGGCTTTGTTGGGCTACTGTATAAAACCTGGAACTCAACGCTATTCCTGACATTTGGCAAAATGTTCTTTTGATTTGTGTTCATTATTATTCCCCCAAATACATGAAAGAAGTCATAATTTATTATTATCTAGAAGGTGAAATGCAGCTCCAGATGAGCTGAGCCTAGTAGTGATGTCATCAGTACGCTTCTGTTCCAATTGATCCAGATTTATTCAGCGTGCTCCCGTTCTCCCAGAGTCCACACTTTCCTGTGTTCTTCTCAAGGACAGACTTGGCGAGAACACGAGTCCGTACTCATGTTCTTGTGAATTGAGAAACAGCCCTAGTGTTAAAGTTTCTCATTAGTCTGACAGTCAAACGCTGAAACAAAGTCACACCTTGTTTTTCAGAAAGTCGTTAACTTTCCTGAGCTCTGCTTGCTGCCTTTCCAGCGTGATGACGCTGGCTGACAGCCCAGTCTTCTCTCTGACAGCGGCGAGCAGCTTAGCCTCCGCCTTCTTCAGATCATCCTGCAGGACCAACAGGCGCCGGTCCTGCTCTCCTCGCTGATGCACCAGGGACCGGATCTGAGAAACGGGTTCACATCAAGTTATCATTTAAACTGAGGGAATTACTGGTATGACAACAGTTTTTTAAAGGAATTGATAATTTCACAGAGGCTAAACATCTTCACACTCCAGAACACTTTAAACATTGTAATATAAATGTTTAAACCACAAGTTTACCTCCTTTTCCAAGAGATTCAGCTGCTTCCTTTCAAAGGTCATTCCTTTTCTCTCTTTCTTGGAACTTGACCCCTCAGCCTGGATATGATCACCGGATTAGACAACAGCATCATGATGGAAACAGTTCAGCTTTACCAGAAGAAGTACCTTTAACCCTTTATAGGGCAAGTTAGCGTTTTTTTTTATCACTTGCATACCCCTTACAAATGGACTCCCCCCGTCCATCAGTGAGGTCTAGAAGCACTAGATCTATATCCATCCATTCAACAAAGATCCTGCTACATAGCTATACATTTTATTTTGGCATTTGACCAATTAAATAAGCCCTTAAATGATATATTACCTACTGTAATTCAAGTTGAAAAATAAAAGTTAATTGAAGAAAAAGGTAAAAAGCTAATTGAAAAGTTAAAAAGTAAAGTTAAAAAGCCAATAAGCCTATTTAATTATATTTAGGTGTATAAACTAAAAAAAAGTGCCAGTATCAGCATTAAAGGAAAAGTCCGTTCATATTCAGAATTCAAACTTCTGAAAGTACTTTAAATATGAAATTATTCCATCCTGTTCAATAAATGATAAGTGTTTTTAATTCAGAGTAATTTTCATGTGAATGTGCTTTACTGGAGACATCCATGTTTGTCAAAGAACACTACTGCCACCTACTGGTTAGTGACGTCACGGTGCGGTATCGGCTGTTGATCAAGTCCCAGTGCTGTATCTGGTGTTTGTCACAACGCGCTATTATCCAAGTCATCTTGAAAACATTCTTCTTCCAAATGTTGGCTACATATTACGTGTTTTTTCTCTGGCCAGAAGTTCGATGGCAAATCCTCCCTCTTCAAGTTGGCGATCCAACGACCAACCCGTCCGTGGAGGATCAGGAATCAGAAAGGTGGAATAACTCTTTTTTTCCACTTTTACCCGATGTATTCCAACATCCAGCTGCCATGCACGTGGGCATTGTCAGTTGTCAGTCCGGGAGCGGCCATTTTTGGCCCAAATAAAGTAACCCCTCCCTCCTGCCATCTTCCGGCAGTGACGTCACGGTGCGGTAAGCCTAGCGCCATTCTCCCCGCTTTACAAGCAAAATCAATGGGAACTACTAGACACATCTGCAATCAACAACAATTATTGAAGATTTCCAGAGGACTTCACCATTGAAATTCACCAGAGCTATAGTGAAACTGACAATGCCCACGTGCATGGCAGCTGGATGCTGGAATACATCGGGTAAAAGGGAGAAAAAAAAAGAGTTATTCCACCTTTCTGATTCCTGATCCTCCACGGACGGGTTGGTCGTTGGATCGCCAACTTGAAGAGGGAGGATTTGCCATCGAACTTCTGGCCAGAGAAAAAACACGTAATATGTAGCCAACATTTGGAAGAAGAATGTTTTCAAGATGACTTGAATAATAGCGCGTTGTGACAAACACCAGATACAGCACTGGGACTTGATCAACAGCCGATACCGCACCGTGACGTCACTAACCAGTAGGTGGCAGTAGTGCTCTTTGACAAACATGGATGCCTGCAGTAAAGCACATGAAAATTACTCTGAATTAAAAACACTGATCATTTATTGAACAGTATGTAATAATTTCATATTTAAAGTACTTTCAGAAGTGTGTATCCTGGATGTGACTTTCCCTTTAACTAAACCTACCAGTCCATCAGCTGATAAAGTCCTGCGGACAGGAGACATGGAGATGCTTCTGGAAGGAGATGGTGGCAGCAGAGCAGCTCCAGCAGCTGCAGGGAAACAAAGCAACAGGAATCAGAGGAGCCATGATGTTTCCCCACACAGTTCCACCAACTGCAGCTTCCTCTCATACATACCTGCCTGAACTGGCCTGAATCGGTCAGATTTATTAAAGGAAGCAGCTCCTTTAGCATCCTGTGGTTTGATCTCATAGGAGCCAGGAGGAGGGGCGCACCCTGCAAATGACAACACAGTTAGCTGCTGTCCGGTTCTGACAGGAAAAGTCTCAGTTTATCCATTTATCCTAACAAAGAGCGCGAGCGCCCAGAGCATTTAATGTTAATTAGCCGTTAGCTAAGTATTTAAGCTAAGCAACTTAGCATTAAATAGAACAAGAGGACAAATCCTCGCTGCTAGCATGCTAAGCTTTCTGCCGTTACCTACCTACGTGTTCGTTAAACCTCTTCAAAGGGGCTCTCGAAAAGGACATTTTATTCGACCCTGTCTCGATGCTTAGAGAAAGAAAAACCTCCAAGACTTCTCTAAAGGTTGCAAAGCAGCTTCAGAACTCCCAAACAGTAATCGCTCCGCCGCCGATTTTCGAACCAACGTCTTATGTAAGACGCAGCCTTCTCGTCCAATAGCCGTGGGGCACCCGATCACGTAGGTGGTCAACGACCAATCGGTGAAGACTAGAGAAGATCCCAACAGCCAATAGCGAAGAATAACAAGAAACGAACAGAATACGCTGATCTTTATTATTCACTGGATTGCTGATAGTTTATTGGAAGTTGAAGCGAAGCCACCGGCCGCCATATTGGTACTCCGTAGTTAGACCGGTCTCAATGTAAAAAGTGTGTGCGCTTCAGCATCGAAGAACGATGATTTTCTCATTTTATGGGGAGCTTAAAACTTTTAAAATAAAGATAAATTAATCAATTTGACACGCACTGGCTGTTTCATAGCATCAGTAGATTCCTTTAAATTATAATAAATAAATAAATATGGCACATCACATTGCTACGGAAGAGGATTAGGGCCACTGGAAAAAAAAGTTAACTGATTTTTGAATTTTAGTTCAGTTTAATATGAGAAAAAAGTCAGAATTCTGAGAAAAAAGTCAGAATTTTGAGATTAAAGTCAGAATTCTGAGAAAAAAGTCAGAGTGCAGACTTTTTTCCCATGTTAAATTGAAATAAAATTGAAAAATCAGTTAACTTTTTTTTTTTCCAGTGGCCCTAATCCTCTTTCGTACATTGCAAAGTCATTATAAAGTCAGTTAAATCATGTAATATAACATATTATACAAATCCATCACAACAAAATTAATGTGTTATTGTAGCATAAAATTACATATGTGTCAAAAGTGCTAAATTGATTATGTACATGTAACATACATGTATTTATTACATTGACTTGGTAATTATATCTTACATACATTGTGCATGCATGATGCCATATAGTTTTATGCCCTCTGTACATTAGACTTTAAAAATGTTTGCGTTGCTTTTTTCCGTCAATATAACATGCAATATATTTCAACACATGACTTTTTCAAATGAGAAATATACCAAACACTACAAAAACAACAGCGTCGTCCGCTTCATAAAGAATTACTACATTGACATTTCACAGTGAATTCATTTCTATTTCCTCTACTTTCTATTTTCTAACGTTAGGAGCAATATCAATGTCTAACTCAGTCAATGTCTTCCAGTCAGTCTGAGATAAACAGACTAATGTTACTCCACATACTATACTGTAGGATACATTGGTGTATATATGGATTCTCTTGGTTAGTACATCCACTCAGTGGCGCCTCAAAGATTGTTTCATGGGGGGGCCAGATGGGGCCACTAAAAATCTTGGGGTGGCCACTGAAACTAAAAGCCATAATTTCAGGGTTTAAATCATGTTTGAATCTACAATTTAGGTAAACTGCTTGTAGAAAGAAAGACTTAAAGGGGAACGTCGTTTTTTTTACGTTAGCCCCTTGACTTTACGTTATTACATCATGCTCTACTCACCCATATTAGTTAAAAGAAAGTGGAGCGTGTATGACGTCATCCGTGCGCGCCGGCTACCGTTCATTCATCCTGTCCGCTGAACTGCTGCTAGTTTTTCTCATGCCTGGAAGATGTCTAGTGCTGCTACCACAGATGATCTCGCCCTACAAATGGAATTGGACGATTCAGATTAGCTAGAATGAATAGAAGGGGTAGAGCGTAGCCGCCTGTGGCCTTGGCTGCCTGTCACAACTCCAGTCCGACGCACAGATGACATACACACTCCGCTTTCATTTAAAAAATATAAAAAATATAACGGCGGATGTCTGGGGGACAGTGATTGGCCTAAATGTTTTGAATGCTGGCGTACCATAAAGAATCAATGATGAACAGTTTAGTTTGTGCCTTCAAGTCGTTGCCCATAGGAAGACGTTACTTGGATATAACCTAACGGAATATCTTCAGAACGGCTCCAAATGACACTAAACTCATATGGGTGAGTAGAACATGATGGAATAATCAAGGGCCCAATGTAAAAAAAAAAGGAAACATCTACTCAGATCAGATGGTTTATTGTGTGATTTTTAATGTTAAGTCACTGGCTGTGCAGAGTGGGATGAAATGCTAAACTGATGCTCCTACAATTTACACTGGCCAGTGGGGTGGCTAGCTGGGTGGCCAGGGCATTGCACAGGGTTGCCACCCCCTGGTGGCACCACTGCATCCACTGACTGTGAAATTAGATGTAAAATATCTTCCCACAGCCAGTGTTCTGTCAGACCAGCATAAATTTAGTAATACTAATGTGAAAGATGTCAGATTAGCGTTTATCCTTTTAGTTTTGTACGAAAAATAGACTTTAAACTACATTGACGGGCGTGTATCCCTTTAATCATGTACAAAAAAACTATTTAAGGTGAGATTGCCATACGCTACAAAAAACACCAAAAAGAAAGGTATTAAATAGATATTTTGTACATGACTAAAGGGATAAATGCCCATTGAGGGGTTTAAAGTCTATTTTTCATACAAAAACTAAAGGGATAAACAGGTATTGACTAGGTGTGGGTATTGGCAAAGAGGTCATGATTCGATTCGAATCACGATTCACATGCCACGATGCGATTCTATCACGATGCATCACGATACTTGAAATATTGCGATGCGTTGTGATATTTTCACTTTACATGGCCTCAGTGGTCCTTTTGCAAATTACATGCATCATGTTTGTTGCATTGTTTGTTCAATCTCTAACCTTCTGCTCTCTCTGCTTTTCCTCAGAGTAGCTTTGCCTCGTCTGTTCCTGTTTGGCTGTGACGTCATCCAGGAAAGAAACATCAGCTGTGCTGCTTCCATCAACACCCTTGTTTGTAGATGTTGGAGATCGGCCTGTCTTCCAGTGTGGTCCTGTTTCTCTGGCCGTGGCTGGGTGGATGTGCTCTCTTCATCCTCTGACATGGGAGCTGCCTTGGAGCTCGTCTGCCTGGCTGTGTGTTTCCTGGACGGGGCCGCCTTTTACAGCTGCTTTTTGTATCTCTGCTTCTGTCTCCTTGAACCCCAGTCGGCCTCGGCAGATGGCCGCTCACACTGAGCCTGGTTCTGCTGGAGTTTTCTTCCTGTTAAAAGGGAGTTTTTCCTCTCCACTGTCGCTACAAGCATGCTTAGTGTGAGGGATTGTATTTGAGTCAATGAGTCGATGCAATCAACTGGTTTTCCTTAGATAGAAAACTTTGTATCAATTTGACTGTATGATCTGGTTGAACTGTAAAGTGCCTTGAGATGACATGTGTTGTGAATTTGGCGCTATATAAATAAACTGAATTGAATTGAATTGAATTGAATTGAATATCAATTTCATTTTTACCTTCTTTGTTTTTAAAGCCAGAATGCATCCAAGCATCTGACTTGAAATCTGATGGAGCCGGGGTGAATTTTCTCAGTCTCCTCCATATTTTGTTTATGAATGACTCGTCTCAGTATCCCGCGGACGGACATGCTTGTGACACAAAGCTGCAGGCGTCAACACATCCGCAGCGACATCTGCTGGACTGGAAGTTGTATTCCACATGATTTGGCTGAGGTGCAGCAACCATTCATGTATTTTATTTGTTCTTTTTTTTTTATAATCGATTCTTGCCTTCAAGAATCGATGCAGAAGATCACAAAAATTAGAATCACGATGCATCGTCATGACGATTATTTTGCACACCCTTAGTATTGACTATGGGCATGCTGGTTTGACCGGTTATGCCCATCTACAGAACACCGGCAAACTGCTTGTTTCTTCAGCCAATTGCTACACATATAGGCATTTTTTATTGAGCATGTGCATGACAGTGGGGAGTACCAACATGGCGGCCGGTGGCTTCACTTTTTTCGGGCTATCAGCAATCCAGTGAATAAATAGAGATCAGTGAAAAAAAAAATTGGTAGCTAGCTAGATAAATAAACCAATCAGTTAAATCAAAAAGAGTATATACTCTCTATAACACGTATATAAACACTCTGTTGTATCTTATTGGATCTATTCTGGATTTTGGGATGCCTTGAATTTTCTATTTTTGATACACTGATAACATAAATATTAATCATCATTAATCAATCTGCATTACTATATAGTTAATAATAATGCACATTCTTTTTTTGGAATGGCTATGATCTGGATGACTGAGAATCTTCATCAGGGTTATTAGATAATATCACAGATACCCAGTCTATTATGTATTGAGCCTTAATTGTGCTTCGGTTTCTAATATTTTTCTAATATCCATATATATATACATTTCTACACTTCTTTTTGTTGCAATGTTGGCTTATGCAGAACAAGCTTCAAATATATATATATACGTATATATATATATAAAAATCAAATGTTTCCAAAAATACTTTCCACCTGGCCAGGGGGGGATTTAGGAAATTTGGGGCCCTAGGCAAAGACAGGCAGGGGGCCTCTGAATTTAGAAGACAACGACAACACATAAAAAGATCCATTATACAGATAGAGAAATCTTAATAGAATAGAAATTTTTTGTTCTACATTTTCCTCTCTATGTTTTGTACTCAGCTGACTTTTCATGCTGTCTCTAAAGGAATGAAAGATTTTTTCCAAGCACTAAGCTCACTTAGCTGATTGCTCCTTCCTGTGTTTCCAAAAAGGCCAAAGTAAATAACCCAGTCCTTCTTTTCACTGTAGACAAGCCATGATCTGCTTATCTGTTCTCCATTTTTCATTTGGATGAAATAATAGCTGCATGAATCATGACAGCAGACAAGATAGAGGAGAGCAGGAGGCGGGGTTACCAATCTACTTGCTCTGGAGAGCAGAGTTCGCTGCTTTTAGATGTTGTCTCCAAAGTCTCCAGTAGCAGAAAAAAGTCTCTAGATTTGGCGCTAGGAGCTTTTTATAAATCAAAGTGCTAGAGGGGTCTGAAAAGTGGCTAAATATAGCGACTAAAGCGCTAAGTTGGCAACACTGCTCTTTAGTTTGTTTTCAAATGGTTTGCTGCTGTCTGTTTGGACCTTTCTGAACATGTGCAGCAAATGGACTGATCCAATATGGTGGACGCTGAAGGGGGGGGCTGAGACACACTTATTATCAGCGTTCTGATGGCATTTTAGTGAAAGGATTTTAATCAAAAACATAATTAATGTGAACAAAAAGGAATAGTTGTATTAACCATACATGGAAACAGAGCTTTATGGGGCCCCCAGGAACTTGCCCTAAGCAACTGCCTAGTATTGCCTAATGGTACACCCCCCCGCCCCACACCTTGCATTACAAGAAAAAGCAAAGGTATACATATGATTAAATGGATTAAATTCAAATTTTTTTTTTTTAAGTTAAACATTTTTATTTCATGGAAATACAACATAAGTTCAGATCCTTTGCAGGAACATTGTTGTACACTTTATATTCCTTTATCCATTTTTTTTTACTTCAAAACATTTTCACTTGTACAACTATATCATAAACAAAGCCTCATGTCACAAATGGAGCCACCGATGACATTAAATTACATCTGCCATGCTGAAGTTTAGACAGGATACAATGGTACCTTCTTTTTTTTTTTTACTAGATTGAACCTTAAATGAACAATAAGTTGAATTTGAATAAATAGAATAAGAAAGACACTGGATTTTACAAAAGAAGCCTTTTTCTGTCTGAACAGAGCAGAAACAGATCACATTACTGTCTGAGAGGTGGTCATTCAGAAAGAAAAACATGGTCAATTCTTTAATTATATGAAACAAAAATAGGGAATTTGCATATTCTAATAACACTGCTAAGGTAAACAAATAATCCAACAATAGTAAATCCTGCCTCTATATGCTAGACTCCCCTTTAATTAATTTTAGTTCCCATTTTTGCTTCATTTAATGCTTCTGCTCATCCACTCACACTTTAAACAAGTTCATACAGCCTAGAGGTATTTGTCTAATCTTTATTTTATTATTAAATAAAAAGCCAACTTCTTGTTTTTTTTTTCAAAAACCGTAAATAATATTACCCATATTCATTTACAGAATATAAAATCTTTTCGACTAACAACGGAAGGCGGATAAAATAACAGCTGAGGTTTCCAGTCAGTATCAGAGGCAAGAATATGTCAACTAAAATATTAATAAAAATTTAAAACAAGGACTATTACAACACTAAACACATTATTTCATGTTTTTTTTTCTTTGAACAGTGAAATTTTACACTGGAGCTTGTAGCAAAGAAAATTGGATAAATATGAGGCCAGAAGATGAATAATAAAAAAAGCTGAGCTGAGTGTGGGAGGAGTAATGCACTGCAAAAACTGAATTTTTCTTAAAATTAGTGCATTTTTTGTGACTTGAGCAGCTAAGTGAGACGAATTGCCAATGGAAGAAGACAAGTTACATTTAAAATAAGGAAAAGCAACTGTAGTCTTTTATTTCAAGTGCATAATACCTAATTATCTTATTTTAAGAGTAAATTCCATTGGCAGATAATCTTATTTACCTACTCAAGTCATTATAGCTCCATAAAATTAAGGGTAAATACACTTAATTTAAGAAATTTTAACTCATTTTCAGAATGTTTTTGCAGCGTGAGAGAGTGGGCGATGTGGCTGATTGTTCTGGAGATCAGAAAAACCTGTTTAGTTTATCTAACTACCAAATCAGAACTGCCTTTAAATTTTGCTAAATAGATTTTAAACTAAGATTCACTTTAGTTTGGCCCATAAGTTGGTGGTCAGATACAAAACTGAGCAGCTGAAATAATAGAAGAAGGCATGCATGATTCTGAGTGAGAGACACAGAATATAAACTTAGATTAATCAGAAAAGAAAGATGTGAAAACATTTAAACCACCGCTCCGCTCCACTTTTATTAAGAATCAAAAGTCGGATGCTTTTTCGATGAAGTTGAGACGAGCCGTCAGTGGCAAGGCAGACGTTAGCATCACAGCTAAAGGGGAATGAATGTATGGGTGTGAGAGCGTTTCATTCAGACAGTGTGAGCACTATTGGTGGTTTCAACACGTGGTAGCGAGGGACTGGTGTATAGGTGGCTGAAAACAGCGAACGTGCTCCACGGTGGAACTGTCCGTCTCCACCGCCTTCATGTATTTGTTGAGGATGGCGAATATCTCATTGTTGAGGATCTGGTACTTTCTGATGCGGTCGGCCATCTTCTTCAGGGGCTGCAGAGGAAAACAAGAAGGCAAAATTTAAATTTTAAAAATCACACATCGTTGAAAGTATTTCTGCCCCTTCAACATTTTTCACTTTTTTACTGGAGATGCAAGAAAGGTGACACCTTTCCCATCAAATTTAAACATGATTTTTAAAAAAGAAAAAACTCTTTTCATGTGCCGCACATATTATTTTCCATCTTTCCTTGTCATTCCACTGTCACAAGTACAGAGAAACAAAATTAACTCTTTGCATTTAACCCATCCCCTTGAGGAGCACTGGGCTGTCATTGTACGGTTCCCAGAGAGCAGTGTGGGGTTAAGGGTCTTGCTCAGGGACCCAGAGTGGCAGTCTGTGGCAGTGGGACTGGAACTCAGAACCTCTGAGATCCACGCACAATGCTCTAACCTTAGGCCGCTACTCTCCTGTACGTAAAGTAATTACAGTGAAAAGGTGACCAAAGGTTAAATACTTTAGAGTTGGAGAGGATGTTTAAAATTAAAGTCAGAGGAGACAGGGATAAAAACTTTTTTCTTAGATGTTTTAAGTTGCGTCTTCAGTTCACTTAGTCTTCAAGAGGTGAGAGAGTGCAAGCTGTTGGAAGAGTAACAGGAAGGCCAAATGGTGGCGTTGTTACCCTTTTTTTATGTTGCTGAACTGTGAACCACTGATTAGTGTTGCGCCGATTACATTTTTTGGCCTCGATACGATACCGGTATCAGTATTAGCCGCTGCTAACACCACCTGCTGCTAACACTACCTGCTGCTAACGCCACCTGCTGCTAACGCCACCTAGTGCTAACACCACCTGCTGCTAACGCCACCTGCTGCTAACACCACCTGCTGCTAACACTACCTATTGCTAACACCACCTGCTGCTAACACCACCTGCTGCTAACACTACCTGCTGCTAACGCCACCTGCTGCTAACGCCACCTAGTGCTAACACCACCTGCTGCTAACACCACCTGCTGCTAACACTACCTATTGCTAACACCACCTGCTGCTAACACTACCTATTGCTAACACCACCTGCTGCTAACACCACCTGCTGCTAACACTACCTGCTGCTAACACCACCTGCTGCTAACGCCACCTAGTGCTAACACCACCTGCTGCTAACACCACCTGCTGCTAACACTACCTATTGCTAACACCACCTGCTGCTAACACCACCTGCTGCTAACACCACCTGCTGCTAACGCCACCTGCTGCTAACGCCACCTAGTGCTAACACCACCTGCTGCTAACACCACCTGCTGCTAACACCACCTGCTGCTAACACCACCTGCTGCTAACACTACCTATTGCTAACACCACCTGCTGCTAACACCACCTGCTGCTAACACCACCTGCTGCTAACACCACCTGCTGCTAACACTACCTGCTGCTAACACCACCTGCTGCTAACGCCACCTAGTGCTAACACCACCTGCTGCTAACACCACCTGCTGCTAACACCACCTGTTGCTAACACCACCTGCTGCTAACGCCACCTGCTGCTAACGCCACCTGCTGCTAACGCCACCTGCTGCCACCACCTGCTGCTAACACTACCTATTGCTAACACCACCTGCTGCTAACACCACCTGCTGCTAACGCCACCTGCTGCTAACGCCACCTGCTGCTAACGCCACTGAGTGTTTTAAGTTGTTTACCTGTGAACCACTATTTTGCCTTTTTTCATTAGTAACTCATCTATTTTGGTCAGTTCAACTCAGATTCATCAATTTTCCAATATGATGGAGCAGCATCTCAGTGGGGGCCGGATCTATGATGAGAATGTGGTAATAAATTAAAGGATGAACATGTAAAGTTAAGCTAACACTACCTGCTGCTAACACTACCTGCTGCCATCTTATAATAGTGCTTAAATACACAATAAGCTCAACATAAACATTATTTATTAGTTAAAGATATTATTTATAGCATCCCGTTGCAGGTGATGAAGCAGACTGAAAATTGTTTTGTCATTTTCTCCTTTCCATCTCCTCTTTCATCTTTTCTCTTTTCTTTTTTTCTTCTGTTTTTCCTCTTCTGTTCCATTTACATTACAGTGTCCATATAAACTATAAAACATCCTGCATAATTATAATAAAGCAATTTATATGCATGAAACAAGTGGAGCAATATGGCAATTGCCATACTGCTCCACTTGTGAAAGTAAAATCTGTTGGGCTCTTTTAGGCATCAAGGCAATTATTCTTATTGCGACATTGCCAGACAGGACACTGTAAAAAAAAAAAAAAAAAAAAAAATGATATTTATGAAAACAAGCCATGAGTAGTGACTCCACCCACTAACCAACTGGCGACCATCAGTCCTCTGATGCTGTTTTTAAGCCAACTCGCAGCGGTTGGATCCAAAAATGAGCAGGCTCTAAAAACCGCAACAGATCAATGTAATGGTTACCATGGAAACGCTGAAACGCTTTGAGGATCAGTACATGTTGGCAGCTGGTTAGAAATCACAAAATTACTCCAGAACAAAAGAACACAGACTAATGTTTTTTCTAATGCTGTGTAAATCGTTAATCTAAAATACCAAGACAACTTTAAAATCAGATTCATTTAGATAACTGCTAATAATGGTTTTCCTTATTTTAAAGATTTCTTAAAATGCTGCAATTAATCTACTTCCATAGAAGGGAGTCCTCGCTAACCTGACAACAGCCAGATGCATGTCTCGCTCCGCCTAGCTCCACTCACATACATCTGGGAACCCGCTCATTGAAAGTGATTTCCCCAACCGAATTTATGGTGTGTCCAATCAGGACGCAGGGCGGGTGTGTCCTGGAGTGGAGAAGCGACCGTGAGATTCCAACAACAATGGCGGCTCGCATCGAGGAAGCAAGCGTTAGCATTGATGCTGCTATTTCTTCTGTGTTGTCCAATCTATCTGATATTGTTTCATTAAAAGAACATCAGAGAACAGCTTTGAAGGCTTTTGTTGGTGGAAACGATGTTTTCGCCCTTCTTCCGACCGGATTTGGCAAGAGCTTGATCTACCAAATGGCTCCTCCTCTCACAGCGTCACGGGTTAGCTTCGGTGTGAGTGGTTGAAATAGCACGTCGATAAAGATGACAGACAAGTGGCTTATCCAATCATATGCAGGGAGTTTTGATAAGGCCCAGCCTTCAGTAAAGGCAATTCCTATGGCGGGTTCCCAGATGTATGTGAGTGGAGCTAGGCGGAGCGAGACATGCATCTGGCTGTTGTCAGGTTAAGTCCTCGCTGCTGCTATGTAAACACAGTAGGACTGGAGATAATCCAGATTTTTAATGTTCCTCCATAAAACAGAACTCAGTCTGATGAAGAGAAACTACAAAAAACTAAATATAAAATCAAGAAAATGTATTTAAATAGAATATTTAAAAAAAACAGTCCAAGGAAACCGCAAAGTTGCTCTTAAAACCTTTTTTAAAGGAGAATTTTCAAAGGGTCATTTCTGAATTGTTTTTTTTTATTTGATTTGATTTTTTATTGCTGTGATTTCACAGTTGCAGCCAATGAAATACACTCACCACATTCTTGATGATCTCGTCTTTGCCGTCCTGCCTTTGGACTTTGAGCAGGTGGTAGCAAAAGTCGAAGAGGTCAAAACGGCGCTGCTGTCCGAGCAGCACGATGATGGCGCACCCCGCCCAGTTTAGGCCGTCCCCAAAGCACTGCCTGCAATGAAACACAAGACAGGAAGTCAGTTTCAATAAACTAAAGCAGCTACATACCCATGAAGGCATCCAGAAGCCGTTTTATAAATCTAATCTTCAATTGTTTATACTCTATTCGTCCATAAGGGTCCACAGATTAAAAGTAATCCAGCACATTCGTAATAAAAATATTCCGTGATGAGAAAATCGCCCACAACATCCGGTTGTTGAAACCAGAAGTTGTGACGACCACTAAAGTGTCACATTTTGTGCTTATGAAAAAGAAAAGAGAAAATTTGTATTTTATTTTGAATACAAACTATTATGTTTTATTTTGGTTTGCATTTCTTTACATTGATTTGATTTCGCATTCAATGTGTGTGTTGTAATGTTTACTCCCTACCAGCAGGGGGGGACGGGTTCCCGTTTTCCCGCACTACTGCTTGATATTCTAAATTGATAAGCCGTCTCCTCATCTCTCTCCTGTTTGTCAGGTGGGTAAATGTACATATATGATTTGAAGCTAGGGCTGTATGGGGCCAAAATTGTTGCTTTATTATTTCCAAGTGTGTGTGGAGAGTTGTATATCTGTATCTCGATTTGTGTGTGTGCAGGGGGATTTGAAAATGTGTAAATGAAACTGTAAATGTATGAGGAGATTTGTGTGTCTGTACAACAATCTGCAAATGTGCAAAACTATTTGTGTGTGCGTAATCTGGTTTGTAAATGTGTAAAAAATCCACAAATCTGTAGTAAGATTTGCAAATGTGTAGAACAATCTGTAAGCACACACAGAGACACTGTCTCCGAAGTATTTTCGCTTCAACACCCAGAAATACAGACACATCATTGGTTACAAGTCCAGCGGCTCTCTTTACACACATGATTTTTGCTACACTTCTGCCGTGTAAGATGCACAAATGCGTAAAAGGATTTGTATCTATAATATCTGGATTTGCTGCCCTGGGCGCAGGCTCGCAGGCTGCAGCAGGGCCGAGCTCAATTCGTGGCAGTGGCTGCGTTGCAGCAGTTCCGGCGGCAGTTCCGATAGCTCGATGTGGCTCGTCACTTTTTTTGGTTTTTTCTTGCATTTATAGTACTTCTAACTAGATTGTTTTTTTTTTCTTAATATTATGATGTTATTGCTTAATAAACTGCATTAAAACCTTTATAATGTCACATTTATTTGATGAAACGGAGTAGTTTGTCTGCCAATAAGTGGCCTCGGCCGGCAGCGGGCACCATCGGCCACTCCGGGGCCAGCATCAGCCACTGTCACGAATTGAGCTCGACCCTGCTGCAGCCTGCAAGCCTTCGCCCAGGGCGGCAAATCCAGATATTACAGATACAAATCTTTTTATGCATTTGTGCATCTCACACGGCAGAAGTGTAGTAAAAATCACGTGTGTAAAGAGAGGGCCTGGACTTGTAACCAATGATGTGTCAGTTTTCTGGGTGTTGAAGCGAAAATACTTCGGACACAGTGTCTCTGTGTGTGCTTACAGATTGTTCTACACATTTGAGAATCTTACTACATATTTGTAAAACTGAATACAGATTTGTGGATTTTTTACACATTTGCAAACCAGATTACACACACACAAGTAGTTTTGCACATTTGCAGATTGTTGTACAGACACACAAGTCTCCTCATACATTTACAGTTTCATTTACACATTTTCAAATCCCCCTGCACACGCACAAATCGAGATACAGATATACAACTCTCCACACACATTTGTAAATAATAAAGCAACAATTTTGGCCCCATAGGGATGACCCATGCTAAAATGTGTCAGGGATGTTGGTTGACCAGTCTGTGTTGTGGTTTTCGACGGGGAGTTTGTGTGATTTGGTTTGGAGTGTCGAGGATGGCTCTGCCCGTTGGGCGGGACAGCGGTTGCGCGCGCGACCTGCTCGTTGACAGAGACCAACTCAGTGTAATGCGCGCCTCCCCTACGCGAACGTGCGCCTTGGTGATGTTAAAGAAACTCACAATGTCGATATCTATTGTTTTGTTTTGCTAAATGGGTTCATGAAGGAAAAAAGGTGACTGTTTAAAATGAGTTTTGTTTACATTAGCACTGAAGGTTTATGAGGGTAAAATGCAGTACTGTCTTGATTCAAAACTAAGTAAAATAGATATATGAGGAGTTTAAAATGAACATTTACATTAAGCTGGTTATTATACCATTGTCTAGTATTTTAACCTATTTACCACAAATGAAATACATAAACTGAAAAGTAAGTGAATATGTATTTTTGGAAGAGATGTATTTTGTTATGTGTTGAGATGAATCCTGAAATTCAGTGAGAATGTTTGGAGGACATTGAACTTTGAATATGTTGAACATAAAAAAAGAAATTTAACACATGAGTGTATTTAAAAATGAAACTTGAATAAATTACTGCTTGATATTCTAAACTGACAAGCCGTCTCCTCATCTCTCTCCTGTTTGTCAGGAGTATATCTGTCAGCCAAGGTGCCGTTGCTACGGTACCCGTTATATATTCATAGATTATTCTCAGCATCTTGCTAATATTTACTTCCTAATACTTATTTCTTCGGTTGTTAGCCCGCGATGTTTGGTATGTTTCTTTACATCGTCTTCTTATCTACAAGATACAAGTGTCTGCATATTTTTATGACGCAATTTGAGCGAGATATAGTCCCCGAAATCTCACTTCCAGTCCCCCAGTGATGCACGCTTTTACTCCTTAAAAAGTCTGGCTGTTATTGGTTAAAACCGCGTGGGCTGTTGGGCTTTGTAGCCAATGAAAGGTTTCAAACGAGCCGACATGTGCCAAGGGTATTTAAACAGTCAGCTCCCACCTTCAAGCCATACGCTGACAGATGCCAGCCAGATGCTACTTACTCTGCCGTGAACTCGTGTGTGCCGACGGGGATGCAGTAGACGAACTGCATGGCGCTCCACAGGCGGTGGAACTCCATGCACTCGTCCACGTGCATCACGCCGTTGGTGGGCGGAGGTCCACGCCACACCCCGTCCTGCAGGAAGCTGCGGATGCGCGTCAGGATGACCTCGAACATGGAGAGGCCGCAGCAGAGACGCTCTTTGGTCAGCAGGTCCCCCTCCCTCGCGATGGCTATTTGCTAGAAATTTAAAGATAATGGTTTGGGTAAAGCAGCACTAACAAAACACGTTTGTAAAGGGGAAACAAAAAAGGAAGCAGACAATTTTTTTTTCTCATGTAGTTCCTCTGTAGGTACCAGATCTGCTCAGGTGGTCAGATCAGCTCGGGCGCCGCCCTTTTTAATGACGTCAACATATGGCAACTCCACTTGGACAAAATGTATTGCAACCGTTTCTTGAGGATCAAATCTCTTTAGGAGTCTCAACATATTATTACCTATATTTGCTATTATTTTACACTTTATTGGCGATCTAAAGTATCCGAAAGTAAAAAACAATTGTTGTCAGTCTTGATGAAAAGTACTGCTCTTTAAGAGGGGGCAGCCTTTTGCAGCTGCTTTTTCTATGTCTGCTTCTGTCTCCTTGAACCCCAGTGGGCCTCAGCAGATGGCCGCTCACACTGAGCCTGGTTCTGCTGGAGGTTTCTTCCTGTTCAAAGGGAGTTTTTCCTCTCCACTGTCGCTACAAGCATGCTTAGTGTGAGGGATTGCTGAAGAGTCCCTTAGATAGAAAACGTTGAATCAGTCTGACTGGATGATCTGGTGAACTGTAAAGTGACCCGAGATGACGTGTTGTGAATTGGAGCTATAGAAATAAACTGAACAGAATGAAGACAGACTGAGCTCTGCCATTTAACAAGGCGACAAAAAAGTCTCAGCTTATTTTTTTTCTTTTATTAAGATCTGAGGGCAGGAAGGACAAATGGAACATCTTAAAAAAGACTTTCATTGAGTTTTTAGAGGAATATAACAGTTATTCAGCTTGTAGAAAACGACACAGTTAAAAGTAGTGTAGCTTAACATGGCTAACTGAACAAGCTAAAAGAGGCTAACCTGTTAGCTACTGAGCAAAGTTAGCTACAGAGCTACCCAGCTCTCCTCCTTTATATCACGGTCTAACAGTTTCTTTGTTCACCAGAAACAGATTTTTTTCTTCAGTTTTGTTATCGACCAGGTAAAACTTCATCGCCAACGCTACAGATGCTCCAGACTCGGCACACGGACGCTGCGTGATGTTATTATCGTTGTCAGGGCAACCGCAATGTTTTGTGGCAACATTCAGCCAATCATGTAGAGTAACGTCCTGGCATGAAGCAGGACCAGAGCAGATCTGGTAGCTACACCTCCAGCGGATAAAACCCGACTCACCTGGGGAGTCCCGAGCCTCTCGATCAGAGGCACCAGGTGGAGCGGGGCGTATTTGGCCTCCAGCCTCTTCATCCTCACCTCCAGCCGCTCTCCCTCTGCACGTCATACAGCAGCACTTAGACTCCTAATTCACACACTGCAGCATTCTGACTCAGTGATTTAAGGTTTTTATCTACCTTTGATGTAGACTCTAGGAAGAATGTTCTGGAAGGGGGCGGCATGAAGCAGGTCACACACTTCCTCCTGGGACTATGGGTCAAGATAAAAGGCAAAAAATTATTTCTAGTAACTTACTTTGTTTCTAGGGCAGCCAGACGGTAATGAGACTCTTTAGAGAATTATTACTAAATAATAATAAACAAATAAACTACATATAAAATATATCCTATGTGTCGCATAAGCTTTATTGTTAGCGTGCTATCCCGGTGAGTGATGCTATAATCGCGCAGTGACACATTTATTGACAAACGATTGCAGCTTTCATGTCAAGTTTAGGGTTGCCGCCCAGAGAAACTTCCTTGTTGCAGGTGATCTGGGGGTTCTTCCCCTTGAAAATTGTGTATTTCTTAGATGCAATTTCCTGCAATTTAACCAGATTATGTCCCATTTCAGCTCAACACAGAACCATACTTTTATTTTGTTCTTTAAGGGTGACTTTTATTTCTTGCAATAAGCTACAGCAAATTAAAATAATTAATACATGTTTTTTAACAGTATTAGGGATGGAACGGTTTATGAAAACCCTCCGAAGCGTTCGGTTCCACTGTCTCGGTTCGGTTCGCGTGTGTTTCGTTCGGTTCATGCGCTGCTCCTTTTCCTCATAGGCGAAGCGTTTACACTCCAGAGCAGAAGGTGGCGGTACTGCGACCAAAGCCAACCACCAGTAGTAAACAAGAAGAAGAAGAAGTGAAGCAGCGTAGCCGGGTGTAGCAGAAAAAAATCAGTTGTTGTGGAGAATTGTGTGGGTATGGCGAGTGGGAAAGAACAGGAGTTGGAAGACGCGCCAGCAGCACTTTATAGGTCTGCTGTATGGGACCACTTTGCATTTAGAGTGACCTACGATGACGGCGGAAAGAAAGCTGTGGATAAAAGTGCAACAGTGTGCAAGCATTGTGCAACACATTTTGTTTATGCTAACAGCAACACGACCAACATGTCAGGCTAACAATCAACATATACCGAACCGAACTGAAAACTGTGACCACAAAACCGTGAACCGAACCATGGATTTTGTGAACCGTTCCACCCCTAACAGTATCATCGCGCACAGAAATCCCCTCACAAAATTGTTGACTTGGCTACCCAGGCGAGATGTTTTGTCTCCTGCATGGGGCCGGGGCGTTGAAATGATAGTGGAAAGGAATCAACTCTATTGCTGCTTTGTAGGTTTTTGAGAGCTGAAAGTTGAGTCCAACCCCCTCTGTTTAAAGTCGTAGGAAAGCGTCTGTTCCAACCGTTGCGGTTCTAAATTCTCCCTAGTTGTGCCCGACTTTAAACGAGTTAATAAAGTGAATGTGATTGGTCGATTATCAAGGGAGCGGGATTGTTGGAAGGTTTGCAAGCAAGTTTGGTTGTGGCCGGTTTGTCGGAAGCATCTTGCTAACCAGTTAGCAACTTAGTGCTAGCAGGTTCCCAATGGGAAATTCCATTGGGACCAAGTAGCACTAAATTGGTGACTTAGAAACGACGCTGTCAAGGAACGCTATGGACAGAGGAAACATGCAAGAGGAGGAGAGTTTAGTGTCGGAGGTCGTGGATGAGTCTCCTCCGTCATCCATTTTTTATTTAGAGGAGGAAAGCGGGGACGAAGATGTTGTGGAAGAGGACGCCAGGGCGGCAGAAGCTTGGTTTGGTGTAGAAGGCTTCCAGCCGTACATGTTTGAGCCCTTGCCTCGCAACGCTGCCAGTTCTGTTAGCTCTACGCCTGCCGAAGACACAGACGTCCATCCCCGTGAACACTGGGACGCAACTCAATGGGAAAGGAAAGGATTCTGATTTCAACCGTTGCGTATATTAGCTGCGACGTATGAATCAAGATGCTATGACCGAAAATATTTGATTGACAGATGACCGTTGATATATGATTGGCCCAATTTAGGTGTTCAGGCTGACGTAGAACTAACTGGCCTGCAGAAGATAATGGAAAAAAACACAGATTTTAAGACAGGATCTTTTTTAAATAGAAATTTTCTAAATTTCTCATAAAGAATACATATACATGTTTAAGCTAGAATGATTTCACTTGATTTCCCTACAACTAATGGCGTTTTTTCTTTCTTACTACATCAGTAACATGCTCAGATGTTTGTGTTAGTCAACTAAATACGGCAAAGCGGCATCATGAAGCCTCCAGTGAAGTCATGCAATGATGAAGTCAAAGGAAAACACAAACAAACCCACTCAGATGCAAACCAAAGCGACACACAGTCAGAAATGGTGGAAAACATTATGAAAAAAAGACTAGAGAGCCATAATGCAGTCAAACTAAAGCAAACGGGGGAACAGCTTCATCGCCTCATCCATGGAAAACAAAGACACTGAGATTTCAAGATTTACCATTGCAGCATTTTCACTTTATTGCTAAAGGTTACAACAAATCTCCATGCTTTTCTTTCCAAGGCTGATTGGAGATGAAATTATATGAGCAATAAATAGAATTAGTAAAAAGAAATGTGATTAAAATAAAATAAAAGATGCTTTCTGTTATTTTGATATCAATAAAAGCTAAATCCTTACCACCTGTGGTAGTTGCCAGCGTGTAATGAAAAATAGAGTTGTATTTCAGACAAAAAAAACCTCATCAATGATCAAACAAACCTACAAGACTGACAGTTTTTCATCTCTTTGATTTGCTGAGAGAAGCTGAGGAAGAACCTTCAGGCTTCCAGGACAGGAAAGCAGGAGAAGACTTGATAAGAGGGAAGTGATTAGAGCAGGTTAGGGAGGGAGGCCTCACCAGAGCTTGTTCGATGAGCAGGCAGAAGAGGATGGCATTTCCCACCTCCCTTAGACTCTGGAAGACATCCGTCTTCAGCTCGGCGTATTCAATGATGTCCTTGAGCTGATGGTGGAAGAACTCCAGGATGCCTAAAGAGACACGAATAAAAAATGAGATCCACAAAGTCCACAGAAAATCTACGTAGGGAGAAAGATTCGCCTCTTCCTGTTAATATTTGGTGCTTTTGCTTTATTGTGACGCCTAAATGTTTCAGATAATTAAGCAAATATTAGAAACAGACCAAAAATAGACAAATAGTTGGCTAATTAATATGTTTTATTGTAATGTAAAATCAGAAATTAATCCTAAACCCAAAATATATCGTTCTGCTACATTTGACAGAAGTAATTAACTCTAACATCTGTTATAAGCAGCAGAAGGGATTTAAGCCTCTTTCGTCTCCACATTGTGTCACCTTATTAAACATTAATATTTATTCAAAATAGTTTAAAATCAGAAACAATATCATGTACATTTTCTTCCATTATTGTTGCAAAAAACATGTTTTAAAAATTTAATGGACTCACTTGAGTTCCCAGGGGATTACTATTTACTTGAAAACCATATTCTCGATTGTCATAAACGTGGGAAATTTGTGTCAAGATTCTATGCTAAATTACAAGCCCTAAATAAAGATAATATGTAGAATCTGAGATCAATTTGGAACACAAATCTGAAAACTACAATTGACTCAGAGGCATGGGAAGAATCTCAGTATGCAACCGTTACAAAGAAATGCAGTATAATATTTTACATAATGTATAAATATCTCCATGTATATATAGCAAATACACCCCGGGAAGTTCCCCAAATTGTCCTAAATGTAAAATAATTACCAGGACTAGAATTCACTGTTTATGGGAGTGTAAAATTATAGAGGCATATCACTTTCTCTGCCCCTCTGGGGGCGGGCTTTCCAATGGAGACGCATTTCTATTGGTCAATGCCAGCGTTGTTACATTTCTTCTTGAAGTAAAGAAAATGTGATCTGTAAAACTCGATTTATAAAAGATGCAATCCGTAAAACTCGAACCTGAAAAATCAACATCTGATTATATAAAATCAAATAAAGTAAAAAAATAAAAAAAAATATGGAAAGAAATTATAAATTTGAAAAAAGTAGAATCTGAGGAAACAGGATCATTTACAAAATGTGGTCTTTGCTTGCATCAATAATGGAACAAAACTCTATTTTAATTATATTTTAATTTTAACTATTTTAATGTGTTTCAGGTTCTGCTAACTCATTGTTATGGGGGAAAAAAGTATTCAACTATTCACTCCAGTTAAATAAATGGCGATCGATGGATTCCACTCAGTCGGAACTTTATTTTATCTTTGCAAAGACAGAACAGTTATAACGGCTGTTATTGCACGGTAATCAGCCCTGTTCTGATCCTGGCAGCGTTCGTTCCTCCTTACTTTCAATAATGTAAAGTATTCAGAGTCAAAACAAATGACAGACACTTTGGTTAAACAGTAATAAGTTATGAATAAACCTTAAAAAGAACCTGGCTTGTTATGGGAAGAAGGTAGGTCATGTCTACAAACACCCTCACTTATTGTGGCATTGTGTGGCCTTGCATTTGAAACAGACTGAGTGTAAAATTATTATAGCATAAATCAATATAAGAAATAAGGGAAATCTAAATTTTGCAGCCACTCTTATCTTAACCACAATTAACTAATAAACCGTTCTTTTATTATCTGTTAGCCAATCAGAGGTGGACTGGCATGACTATTTTTGCTACCTGTCGTGCTGTAGAATTCAAGGGTAATAAAGCGAATGGGTCGACGCTCCTTGGGACGTTTTGATTGAATCAATTCACCAATTGAAGAAGCAGAAAAGCAGCAGACCATCAGTCTAACGCCGCCATGGCTAACTGTTGCTGCAAAGTTCTAATCTTGAAGAACCTCACAGCTGTGATCATTAGACATCAAATGTGCTTTAATAAAGACCTCACAAAACTTTACAACTTTATCCCGCCAGCCTGTCAGAATCTGACCCAGTCTTTGGGACCAGAAAGATGGAGGGAACCTTCTCTTATGCTTTTGATGACTTTTTTTAGGGCAACATTTGGTTTTTTTATGGGAGGTTTTCCACTATTCAATGTTTTGTTTTTTTGTTACATATTTGTGGATTAAGGCTCCCTCTGGTTCAACTAGCATGCCTTCTAGGCCAAAACAAGACTTCGCTTTTGGGCTAGTATATAAATCAGGGTTAACCAATAAAAAAATCAACAGGGTCTGAATAGAGAAAATCAACAACCAACAAAGGTCCGGGGACTTTTTAATTATAATCTGTTACTTTAAAGAGAATTTAACACTGAAATAAAAAAAATAGAAAAAAAATAGAAAAGTTCAGTTTGGTATATAGACAATTTCCTAATTCCCATATTTTCTCAAACCCCTGAACTGAGCGTTTGTTATTTTCTTTCTTTTTTCCGTCTTAATGTTGGCAGTGTGCTTTAGGCTGCCCTGCAAGGCTTTAAACCTGGGTTTGAATGGAGACTAAGCCATTCTCAAGCACATATCAAGGTGCTCATTCTGAGCCTGGATCCAGATTTATTGTTGATTCTGTTCATGGTGGAGAATCCTGCTTCACAGCAGCAGGTTGAGCCAAACATCCTCTAAATGTGCAGGGTCATCTTTGAGCACCATTTCACTTTTCTTTCACCAGTTCACCGCAGTTCTTCCAGCAGTCCACACTTTCTCTGCTCTCTTTTTCTCATGGTCTTCTCCTTCTTTCCCATCGCCCGGCTTGCCACAGGTTTGCCTGCTGTGTCTAAAAGTAGCAGCAGCAGCAACCCAGACTGACAGCTCATTGGCTCATTTGGATCACGTGCAGCCTGGAGCCGGACGCTCCCCAGGGCTTTACCGTATTAACAGGAGAAGAGGCGCAAGTGAAATTAGACACTGTCGTTGGACAACATGCGGTAATTTATAAATATTTTAAATCAGGTTGGGTCCGGATCCGGACTGCGGACGCTAATCCGTGACCTCTGATATAAAGCCTGGAACTCAACGCTAATTCAGACATTTTGAATTGAAAAGGCTTCCTGGATGGGAAGCGAAACGTCTTCAAACTTGGAAACAAAGTCTGGTGTATTGCTTTGTTTTTTTTAATACTTTTTTGGAATAACTATGTCCTGGATGACTGAGAATCTTCACCAGCATAGGTTCCCTCTGTAGTTCAGAAAAGAAACTGCTTTAAAATCCTTCCAAAGCAAAATACTTCAACATTTCATTCATCAGTTCCTGTGAAATTGATAAGCTGTTCTGTTCTTATTTTTAATACAGGTTCTATTTAACCAATTTCTGGTTCTACTGGTCTTGGATATATAAAATTTAGTGAAACTAAAAAAAAAAGTAACAATTAAATTCAAGTTTGGTTTGAATTGTTTTTTTTTCCTCTTTAAATATTGCAATATTTAAAAAGCTCCATGTTTTATGTTCTTCATTTATCTTTGTCTCTAATCGTTTTGATAATCTGAAGAAACCTGCATGGAGTCACAGCATTACTTAGCATGAGGTTACTAAGGTGGCCTCACGATCCCGCAGTTCATCAGGAATTTCCAGGTCAAATCAGGATGATGTCAAACTGTCAGCAGGTTCGTACGGCTCGCTCTGACCCACATGAGGTGAGAGCGTCAGGGCGTCAGAGATCGTTAACACACGAGGAACCCGAGGTAAGGAACATCAGTAATCTACAGATTACTGAATCCTAACAGGGATAATCCATCTGACTGACATCTGCACAACAGGTCTGGGCAGGAAGCGAGGCTGTAGGTCAGGAAGAATACCGAGATGTAACGCGAGAAAGACAGCGGATAAAACGGCTTTAAAAAGCTTACATCAATCCAATAATATGTGGAGCGCTTATTCTGTTTGTAAAGAATTTATTTTTACTTTATTTGTTTAATCATTGCTTAATTTCATACAGAAACTAAATGTTTTATAGGAAATAACTACAAATCAAGGTGGAGTTCTTTAGATTTGATCACAATGAACCTTTTTCTCCTTTTAAAGCAGGTTAGTGTTTTAAATTTAAAATCTTTTCGATAAATTAATTAATAACCGGATAGCAAAAACTTCCTGAAAGATTTTTTTAAGAAATTAAACCAGGTGAAACTGAAACTTTTCTACTTACGGAGTTCTAAATACAGCAGATTGACAGAGGACAACGGTTTTATTATTTTAAATGCAACATTTTTATATTTCTTTAATTTATCTTGGTGTAATTCCTACTCCAGTTAGTGATTAATCAATAACTAAATTAGTTGACAATTATATCATTAATTGATTAATAACGATTAATTGTTTCAGCCCTAATAAATATGTATATATCAGATTATTTTGTAATAACTCATTGACATTTATAGGAGGCATACTTTGTATACACTTTGAACCATGCAGCTAATGTGAAGGTGCCGCTTTTCTGTGGGTTTTTCTTCAACCACAGGGGGGTGGGAGTCACAGATGGAAATCAAAGAAGAAAGCGCAAGTTTTCATTTAGCACAAGCACATACTAGCAGAAGGCTTGGCAAAGAACAGTAGAGTGGGGACTAGAAAGAATGCTAGCTACCGTTAGCTTGTTGGCTTGCGGAATTAAGAGAGCTAATTTCCCTTTGGCATAAGCACATGCTAGTAGAAGGCTTGATGGAGAACAAATGTCCACATTTTCACATATTTTGAAATGTATTTGCTGCATTAAAGCTATCGAACCAATGACGACATTATGCGCAACTCCTGCAGAGCTGAAATAAAGAGCTGATTAAGCCCCATATTTCATTAGAAGCTCTTAATGATGTGGGCTAACAAGCTAACGGTAGCTAGCATTGTTTTAGCATTGCATAGCTAGCATAGTGGGGGACAGTTCAGTAGATGTCAAGGGCTTATAGCATAGTGCTGATTATATCGGTACATTTACAGTTTGTTAATCAAACTTTGTGGGTGCGACTTATAGTGAGGAGTGCTAGATAGTCCAGAATAAACTGGCAAATTTCCCCACTAAATCTGTAGGGGGAGCTCTACATATCACACAGTGTAAGGACGACAAAGAATGCTAGCTATCATTAGCTTGTTAGCACACAGCATTTATGCTGTCTTCACACCAAAAGCAGCAGACGCAGCAGGAGCAGCTAGTTTACATGCAAAGTCAATGGTTGACGTCTGTCAAGGCGCAGCAAAACGTCCTGCACCGCGTTTTGAGTAGCAGGCGCAGCGTGTCAGGAGCGTTTTAGCATCTGATGCGTGCGATGCGCCGCAAACGCAGATGCTGCTCCAGATGGAAAAATTTAACTTTTTCTGCATGACGCGCCGCATCAACCAATCAGAGAAGCTGATCTGGGAGCTGGAAGGGAGACAGATACAGCGCTGCTGATGCAGAGCACTATGATCACTCCTCTGAAACAGTTTATTAACGGCTAAATTAACTTAAAATGTGGAAACCTGCCGGCAGAATATGTTCGCTTTTATTATCCTGGTGCCTGCAGTTTGGATTACGTACATGAAAACCGCTTTCCAGCCACCAGGGTAAACCGTGAGGAGGCGACCGAGCCAGAGGCTGCTGTTGAATGGGATTCCTACTGACAGCGCACCGCCGCTATGTGGGGGTCTAAGCAGCCTCGACAGAAATAATATTGGAAGGCAGGATGGTAATCTGGATGAACTGGTTGCACTGATGTTTTCAGGTGGATTTTCCCACTTAAAAAATATTAAAACTACTTTATTCCCACTCATCACAGCAAATATAGCTGCAGGGCAAAGAAAGCATAGAGTAGCTCCACCCAACGCGCATCAGACACTTTTTCCACCGCGCAGCTGAAGCAGCTTTGCTGCTCCTGCTGCGCGTCAGAACTAAAGTTGTACAAGCATCAAAAATTAAGCAGCAGGCGCGTTTTTGATGCTCCTGCTGCGTTTGGTGTGAACATAGCATAAGAGCTTCTAATGAATGATGGAGCTTCATCAGCTCTTTATTTCAGCTCTGCAGGAGTTGCGTCCAGTCTCTTTATTGGTTTCAAAGCTTTAATGCGGAAAATACATTTGAAAATATGTAAAAATTTGGACATTTGTTCTCTGACAAGCCTTCTGCTAGTATGTGCTTGTGCTAAATGAAAATTAGCGCCCCAAGCCAACAAGCTAACGGTAGCATTTTTTTTCATCCCTACTCTATGTGTGATATGTAGAGCTCCCCCTACAGGTATAGTTGGGGGCAGTTCAATAGATGTCTGGGGCCTATAGCCCAGTGCAGCTGATATTGGTAAGTTACCAGTTTTTCAAACAAACATTTTATTTAGGTTTTTTTATGGGGGCGGTACTATACTATATAGTCCAGAATAAACAAACTGAAAATAAATAGATATTTACTAGATCAGAATAAAATAGACTAAATTTTTCACATCTTAAGCCACTTAATTGTAACTAATTAATAAGCATTTTCATCCAAAACACTAAACTAAAACTTTCCAGCCCCCCCCCCCCCCGATTAATTGGTGCCCTGGGCAGTGAGCCATACTGCCCATATCAAAAACCCCAACTATTCCTCGAAGGTCTTTCACTTCAGCTCACCTGGGGAGCCGTACTCATGGCGTGGCAGACGGCAGATCTTGGGCATGACTTCTATCAGAGTTTTTACGTACTGCAGGATGGTTCCCTGTAACTGCGAAGTGACAGAGACCATGAATAGATGACAGCAGGCAAAGGAAGAAGATGAGAAAGTTTGAGAACTCAGATCATTAAGGGGGAAAAAATGTGTTGGAAAAATGGAGGGGTGGGGGTGGCGAAGATAAAATACCAGGCTCTTGACAATCTTGAGCAGCTCCTCCATCACTACGGCGATGCCTTGGTAACCGAGGAGACGGCAGATAGTCTTGAAATGAGGAGGACCAACAAAGTTTCTGTAGGAGCTGTATATGTGGGAGTAGGCAATGTTCAGCGGCTGAGGAGACAAACGGAGAGAGGAGACATTCTTTACTATCAGGAAGTCCACAAACTGTAGTTAAAAGCCTTCAGCTGATCCAAAATGCTGCAGCCAGAGTTCTGATGAAAATTAAAAAGAGAGATCATATCTCTCCTATCCTGGCTTCTCTTCATTGGCTTCCTGTTAAATCCAGAATAGAATTTAAAATCCTCCTTCTCACATATAAAGCCTTAAATGGCCAAGCTCCATCTGATATCAGAGATCTGATTGTTCCTTATGTTCCTAACAGAGCACTTCGCTCTCAATCTGCAGGTTTACTAGTGGTTCCTAGAATTTCTAAAAGTAGAATGGGAGGCAGATCTTTTAGTTATCAGGCTCCTCTCCTGTGGAACCAACTACCAGTTTTAGTCCGTGAGGCAGACACCCTGTCTACCTTTAAGGCTAGGCTTAAAACTTTCCTTTTTGATAAAGCTTCTAGTTAGAGTGGCTCAGGTTATCCTGAGCTATCTCTATAGTTCTGCTGCTATAGGCTTAGACTTTTGGAGGACATAGGGACCCCTGGTTCTGCTGCAGGTTTCTTCCTGTTCAAAGGGAGTTTTTCCTCTCCACTGTCGCTACAAGCATGCTTAGTGTGAAGGATTGCTGAAGAGTCAATGAGTCGATGCAATCAGCTGGTTTTCCTTAGATAGAAAACTTTGTATCAATCTGACTGGATGATCTGGTGAACTGGAAAGTGACCTGAGATGAGGTGTGATGTGAATTGACGCTATAGAAATAAACTGAATTACATTGAAATTGAATTGAAACAACAATCTTAGCTGGTCTCTTTTCTGGTCAGGCTTTTAAAAAAGATAAAACAAAGCCAGGAATCGTATCCCACCTTGGACCCATACAGGTAATAAGGCTGCACATTGGCTGGCTTGTCTCTTTGAGGCTCCTGGGTGAAAGGAATAGCGGTTCGTACAAAGCTGAGGGGGAAGAGGAAAACATTAAAACCCAGACAGCTGGAAGCAAAGGGAAACATCTGCAAAGATCTACCCTCCTACCCACCGGTTGGTGGATCCGTTGTAGCAGTAGTTTGGGAGGAAGTCAAAGTTCAACTCCCAGAAGACGTGGAGCGTGATCCGTCCGTATGGGGCCGAGACGTTGTGGTTGGCCTCGCGGAACATGGCGTCAAAGCTGTCCAGGGTCATGTGCTTGGACAGCAGGCGGTGGGTCAGCCTGTTGATCTCCAGCAGCCATTCCAACTCCTGCCCAGATGTGAGGAAATGGAGTGAGAAAGCCGAGACACTGAGAGTAACCCAACCACAACGACGGTGATCCGCTCACCACTATGGACGTGAGGTCCTCGCTCTCAAAGCGGCTGATGGCGTGGTCCAAAGACTTATACATGGCGGCTGAGATCCTCTGGGTGATCAGACGGTTCAGATCGATCGATCGACCCAAAAGCTGAAAGACAGTTGGGATGATCAGAAATCATTGCTCAAGAGAAAAAGACGACTCCCGTATCCGTATGCAGGGGCGGATATAGGAAATTTGGGGCCTTAGGCAAAGACAGGCAGGGGGCCCTCTGGATTGAGAGGGCATAAAACAGCCCCATTCTACAGATAGAGAAATGTTAATAGAATAGACATCCATTATCTGTTCTAGGTTGTGTCCCTCTCTTCTTGTCCCTTTTCTTCTTGTTTTCCTCTCTATGTTTTGTACTCGGCTGACTTTTCATGCTGTCTCTAAAGGAATGAAAGATTTTTTCCAAGCACTAAGCTCACTTAGCTGATTGCTCCTTCCTGTGTTTCCAAAAAGGCCAAAGCTCTGGAGAGCAGAGTTCGCTGCTTTTAGATGTTATCTCCAAAGTCTCCAGTAGCAGAAAAAAGTCTCTAGATTTGGCGCTAGGAGCTTTTTATAAATCAAAGTGCTAGAGGGGTCTGAAAAGTGGCTAAATATAGCGACTAAAGCGCTAAGTTGGCAACACTGCTCTTTGCATCGTTTGTTTTCAAATGGTTTGCTGCTGTCTGTTTGGACCTTTCTGAACATGTGCAGCAAATGGACTGATCCAATATGGTGGACACTGGGGGGGGGGGGGGGGGGGGGGTGATGGGGGGTGAGACACCCTTAATATTATCAGCGCTCTGATGGCATTTTAGCAAAACGGTTTTTATGAAAAACATAATTAATGTGCACAAAAATGGAATAGTTGTATTCACCATACATGGAAACAGAGTGTTATGGGGCCCCCAGGAACTTGGGGCCCTAGGCAACTGTCTACTATTGCCTAATGGTAAATCCCCCCCCTGTCCGTGTACCTGTACATGTCTCTGCTTCAGGAGCGTCTCGTAACGGTTCGACGGCGGGTACGGAATGATGACGCCATAGTTTTTACACTCCGCTCTGAAGCGTTTGTCTAGGAGGACACTGTGGAGCACAACACACTAGATTTAGCAGAAGTTTACAAAGAATCACTGCAACTTCCAGAACAACTGAAGCTGGGCTACCTTCCGGCCATCGCTTTGTAGTACGCAAATATCTGATCCGCCAACTTGTACACAAACTGATCAAAGCAGAGGTTTACCTGAGGAGAAGGAAGCCATTAATGCCGTGTTTCTGAGGAGCATTAATAGAGTTAGACGGCTGCTGATCCACCTTACCTCAGCTTCAATCTCATCATACAGGAACTGCTTCTTGAACTTGGTGAGCGCGTAATAGCCACTGTCATTGTATAAGTCTAGAGGATACAGAACATATCTGGAGGGAGGAGGGAGGCTGTTATTATGGGTTTATTTTCAAAAGACAAACCGAGAGGTAGTAAGAGTGAGCTGGTCTTACTCCATCATAGAAGGCTCCTTGGTCTCCAGGATGTGGTCGGTGAGGATCCAGGGCATGGACATCTCGATGGGGAACTGGATTCTGCGGCCCATGGTGAGCTCCAGGAAGAACTCCCTGAACCACAGCTGGGACAGGTCGCAGCACTGCTGCAAGGCCTCTGCTCAGCGGGACAAAGGAACGGGGTAACCCGGGTTACAGAGGCCGTTTCTCACTAGAACGTGAGTACGGACTTGTGTTCTTGCCAAGTATGTTCTTCACAAGATCACAGCAAAGTGTGGACTCTGGGAGAACGGGATTACGCAGCATAAATCTGGGTCAATTGGAACAAAAGCGCACTGATGACATCAACACATTCAGAGCTAGTCTGGAGCTGCATTTTGGCAAATAAAACAGAAAACCTCCATCAGAGCCAGCGGTCCTTCACACACGGCTATGCAGTGAGAGGGCTGCAGACGGGCTAACCTTAGCCCTGGCCGCTGCAGACGGGCTAACCTTAGCCCTGGCCGCTGCAGACGGGCTAACCTTAGCCCTGGCCGCTGCAGACGGGCTAACCTTAGCCCTGGCCGCTGCAGACGGGCTAACCTTAGCCCTGGCCGCTGCAGACGGGCTAACCTTAGCCCTGGCCGCTGCAGACGGGCTAACCTTAGCACTGCCCGCTGCAGACGGGCTAACCTTAGCACTGCCCGCTGCAGACGGGCTAACCTTATCCCTGGCCGCTGCAGACGGGCTAACCTTAGCCCTGGCCGCTGCAGACGGGCTAACCTTAGCCCTGGCCGCTGCAGACGGGCTAACCTTAGCCCTGGCCGCTGCAGACGGGCTAACCTTAGCCCTGGCCGCTGCAGACGGGCTAACCTTAGCCCTGGCCGCTGCAGACGGGCTAACCTTAGCCCTGGCCGCTGCAGACGGGCTAACCTTAGCACTGCCCGCTGCAGACGGGCTAACCTTAGCACTGCCCGCTGCAGACGGGCTAACCTTATCCCTGGCCGCTGCAGACGGGCTAACCTTATCCCTGGCCGCTGCAGACGGGCTAACCTTAGCACTGCCCGCTGCAGACGGGCTAACCTTAGCCCTGGCCGCTGCAGACGGGCTAACCTTAGCCCTGGCCGCTGCAGACGGGCTAACCTTAGCCCTGCCCGCTGCAGACGGGCTAACCTTAGCCCTGCCCGCTGCAGACGGGCTAACCTTATCCCTGGCCGCTGCAGACGGGCTAACCTTAGCACTGCCCGCTGCAGACGGGCTAACCTTATCCCTGGCCGCTGCAGACGGGCTAACCTTATCCCTGGCCGCTGCAGACGGGCTAACCTTAGCACTGCCCGCTGCAGACGGGCTAACCTTAGCCCTGGCCGCTGCAGACGGGCTAACCTTAGCCCTGGCCGCTGCAGACGGGCTAACCTTAGCCCTGCCCGCTGCAGACGGGCTAACCTTAGCCCTGCCCGCTGCAGACGGGCTAACCTTAGCCCTGCCCGCTGCAGACGGGCTAACCTTAGCCCTGCCCGCTGCAGACGGGCTAACCTTAGCCCTGCCCGCTGCAGACGGGCTAACCTTAGCCCTGGCCGTTGCAGACGGGCTAACCTTAGCACTGGCCGCTGCAGATGGGCTAACCTTAGCCCTGGCCGCTTCAGACGGGCTAACTTTAGCACTGCCCGCTGCAGACGGGCTAACCTTAGCACTGCCCGCTGCAGACGGGCTAACCTTAGCACTGCCCGCTGCAGACGGGCTAACCTTATCCCTGGCCGCTGCAGACGGGCTAACCTTATCCCTGGCCGCTGCAGACGGACCTTAGCACTGCCCGCTGCAGACGGGCTAACCTTAGCACTGCCTGCTGCAGACGGGCTAACCTTAGCCCCGGCTGCTGCAGACGGGCTAACCTTAGCCCTGGCTGCTGCAGACGGGCTAACCTTAGCCCCGGCTGCTGCAGACGGGCTAACCTTAGCCCTGGCTGCCGTTAGCCTTAGAGCTCCGCTGGTTGCCGCGGTCCTCTGGACATCAGAACTTTTTTTAAATTATCCACTAAATCAGTAAAAGGGCCACATAGTGAAGCTTAAAGTATAATGTTCTCGCCTTAAATGATCTTAAAACGTATTTTTGAGAAACAGCAACAGATAAGTGAACTTTTAACCTGATACTCTGAGCTCTGTGGGCGCTCCACTTGAAGCGGACTAGTCTGCTTTGATGCATGCTGGGTAAAGAGGGAGGGGCGAGAACAACTTGGTCTGTTTTCTGTCTTGTGAATTGAAATTGGGGTTGAGGCTGATGACGTTTCACGAGCACATGAGAAGTACACATAGTGAGAAACGGCCAGAAAATTTTTCTCATTTAGGTTTGGAGACGGTGGAAAACAAAAGCTTAAAGGTATTAAACCTAAAACAGTCGCTTCCTTAACTTCCATGCTGTTTTGTTATGGCTGAGAGGAGGGTGCTGTCCAAGCTTCCATCCCTCATGGACAACACCCTTCCACCCTCTGCAGCAGCCTGAAGAGGAGCTGAGCAGCTCCTTTAGTCAAAGACTTTTACACCCTGTTTGGAAAAAGAAGCGCTACTGCAGGCAGGACTCTACAATGTGACACTACAACAACAATAATTTATTTATCTAATGTGCAATTACTATTTAATACCCTGTGCAATAATTCTATATATAAATATCCATTTATAATGTAAACACCCTGTGCAATAAAGCTGTATTATGATCCTGCTATGAGAAAAACAACCCATGCACCTTCTTCTTTGACTATTTGAGCTCCAGTGTGAGATCAGTCAATCAATCAATCAATCAATCAATCAATCAATCAATCAATCAATCAATCAATCAACTCACCACTGAAGTTAAGCAGGTGTGTGAAGAAGAATGAATGCTTGTGAAAATCTTCTATGGCCACCACTATGGGTCCATCCAGACTGCTCCTCAGAGTTTTCTTCGATCCACTCTTGTCTGCTATCAGAGACTCCAGCATGGTGCGTACCATGTAGAGCTGCAGAAAAAAAGAACCATCAGATCCACACTAAATAACTTACTTTGCTTTCACCTAGTAGAATTATCTTAAAAACTCAGCCTGGAACCATGACGTTTCTCCATTACCTGTGTGCTGGAGGGTCCCACTGCCCGACGAGGCACCTTGATGTCAAACCCACCCTTTGGGTCTTTTTCTCCCCTCAGACAGGGGTCGTTGGGAGGCTCTCTTCCTCCCTCCCAGTCGCAGACAGTCTTCCGAATGGCCTGCAGGACGCTATTTCAAAAAAAGACGCAATGATAAAAGCTACTTCCTGCATTGAAAGGTTCAGTCTGAGGAGTTGCAGAGAGATGCCTCCGGTACCTGATGAGGACGTTCTTCTTCTTTCGTACGGCTTGGCGCAGCGGCTCTCTGAGCGTCACCTGAGCAAAGTCCTGCAGAGCTGCGTAGATTGTGTTCCTGATGGCCTGGTTGAAGACAGACTCCATGCGACCCATTAGAACCTACCCAGTAAAAACAGAAACCTTTTCATCCTGATTCTGAGGATGTCTGATCTTAATTAGCTTTAAGGCTTAAATTACACGATAAACTGAGTTATTAGCAAAGTACCAAACACAGTGTCTTATGAAGGAATTCAACTCCTTAAACTTTTTCATTTTGTGTCACAATAACCACAAACTGATGCATTATGGGTGGATCATCATCATCATCATCTTCATCATTAGGAAGATGTGTCCTGCATTCGATTCTATTCTCCTTTTTCTGCCATCACTCACATTTATTGCAAGCTTTCAGTGTCGCAAACTTAGCGCATTTGTCGCTAAATTTAGCATCTTTTCAGACCCCCCACTGCCTTTATTAAAAAAAACACCCAGCGCTAGACATAGCATCTTTTTTCCTGTGTTAATGGAGGCTTTGGCGACATCAGCCCCATTTAGACTGCCCTCTGAAAACCGCTCCGTGCCGAGCTCGGTTCCTTAAAACCGTTTACACACCACGCTAGCACGGTTCCTCGCCTCCTCGTGGCGATCTACGGTGCTACTGCTGTCTAGAGGTAAACAAGCAAACCAAAATGGTGGCGCCTACAGGTGCTGGTCATAAAATTAGAATATCATGAAAAAGTAGATTGATTTCAGTAATTCCATTTAAAAAGTGAAACTTGTATATTATATTCATACATTACATACAAACTCATATATTTCAGATGTTTATTTTGTTTAATTTTGATGATTACAAATGACAACAAATGAAAATCTCAAATTCATCATATCAGAAAATTAGAATATTGTGAAAAGGTTCAAAATTGATGGCCCCTGGTGCCACACTCTAATCAGCTAATTAACTCAAACCACCTGCAAAAGCCTTTAAATGGTCTTTCAGTCTAGTTCTATAGGCTACACAATCATGGGGAAGACTGCTGACTTGACAGTTGTCCAAAAGACGACCATCGACACCTTGCACAAGGAGGGCAAGACACAAAAGGTCATCGCTAAAGAGGCTGGCTGTTCACAGAGCTCAGTGTCCAAGCACATTAATAGAGAGGCGAAGGGAAGGAAAAGATGTGGTCGAAAAAAGTGTACAAGCAAGAGAGATAACCGCACCCTGGAGAGGATTGTGAAACAAAACCCATTCAAAAATGTGGGGGAGATTCACAAAGAGTGGACTGCAGCTGGAGTGAGTGCTTCAAGAACCACCACACACAGACGTATGAAAGACATGGGTTTCTGCTGTCGCATTCCTTGTGTCAAGCCACTCTTGAACCACAGACAGCGTCAGAAGCGTCTTGCCTGGGCTAAAGAGAAACAGGACTGGACTGCTGGTGAGTGGTCCAAAGTCATGTTCTCTGATGAAAGTAAATTTTGCATTTCCTTTGGAAATCAAGGTCCCAGAGTCTGGAGGAAAAGAAGAGAGGCACTTCATCCACGTTGCTTGAAGTCCAGTGTAAAGTTTCCACAGTCAGTGATGGTTTGGGGTGCCATGTCATCTGCTGGTGTTGGTCCATTGTGTTTTCTGAGGTCCAGGGTCAACGCAGCCACATACCAGGAAGTTTTAGAGCACTTCATGCTTCCTGCAGCTGACCAACTTTTTGGAGATGCAGATTTCATTTTCCAACAGGACTTGGCACCTGCACACAGTGCCAAAGCTACCAGTACCTGGTTGAAGGACCATGGTATCCCTGTTCTTAATTGGCCAGCAAACTCTCCTGACCTTAACCCCATAGAAAATCTATGGGGTATTGTGAAGAAGAAGATGCAATACACCAGACCCAACAATTCAGAAGAGCTAAAAGCCACTATTAGAGCAACCTGGGCTATCATAACACCTGAGCAGTGCCACAGACTGATCGACTCCATGCCACGCCGCATTGCTGCAGTAATACAGGCCAAAGGAGGCCCAACTAAATACTGAGTGCTGTACATGCTCATACTTTTCATGTTCATACTTTTCAGTTGGCCAACATTTCTATAAATCCTTTGTTTTTATTGGTCTTCAGTAATATTCTAATTTTCTGATATGATGAATTTGAGATTTTCATTTGTTGTCATTTGTAATCATCAAAATTAAACAAAATAAACATCTGAAATATATGAGTTTGTATGTAATGTATGAATATAATATACAAGTTTCACTTTTTAAATGGAATTACTGAAATCAATCTACTTTTTCATGATATTCTAATTTTATGACCAGCACCTGTATAACACTCAGGAAGTTTGCGGAGAGTCAGGTGAATTTGGTGAATTTACTTGACAGAGTTGGCTTTTGTGAAGTGGATACGACAAACGATCGTCTAATCGGGGCTTCCACAGCAGGAAACAATGACAGACGTTGAGCTTCATCCAGTGATGGGACTAACAGCATTGAAAGTAACGGCGTTACTAACGCTGCTACCTTTTTTAGTAACAAGTAATCAAAATAATTACTCTTACTGTAACTATAACGCAGTTACAATTGCCGACACCCCGTTACTCAGGTCGCACAATTAACCTTTTTTCATGATAGGACTCGTGCGCGCGTCATGACAGAGGGGAGGATGGAGAGTGAGGAGGACTCAAGCGGCAAAACAGCGTTTTCCAGATGGAAATACCGGTGTTACGTCGAGCAGCGTTTCCCCATCACATACGGTTTCCCCTGCATCTCCGCACAGCGCAGGCGGCACGATTCAGGAAACGCGCATGCTCGCTAAAGGCGCGTAACAGCCGCCCTGTGCTCGCGCCACAGGGGAACTATGGAGAGCGTGAACTATCATTAGCCTATATGGAGAAAGGGAGAAATATGGATGGATAGATGGATAGAGCTACATGTTGCAGTATCTATAACAACCCAAACACAGGATTTCAGAATTAGACATCCCCAGTTATTAATTTCATACACTCACAAAAGTAACGCAATAATTACTTTTACTACTAACTAGTTACTTTTTTTGTGGAGTAACTCAGTTACTTTTTGGGAGAAGTAACTATACCTGATTACTTTTTCAAAGTAACGTGCCAAACACTGGATTCATCACACTGCTAAGTAGAATCACCACTGGAAATTGTGTTCCACTCAAAGGTGAAATAACTCTTTTTCTTTTTTCACTTTTCCCCGATGTATTCCAGCATCCAGCTGCCATGCACGTGGGCATTGTCAGTTTCACTATAGCTCTGGTGAATTTCAATGGTGAAGTCCTCTGGAAATCTTCAATAATTGTTGTTGATTGCAGATGTGTCTAGTAGTTCCCATTGATTTAGCTTGTAAAGCGGGGAGAATGGCGCTAGGCTTACCGCACCGTGACGTCACTGCTGGAAGATGGCAGGAGGGAGGGGTTACTGTATTTGGGCAAAAATGGCCGCTCCCAGACTCAGTGATCGCAATGAAAATGATTAGTTTTATTTTTTTTTACTGATTAAGGCTAAATTCATTAAATCACCACAAATGTATTAGTTTTAGATTTAAATAAAGATCCATTGATCCATTAGTCCGTGAGGCAGACACCCTGTCTACTTTTAAGGCTAGGCATAAAACGTTCCTATTTGATAAAGCTTCTAGTTAGAGTGGCTCAGGTTATCCTGAACTATCTCTATAGTTCTGCTGCTATAGGCTTAGACTGCTGGAGGACATAGGGACCCCTTTTTCATCATTCTATCTCTGTTTTTTCTCTCCACTGTCGCTACAAGCATTCTTAGTGTGAGGGATTGCCTTTGAGTCAATGAGTCGATGCAATCAGCTGTTTTTCTTTAGATAGAAAACTTTGAATCAAATCTGACTGGATGATCTGGTGAACTGCAAAGTGCCTTGAGATGACATGGGTTGTAAATTGGGGCTATAGAAATAAACTGAATTTCATTTAATTGAATTTTTTCCTTTCTGACTGGACTTTTTCTTTAAAGGTGTGATCAAACATTTACCTGCAGCCCTTTGATCATGGCAATGACCTCAACCAGGGCAAACTTCTCCTCACTGGTGTAATTGTAACGCGTGGCCCGCTCGTACTCCTCCGCCGTTCCCGGACAGTCCTTGTTGCAGAACTTATCGGTGGGATGCACCAGCTTCCAGGAGTACTGAAGACCGCAGAGCACAAACAGATCAAAGCCAGAGGGATCAATGCTGGAAAGCAGAACCAGCCCAAACATCTGACACCAGGGCTGAAAGCAATCCCCCCCCCCACGTCCACAGCAGTGGATTCCTTCTTGGACCCTCACCACTTCCATGACGTGCGTGCTCCACTTGGACAGCAGCTGCAGCCCCCTCAGAGCCAGGTCGAACAGCTCCCTGTACTCCTCGTCGGACTTCTGGCTGTCCAGGCCGGAGCCCGTCACCACCTCGCTGTTGCTGTAGCGCGCCAGCTCCGAGATGAAACGGATGTGGTCGTCCCTGATTTGCACCATCTGCTCGCACAGGTTGTACTGCGGCGAGATGCTGCTCTGGGTGCACGTCCACCTGCGAGCGGAGGGAAAAACACGGCGAGTCACGGAAGGAAAGCGAGAGCAGATGGGATTTCTGATGTGGAGGCCGTAACTGGAAGCTGATTTGTTAGACGAAGGGCCGTACCTGGACTTGTTTTCTTCATAGTGAGCACTCGTCTCTATGTAGCGCGACAGCTCGATCTGCATGTCTCCAAACAGAGGCACCACTTGAAGCTGAAACACAGATTGAATTAACCGTCTGCCACATGTTTCTGCTCCCGAGACGAGCCAAAAATAAAACCAGCAAATTAAATCCTTACTTTGAAGAACTTGTCGATCTTGCTCAGGTTAATCCTTTTTTTGGCATCCAGCTTGTAGATATTACTCACATTCCCGTCCATGAGGTACAAACCAAAACCCATAACCTGTTGGGAAAAAACAGGATTGAGGTGAAAATGCTCTAAAATGGAGATCTTCAACAGGGGGTCCGCGACCCCTAGGGGTCCACAGAGGTACTGCATGGGGGTCGTGAAAGTTTTGGTTGATTAGACCCTCCTATTTTTTTCACTAATTGAAATGCCTTTAAATCCACATTAACAGACTGTGGCAAACCGATAAATGGAAGCAGAAGATGTCTTTCAGTCATCAATACACACATTTCAAGCTGGGCACCGTTTCATTCACAACACCTGTCCCATCAACCAGGAGTCAAAATCAGAAATACTTTGGCCGTTTCTCAATTCACTAGAGCGCGAGTACAGACTCGTGTTCTCGCCAAGTCTGTTCTTGAGAAGAACCCAGGAAAGTCTGGACTCTGGGTTAACAGGAGCACTCTGGTTGTCACTTCCTGTTTGGGGTTCACTTCCTGTTTGGATTAACTGAGTGTGCAGCTGCTGCAGCTGTCCAGAGGAACTCCATCTGAAGTTAAGTTATTTTCTCTGTGATATCTCTGTATCTAAGTAACTCTAACTGACTAGTTTAAAACATAGCACCTTCTGCTGCACTTTTCTACTGAGCACTTGTCAGTTTCACACGGTTTTATTTCTGATAGCAAGGAGTAGCTAGCCTAGGCTAGCGCTAGCTTAGCATTGCTATGGCTTCTCTCTCTCCCTCCCTTGACTCTTTTCCAACTCTTCCTTCTTCCTCTCCTCTCTCCTGCTCTCTGTGTCAGATGTTCAGTTATTCCTCTGCCTCCTTTAGTGATAATGGGATGTGTAATAAGTGTAGTATTTTTGTAGCTTTGGAGGCGAGGGTGTCAGAGTTAGAATCCAGGCTTCAGGCTGTTGAACATCCAGGAGTTAAAGTAGGCCCCCCACGTAGCTGTCCTCCAAAAGTGCCTGAGCAGCCAGGCGATTGGGTAACTTTACGCAGAAAGCGTAGTCGTGGATCTCTGCCCACTGGTCACCACCAACCCGTTCACGTTTCTAACCGGTTTTCCCCACTCAGTGACACACCCACTGAGAAGCCCACTCTGGTGATTGGCAGCTCCATTGTCAGAAACTTGGCATTAGAGGCACCAGGGACCATAGTCAAATGTTTGCCGGGGGCCAGAACGGGCGACATCAAATCCTACCTGAAACTGCTGGCTAAGGATAAGGTTAAATACAGTAAGATTGTTATTCACGCTGGTGGTAATGACACCCGGTTACGCCGATCGGAGGTCACTAAAATTAGTGTTGCTTCGGTGTGTAAGTTTGCCAAAAAAATGTCGGACTCCGTAATTTTCTCTGGTCCCCTCCCTGATCTGACCAGTGATGACATGTTTAGCCGCATGTCGTCATTCAACCGCTGGTTGTCTAGGTGGTGTCCTGAAAACAACGTGGGCTACATTAATAATTGGCAATCCTTTTGGGGAAAGCCTGGTCTGATTCGGAGAGACGGCATCCATCCCACTTTGGATGGTGCAGCTCTTCTTTCTAGGAATCTGGCCACATTTATTAGTCCTCCAAAACCCTGACCACCCAGGGTGCAGACCAGGAAGCAGAGTTGTAGTTTAACACACATCTCTGCAGCTTCTCTACTGTTACCCACTCTTTACTCCATCCAGACAGTGTCTTGCCCACGACCAAAATCTAATAAATTAGCAAAGATTCCCAAAGGAGTAAATCATGATAATCTAATTAAAATCAAAATAACTCCAATTGGGGAAAAAGTTAAAACAATTAAATGCGGTCTGTTTAACATAAGATCGCTTTCCTCTAAAAGTCTGCTAGTTAATGACTTGATTTGTGATAATCACGTTGACTTGTTTTGCCTTACAGAAACCTGGCTGCAGCAAGAGGATTATGTGAGCATAAATGAGGCAACTCCTTCAAGCTATTTAAATTTTCACATACCCAGAAGTTCTGGGCGAGGAGGAGGAGTAGCAACAATCTTCCAGTCTGACTTACTGATTACTCCCAAAACAGTTAATACCTACAACTCTTTTGAACATTTAACCCTTAATTTCTCTCATCCAAATTTCAAGGCAAGAAAACCTCTTCTTTTTGTAACTTTGTATCGTCCGCCAGGTCCTTACTCTGAATTTTTAGATGAGTTTTCAGAGTTCCTTTCTGATTTGGTATTAAATACTGACAGGGTCATCATAGTGGGAGATTTTAACATTTATGCTGACATTGAAGGCGATAGCTTAAGAGCAGCCTTTAATGCTATCTTAGACACTATTGGCTTTGTTCAAAATGTGAATAGTCCCACACATTCTCATCTTCATACTTTGGATCTTGTGCTGACATACGGCATAGAATGTGAAGAAATAACAGTATTTCTTCACAACCCTGTCCTCTCTGACCACTTTCTAATAACCTTCAGGATTACTTTAACAGAGTTCTCCTCCCCCAAAAGAAGGTTCAATTTTAGTAGATCTTTATCAGATAGTGCAGTTATAAATTTTAAAGAATCTGCTTCACTTTCTCTCTCCTCTGTGTCGCTGAGCAGTGCTGTAGAGTGCAAAAGCATAGCTTATTCCCCTTCACAGGTTGATGATTTTGTTGATGGGGTTACTAGTTCTCTGCGTACTGCCTTAGACAACGCAGCTCCCTTGAAAATGAAAACCGTTGAAAATAGAAAGCTTGCTCCTTGGTTTAATGCAGAGCTGCATACTTTGAAGCAAAATGCTAGGAAACTGGAGAGAAAATATCGCTCCACAGGCCTGCGGGAGTCCTTCCTAGTCTGGAAAAATGGTTTAATGCTGTATAAGAGGACCCTTTGTAAAGCAAGAGCAGCATACTTCTCATTAATAGAGGAGAATAAGAATAATCCTAGATTTCTTTTTAATACAGTTGCCAAACTCACCCAGAGCCATAGCTCTGTTGAACCGTCCATTCCACCTGCTCTTAGCAGCAATGATTTTATGGGATTCTTTATAAATAAGATTGATCTTATTAAAAATAAGATCATAAGCACTCCTCTATCCGCGATTGTACCTGAGGTAGTTATGGAATCTGAACGGGGTTTAGACTGCTTTGATCCAGTTGAACTTTCTGAATTAGCAAAATTATTGTCTTCATCTAAGCCTTCAACTTGTATGTTAGATCCAGTTCCAACCAGGTTATTTAAGGAGGTATTCCCTTTGATCTCCTCCTCCATTTTAGATGTGATTAATCTATCTCTGTTACAAGGATATGTACCTAAAACTTTTAAGGTTGCTGTAATTAAACCTCTGCTTAAGAAACCGTCTCTTGACCCAGATGACTTGGTTAATTATAGACCTATATCCAATCTTCCTTTCTTATCCAAAATTCTAGAGAAAGTAGTTGCCAAACAAGTTTGCGACCACTTACACCATAATGAACTTTTTGAAGAGTTTCAGTCTGGCTTTAGAGCTCATCATAGCACTGAAACAGCTCTGGTGAAAGTCACTAATGATATTCTCATGGCCTCAGATAATGGACTTGTATCTGTGCTCGTCCTGTTGGATCTTAGTGCTGCATTTGATACAGTTGACCATAATATTCTTTTAGAAAGACTTGAATATTTTGTTGGAATTAAAGGAACAGCACTAGACTGGTTTAAATCTTATCTATCTGATCGAATTCAGTTTGTTTATGTTAATGATAGATCTTCAACACGCTCAAAGGTTACCTGTGGAGTACCACAGGGATCAGTGCTAGGACCAATTCTCTTTACTTTATACATGCTCCCAATCGGTAGAGTTATTAGACAGCATGGGATTAATTTCCACTGTTATGCTGATGATACCCAGCTATATCTGTCTATAAATCCAGATGAAGCTAACCCATTACATAGATTACAGGCATGTCTTGAAGACATAAAAACCTGGATGACTCTTAACTTTCTGCTTCTGAATGCAGACAAAACAGAAGTTATAGTCTTTGGACCAGAGTCTCTGAAAAAGAAGCTGATTAGCCAGTCACTTCATTTGGATGGGATTAAACTGATTTCAGATAATAAAGTAAAAAATCTTGGTGTTATTTTTGATCAGGACCTGTCATTTAAATCCCAGATCAAAGAGGTTTCTAGAATTCCCTTCTTTCATCTGAGGAACATTGCAAAAATTAGAAATCTCCTGTCCAGGGGTGATGCTGAGAAACTAGTCCATGCATTTGTTACTTCAAGGCTGGACTATTGTAATTCTTTACTATCAGGAAGTCCACAAACTGTAGTTAAAAGCCTTCAGCTGATCCAAAATGCTGCAGCCAGAGTTCTGATGAAAATTAAAAAGAGAGATCATATCTCTCCTATCCTGGCTTCTCTTCATTGGCTTCCTGTTAAATCAAGAATAGAATTTAAAATCCTCCTTCTCACA
>CM060084.1:3241565-3331565 GCA_030533445.1 Cyprinodon diabolis
CCCTGAAGTCACAGCAAGAGAGAACAGAACTCATTTCCTGTTCCAGGAAAAAACAAGCAAACCCTGAAACAGGGAGGTGGTTTTAATGAAGGGTCAGAACCGTTTGTAGGCGGAGTGATCGTTCTTCACGCTACACTTCATGTTCTTCAGTTCGTCCAGCACGGCAAACATGTTGATAAATTTGCCCAGGGTGAGCAGGTAGGCCTCCGACACGAAGTCTTTCCTCCTCTCAGCGTGGCACAGACGCTTCACCTCGCTGCAGAAGCGCTCGATGGCTTTCCGCTGCAAAACACCCAAAATGACACCCGGATAAAACTCAACAGTTGTTTTGTTTTCGCATTTCAACCAGAAGCCAACACTTCATGGCCCGTTTAAAACGTCTCTATGCTTTAAGTGTTTATTCTGAACACTAATCTTAAAATATTTAGGAAAAACAACTTCTCTCATGAAGTTTTTAAAAATATTCCATCATCAAACGCTCAAAGTTTTGTTTGTTTCTAACCTTCCTAACTTTAAATTAGCGCTGCAACTAATGATTATTTTTCTAATCAATTAATCTGTGGATTATTTTTAGATTAATAATCAGATAGCCAAAGGTTCCTTAAAGAAGACTTTTTGCTAAATTGAATCAGAAGAAACTAAAACTTTTCCACTTGAGGATTTCTGGATTATAGAGCAGATGGACAGATGGAAAAGATTTTTATCTTAAATGCAAGATGACAATTTTACAATCTTGGTATAATTTCTGCTCTAATTGGGTCAGGCTGTCAGATACAGGCATGTTTTGGAGTCTCTATGCTGTAGTTAACCATTAATCCATTAATAGATCAGTTGATGATTATTTTAATAACCGAATAATCAGATTAATTTTTTCAGTCCTACTTTAAACGCTAATAATTGCACTAAATTCTTATGAATGAAGGATGCTAACCAAAAGGTCAAAGGTCACTGAAAGTACTGATGCAATTTAATAATTTTCCTTTGCTTTTTTCAGAGATTATTGACTGAATTAAAATTATATGTAATATAGTAGTAATTATAACATGATTTTCTCTGTGGAGACAAATCACAAAAAAAAAAAAAAACTGAATGTGGATTAAAAGCAGCAGAAGTGACCGGAGCATAGCTTCCATTTAAAGTGAAAAAAAACTTCTTATTATTAAAAACACTGAATTCCTGCTGCAGTTGAATGCAGCACCAGAATCAATGACATCATCTGGTCAAGTCACGTCAACCAGCAGCTAAGAAGATGATATAATATGAAATGTCAGACTCTCTTTCACTCACTTGCACATTTTAAATAAAAAAATAAACTTTAGAAACTAGAAAGATTTCAATATTTTTTACAGATTTTTTTTTCATAATTACTTTGACAAACTTTTATCACTGATTTTTTTTTATCCATCAACATGCAAAGTAAACTGATTAAATCGCTCCAGAGAGTTTTAATGAATAACTAATATCTGTTTTTAATTCATTTGTTCTGCAAATTATTATTTTTGTTTTTAAAAAAATAGAAAACCAATGTCGTAATATGTGAGACTAATTCTAAAGATTTGCTCTTTGTCTCCATTCCTGGTTATAAGAATAATAATTCTCTCTTTTCTAACAACAGGTTTCCTAAAACTCAGCTACATAAAAGATCCTTAATTTTATCTCTCAGTTGCAATGACTTATACTAGCAGCAGCTGATAAATAATCATAAATTAGTCTTTCTGTCTGTCTATCTATCTTCACACTGCCATTGAGTTACTGCAACATTAGATTTCCCTTTGGGATTAATAAAGTAATTAAAAAGATTTAGTAATTAACTAATTTATTAATTAATAAAGATTAAGTAATTCATTTAGTTAATTTATCTGGAATAACAGAGAAATGATGCAGCCTTCACAGCTTTATGGATTTAGCTCCAGATTTACTCCTTAATCTAGATCTAAAGAACCATTTGTGAAACTTCAGCTGCACAGATCTCCTCTGTTTGATCTATATTTTAATAGTTTCCCCTTTAGACTCCATCTAACTTACCTGGAAGTACATGAACTTCATGAGCTTGGTCACCTCAGGCTCCAACACCTCCACCGTCTTCTCGTAGATCTCCACTCTGTTGGGCTGCTCGTTGCATTTCACCTAACAAACACAAGGTGGTGCTATTGGTCAGCTTGGATTGGCTTCAGTTTAGTAACAATCCTACTGAGAGAATCCCAATTAATTCTGTTGTGGATCATTTCTCTGTAATTAGATGATAATTAGCTTCTAATGTTACAAAATCCTCTGAAAGTATTTTCCTTTGCTACGCTTCAGCCTTTGATGTTTTTAGCAGCATTAACTAGCAAGCAAGTTCAGAGCGAGCCGCAGCAACGTTTTTAATTCAGCCGCTGAATCATGACGAGTTAGAGAGGTTAACGCCCAACATTATTTCATAAGGTTTGTTTTTATGTTGCATCCTCACAGCAACAAACGCTTCTGGAAAGTACCTGAGGGATGGCTCTGGAGCAGCTTCTCCAGGTGTAAAGCATCACGGCGTATTCATGTCCTTCCTCCAGCATCTCATTCTGCACAAAAGGAGAAAAAATAGCAGATATAATTCAATAAAGAGCAGCTAAAACGTCTCTTCTGTTCAAAATGGCTCCAGATCAGAGGCTTAAACACCTGATTTAACATTTAGTTTGCATTTTTTTTTTTTAAAACAATAAGATATTTCTTTGTTTCACTGTAAAACCAAAGAGGATTTAAGACTTTTTGAAGCGTCTACATTTCTATCAGAATTTCACTTTCTTAAGTTGCACTATTCCATTTAGATTTCAGGTTAATCAAAAGAGCTCATTATGTCAACATAAAATTCTTTTTTAAGTTTTTAGTTTTATGAATGTTTTCATTTGCAAAGAGTTTAAGTTTTTATGTTCAGTTGTTTCTAAATAAAAACAAAAAAAGACGCTCAGACATCCAGATGTTACTTATAAGGCAGAAGTACCATTTACATCCAATGGGTATCATAATAAAACACTTTATTTTATCACACAGCGCAAGATTTTTGACATTAACCAATAAACCGCCCATTAAATCACACAGAGGCGGGTTCTTCTAACTAGTTACATTCACTCAGTTACAGTTACTACGGTAACCTATCGACAAAATTAGTCTTTTAGGAGTTTTTGTTACATCACTGTACTTTAACATTACTTGATAACTAAAGCCTCTTTCCCACCGAAAATAGCAGGTTAACCTGTTTTTCAAACATGGCCGACCCACTGGGTTTCCTTACCACTGCTAATAAAAACTGGTCTAATCCCTCGCTGCCAGATGTGTGGCCTCCCTACCCCCCACCGCTGTGTGTCAGGTGACATCATCACGCTGGGTTAGCGTTGATGTCACCAGTGCGACAGAAATCAGGGAAGTAAACAATGGAGAGCAACATGGTAGGAAGCCAGGGCGTAGTCGTGTGCTTTATTGTTTCTATCCTTTATCGGTCTGAATTCCTCTCACCAGAGCTGCTCCATGTTTATCCAATGGAAACAGAAAGTTCCTGTTTGTTAGATCAGAAGCAACAGGCGTGCCGTGTTGACGTCCTTACGTTGCGTTCAATGGTATCACATAATTTAGCAGGTCAACCCTGCTCTGGTGTTCCCACAGCATGCCGATCAGAGCCGAGGTGATTTTAATGTGAGTCGCTTGCAGAGTCGTTTGACCAGCGCCAACGAGCTGTTCCCACTGCCAGTAAAAAACGATTTTTCCCAAGTTTAAACAGGTTTTATGGACCAGTGGGAAAGACGTACAATATCTTGACAAAATATCCTCTTTTACTTGAATACAATGTTTAATTACTCCATCCATCGTTAGTAACATCACTGAATAACAAACAATATCCCTCTCTATATCTTTATATATATATATATATATATATATATATATATATATATATATATATATATATATATATATATATATATATATATATATATATATATATATATATATATATATATATATATATATATATACACTATATTGCCAAAAGTATTTGCTCACCCATCCAAATTATTGGAATCAGGTGTTCCAATCACTTCCATGGCCACAGGTGTATAAATTCAAGCACCTAGGCATGCAGACTGTTTTTACAAACATTTGTGAAAGAATGGGTCGCTCTCAGGAGCTCAGTGAATTCCAGCGTGGAACTGTGATAGGATGCCACCTGTGCAACAAATCCAGTCGTGAAATTTCCTCGCTCCTAAATATTCCACAGTCAACTGTCAGCTGTATTATAAGAAAATGGAAGTGTTTGGGAACGACAGCAACTCAGCCACGAAGTGGTAGGCCACGTAAACTGACGGAGCGGGGTCAGCGGATGCTGAAGCGCATAGTGCGAAGAGGTCGCCAACTTTCTGCAGAGTCAATCACTACAGACCTCCAAACTTCATGTGGCCTTCAGATTAGCTCAAGAACAGTGCGCAGAGAGCTTCATGGAATGGGTTTCCATGGTCGAGCAGCTGCATCCAAGCCATACATAACCAAGTGCAATGCAAAGCGTCGGATGCGGTGGTGTAAAGCACGCCGCCACTGGACTCTAGAGCAGTGGAGACGCGTTCTCTGGAGTGACGAATCGCGCTTCTCCATCTGGCAATCTGATGGACGGGTCTGGGTTTGGCGGTTGCCAGGAGAACGGTACTTGTCTGACTGCATTGTGCCAAGTGTAAAGTTTGATGGAGGGGGGATTATGGTGTGGGGTTGTTTTTCAGGAGCTGGGCTTGGCCCCTTAGTTCCAGTGAAAGGAACTCTGAATGCTTCAGCATACCAAGACATTTTGGACAATTCCATGCTCCCAACTTTGTGGGAACAGTTTGGAGCTGGCCCCTTCCTCTTCCAACATGACTGTGCACCAGTGCACAAAGCAAGGTCCATAAAGACATGGATGACAGAGTCTGGTGTGGATGAACTTGACTGGCCTGCACAGAGTCCTGACCTCAACCCGATAGAACACCTTTGGGATGAATTAGAGCGGAGACTGAGAGCCAGGCCTTCTCGTCCAACATCAGTGTGCGACCTCACAAATGCGCTTCTGGAAGAATGGTCAAAAATTCCCATAAACACACTCCTAAACCTTGTGGACAGCCTTCCCAGAAGAGTTGAAGCTGTTCTAGCTGCAAAGGGTGGACCGACGTCATATTGAACCCTATGGATTAGGAACGGGATGTCACTTAAGCTCATATGTGAGTCAAGGCAGGTGAGCAAATACTTTTGGCAATATAGTGTATATATATATATAAATAAAGATATAGAGAGGGATAGATAGATAAGCTTGTTATATCTATATATCTATATAGATATATCTTTATATAGATAGATATAGCTGTCGACTGCCCCAAGATGGCGCCACCAAATCACGCCAGCGCCCATAGATGAAAGCGGTCAGTGCTGGGTCTACTCTTATATTATTTCTGTGGGTGCCTCCCCATCAAGGTGTGAGACCGACTACGGAAGCCTGGGAGTGACATTCTATGCTCTCTGAACGGAGGGGACACACCAGAATCCGTCCTCCTTGCTAAATCAGCTTGGATAAAAATGAGAGTTAGAACATTTATCTGAAAACAGGACGGAAAGAAGCTGATGGTCCTCAGCTTGTATGACTTCTGCAGCTGATAACTGCTGCAGCGGCAGACGCTGTCCCTTTAAATAATTCTATTCAGTTTATTTCTATAGTGTCAATTCACAAAACATGTCATCTCAAGGCACTTTACAGTTCACCAGATCATCCAGTCAGATTAATTCAAAGTTTTCTATCTCAGGAAACGAGTTGATTTCATCAATTCATTGATTCGTCAGCAATCCCTCACACTAAGCATGCTTGTAGCGACAGTGGAGAGGAAAAACTCCCCTTTAACAGGAAGAAACCTCCAGCAGAACCAGGCTCAGTGTGAGCGGCCATCTGCTGAGGCCCACTTGGGTTCAAGGAGACAGAAGCAGACATAGAAAAAGCAGATGTAAAGGCGGCCCAGTCCAGGAAACACACAGCAAGGCAGACGAGCTCCGAGCCCCATCAGACCTTATCATGATTTACTCAGTAGCCTTTTTATTCTTACTTGAGTAGGAATATGATGAAATAGTGTCGTCCTTACTGGACTATAATGTGTTCTAACCTCCAGCCACACCTCCTGCCAACCAGTCATTTAACAGGGTCCTATTGTCAACAGGAGTATTTATTTATTACAATTAATTTATTCTCTATTCATGTTTTTAATGTTTAATTAATAATTCAAATTAATTAAGGTTAATTAAGGTTTGAGTTAAATTTACTCACAAAACACATCCGAGTCTGTTTACATTTTAAAATATAATGAGTTTTAACATCTCGCTCTAATGAATTACTTCTAAAGTTCAGGTTTACAAGGCGGCATTATGAGCAACGATGTGTTGGTCTAATGCATGAAATGATTTTAATGCTAACTGCTCCTAAATCTACTTGTTTACAAATCTACCGGGCGTCAGAGCAGACGTCAAACACATGAGCCGAGTCACTTGTTCCGTACCTAATGAATATTTTAAAAGGGTTGGATCACTTCCTCTTTTAAAAATAGGTGGGTGTTCCCACCGCTGCACATTTCAGCCTCATTTCCACTTCCTGATCGAGTAAAGTTAAATAAAGCACCACTTCTCAGCTGTTTGCCAGTCCAATCACATCCTCCAATCATTCAGGGTCGGGGGAGGGGGGAGTTTAGTGCTCCTGATTCACCAACTTGTGAGTGGAAACTGTGTCTTCAGGAGTGTGTTTTTCATGCATGTCCTGCAGAATGATGATCAGTTTGACTAAAACTCGGCTGCTTCCCCGCAGAGGGCTTAGCGTTCACCACCACAGGAACAGAAGTGACTAAATTCACTGGTTCATCTTTATTTATAACACCTTTCTCAGATGTTCACAACCTTATTTAGATCTCCTGCTGCAGCCAAGGCCTGTCAGGTACAACACCTGCTCCGCACTTCATCTACAATCACCTATTCCCAAACCCAACACTACCTTTGGTCTTCTACACCTTATCTTCTACACCTGGGGTATTTAAAGTTTTCCAGGCTAAGGACCCCTAAACTGATGGCGAGATGGAGCGGGGAGTCCTTAATTATACATTTTTTATATTATATAAAATTATATTTTTATAATTTTATATAATTTTGGATCACTAGAAGCACTAGATCTATACCCATCCATTCAGCAAAGATTCTGCTACATGGCTGCACATCTGACTTCGGCATTTGACCAATTAGATGAGCCCTTGGATGATAAATCACCTACTGGAAATTAAGTTTAAAAAAGTCAAGAAAAAAAGGTAAAAAGCTAATTGAAAAGTTAAGAAGTTCAAAGCCTAGTTAACAATAGGGGTGTAAATAATAATCGTTTTGTATCGATGCATCATTCCAACAGCCGACGATCCGATGCATCGACACGTCTGCAAGACAATCGATTCATGTTTTTTTTTTTCCTCCGGTCTATTTTTATCCATTTGCTCCTGGGCGTAATTCTCCTCCCGTGCTGCGGTGGCGCTAAGCCTATTTTGCCCTCCTACCTCGCTTCCTGGTTATACTTTTACAGCAGTGTGTTGCAGTGAGCTTGATGCAGACATTTTAGATTTATGCTCAATATTGAAGCGTGGTCTGAGCTACACGCTGTGGGTCTAGATACGGCCGAGGCGGCGAGGAAGTGGGGGCGAGTTTAGGGACATGAGGGCCAAAAAGAGCGGAGATCCAGGTGGAAAAAGGGTGCCAGCGTTCTTGCGCACCTCACTCTTCTAGCGAGTCAAACTTCACGACTTATTTTCCGCAATTTCGGTCATAAAAACAAAACAAGCCGGCCTCCTGTCTGCGGCACTGTCTGCGGTCAGCTACAATTTGGGAGAGGAGCAGCAGAGCGTCTGTGGAGGGGGCGGGACTTCTGGAGGCGAGGTATTGCATTGCACTCATTTTGTGCAGTATTTTTGCAGTATTTTTTGATGCAACTTTTCTACTTCTGTTATTTGCTGTTTCTAAAAAAAAAAAAAAAATGCATAACGATATTACAGCTTTCATTGATTTATTTCAAACTTGAAACTTTGTAAATTAACTGATTAATCGATTAATCGAATCGAAGTGTATTCTTGAGTATCGAAAATAATCGAATCGTTGGATCAGGAAATCGATACTAAATCGAATCGCCATGATGGATGTGATTTACACCCTTAGTTGACAATCATATTCAGGTTTATAAACTAAAAAAATGTAAGTTCCAGCATCAGCATTAATGCCTCTAAGGTTATGTTAGACAAAAAAAAAAAGTGCTTTTCATGAATTTCTTATAGAAGAACCTTTTTTTTTTTTTTTTTTTAATATATTTGGGCAAGTTGGCGTTTCATGTTATTACATTGACATTCATTTTTGCCATTAAAATATCCATATTTTTTATGTTACAGAGGTTTAAAGGTCTTGTTCTGGATTCCAATAACGCTATTGGATTGAAATGATTTTCAAAGCATTTCACTGAGCGCCATGTAAAGGGTTAATGACTTGCCTGTAAAAATAAAGGTATAATAAATTTTAAAATTAGAGCACAAAAGAAATGATTTAAATCAGCGTAAAAAAAGCCTGAGAGGAGGTTAGAAAATGTAAAATCTTTTTTTTTTTTTTTTATGAAGCAGAACGCTGAGTCTCACCATGCTAGAGTGGACCGTGGCCTGCTCGATGTAACGGGCGATGCCGGTCACAAAGGCGTTCCGGTCCTCAAAGTTGGTGTCAAAGTTAGCCTGCAGAGATGGAGACAAAGGAGTGGACTTAGAGAGGAGGAGGAGGAGGAGGAGGAGCAGGAGGTGAAATAAAGGCCGTACCTGGTACATGATGGAGGAGGGGGGCGGTTCGATGCATGGCTGCTGGTCCGGCAGCGGCAGCTCCTCCAGCAGGTCCACGTTGGACAGAGCGTCCTCCAGCGTCACGTGGGTCGTCATGGTCACGAGGCGTCACTCAAACAACACCTAGATCTGAGAGAGAGACATCATCAGACTCCTTTAAAGGGTGTTTACCTGTAAAAACGCTGCACTGCTGCAGTAAAACACCAAAGCTCACTGGAACAGACTTTTTCCACCCAGGAACTTGTTTATTCCCATCCCTCCCTATATTTCTGCATTCTTTTTTTTTTCTTTTGGAGGAGGATGAGCATCGCTATGCGAAGGTGCACCGCCCCCAAAAACAGGGTCAGCATTTAAATGACTCCATTCGTCCCCCATAATGCTCGGTTGTATCCCTCTATCTTTCCCATGAGCAACACTTGGCTCGACCAATAGGATGAGGGGATTCTGGATCGTTACATATATGTTGTCAGCTCATTGGTCACAATGCAGGACAGGGACGGGAACAAGTTCACCGTAAGTTTTGTATCTAACGTGCCCTTGTTCTTCGTTTTCCATTATCTTTTTACTGACTATTCTTTACTCTCACAGTAATACGGGACAAAGCGCGTTCCTTTTCCACTAAATAACAGACAGGTACTTCTATTTCTAAATACGTAACCATTGCGTTTTTCAAGGGACGGTTGGAAACCCTGCATTCTAGTGATGGTGAGATGAAGAATCATGAATCATCTAATCTTTACATCCAATGCTCAGGAACCGAGGAAACTGAATGGCTTTAGTTTTATGGCAATAAAGATTTTATGGATTATGGTCTCATTATGATGTTGATTAATAAAAGAAGAAATGGAAGAACTTTGAGGGGATTGTAATTTGAAAGTGCTGATGGTTCAAGGGACAGATATTTATTTACTTTTATTCAAAACAATTTTTTTTAAATGTTGGTTTCCTCTTTTTGGTGGGAATAGAGAATTTGATGGGAGAATCAGCAGCGGTTTGCAGCCCGCCAATCAGTTCCTGAATCAGTCGGGTGAGGCTGGCAAGCACGCCATCGCTTACATCATCGACACAAGCCCCGGTTGGCGCTTCGCTTAACATCGGACTGCATTTCTCCACACATCAACACACTTTTCCACTAAACAGTAACAGTGAAGTCCTACGACAACGAGCTCAAAATGAAATCAACATTTTAAATTCATGAAAACAACAAAGTCCAGAGTGAAACACTGATGTGCTGAGGTTATTGGAGGAGAAAATCTAAAACAAAATAAATAAATAAACAGATTAAAACTATTAAAAAAAACTATTAAAATTTTTGACTAATGAAAATTTTTGTTTATGAAAGTTAAAGTAATGTCTTCCTATGTTTAAATTAGCATAGCTACTTAAAGGGATCCTTGATTAATTTTAACCATAGAATCCATTAGAAATATTTATTTTTAATGTAAAAACAATACAGTTAGCCATTTAGTTTATATATATATAAATTTTAAGAAGATGTTGTTACACGGACGTCGCCATGTTCTTTAAGCTGCAATTAATTCTGGGTAAACAATGTAATGTAGGTCCTGTAGTGCTAGCTCCGTCCAAATAAACAGTAAAGATTAAAATGAAACATTTTTAGTTTGGAATAGAGCGCATGAAGTTAATGAGTAGAAATCAGAAGTAGTGATGAAGAGGAGGAGGAGCAAAGGGGGGAAGAGGGGATAGTTGGTTGAAGAAGCCGGCGTTTGTGCGGCTGATGCTAGGAGATGCAAATGCAGATGGAGAGCTATGCTACAAAGAGCTCCAGTTTATTACTGAGGCTGTTAGCCATTAGCATCAGAATAAAAAATGTTTCTCAGAACGCTGTGTTAAAGTTGTTTGACTGTCACTTTGAACAATCGTTCAACTTCTGATTTGATTTTACACTGACATTAGCTCCTGCTAATGGTGTTAGCACTAGCTAACACATTAAACAGTAAATCATAAGGCAATCACATCTGTTTGTATCAACAGATATCTGATCTAACTCAGTGCGATATTAGCTAAATATACAGCAGCATATTTGCTAATGTTAGCCTTTGCTAATGTTAGCCTTCCTGTGTTACGCTGTAGGTTTCAGTACAGGAAGACCCAACAGCGTCAAATACCCAGCATGCATTGGACGGGGGGTGGGGGAATGGTGACCTCCAGGCATGATACATTTAATAAAGGATAAATTGTTTTCATTCAAATAATTATTAATTTTTATGCATCAATGTCAGTTTTTCATATATTTAAAGAATTCATTTAAAAAAAATGGCAGCATATTTAGGCCAACATGTTTAACACAGCATTTAATTTCTTTAAATGAATGATAGATACTCACACGAAGCAACCACATAAAAAAAAATTCAAACCAGAACATAAACTGCCTGATACTAATTTAATTCAATTCAATTTAGTTTATCTATACAGTGCCAATTCAGAAAACATGTCATTACAGTTCACCAGATCATCCAGTCAGATTGATTCAAAGTTTTCTATCTAGGGAAAACCAGCTGATTGCATCGACTCATTGACTCTTCAGCAATCCCTCACACTAAGCATGCTTGTAGCGACAGTGGAGAGGAAAAACTCCCTTTTAACAGGAAGAAACCTCCAGCAGAACCAGGCTCAGTGTGAGCGGCCATCTGCTGAGGCCCACTGGGGTTCAAGGAGACAGAAGCAGACATAGAAAAAGGAGCATAGATACAAAAGGCAACTGTAAAAAGCGGCCTCGTCCAGGAAACACACAGCCAGGCAGACGAGCTCCGAGCCAGCTCCCATGTCAGAGGATGAAGAGAGCACATCCAGTTAGTCACAGTCAGAGAAACAGGACTACACTGGAAAACAGGCCAGCATTCTCCAGCATCTAGAGACAAAGGTGTTGATGGCAGCAGCACAGCTGATATTTCTCCCCAGGATGGAGTCACAGCCAAACAGGAACAGACCAGATGAAGCTACTATGAGAAAAAGCAGAGAGAGCAGAACGTTAGAGATTGAACTAACAGATTCTGCAGAATAGGAGAACAGAGATAGAATGAAGCAGAATGATGAAAAAGGGGTCCCTATGTCCTCCAGCAGTCTAAGCCTATAGCACAGGGGTAACCAATTAAAAATCAGCTGGGATCTGAATAAAGAAAATCATCAACCAGTGAAGGTCCGGAGTTTTTAATTATAATCTGTTACTTTAAACAGAATTTAACACTGAAATAAAATGAGGTGTTTATGCATTCATGTTATACATTGAATTTTTAAATAAAAACTTTTACATTTTAAAACATAAAGTGTTTAAGTAGAGAGCAACGATTGTTCAGTTTGGTAAACAGACAATTTCCTGATTCCCATATTTTCTCAAACCCCTAAACTGAGCGTTTGTTATTTTCTTTCTTTTTTCTATCTTAATGAGAGCAGCATATCAAGGTGCTCATTTTGAGCCTGGATCCAGATTTATTGTTGATTCTGTTCATGGTGGAGAATCCTGCTTCACAGCAGCAGGTAGAGCCAAACATGCTCTAAATGTGCAGGGTCATCTTTGAGCACGCCATTTCACTTTTCTTTCACCAGTTCACCGCAGTTCTTCCAGCAGTCCACACTTTCTCTGCTCTCTTTTTCTCATCGTCTTCTCCTTCTTTCCCATCGCCCGGCTTGCCTGCTGTGTCTAAAAGTAGCAAGGTGATTCAAAATAAAATGAGAGTAAATCAAAATATGTAAGGAGCCATTCGGAAAGAAAACGGTATTTTTCATCAACATCTCTGGAGTTTATGGAGGATGTGAAATTTTCAGCTTATCATCACAGACTTATGCAATACCAGCTGATCAGCTCCTTTCATGTGCTTCAGTCCAACAACAAAAACCATCAACTTAGACACATGAAATATTTGTTATTAGTTCATTTTATAAAGTCATAAACTGAGGCATTTTATTGATGGAATACATGAAACAATAATATCTCCTCTTCTGAATAGATTTGCTTTTCAGTCGCACTAGATTTCCCCCCGACATGTCTAGACGGCTTCATTTCCTCTTATGAGACCTTCACGCTCTCCTCAGATCTGCCTTTCTTCCTGTTCTGCACCTGCACCCCCCTCCATGGCAGACAAACCCACAAGGGGAGCAAAAAAAAAAAAAAAAAAAAGGGAAGAGGCCCCTCGCCGTTTCCTTCTTTCATGCAAGAAAGTAATTCTTGAAATGCCAGCACCTGGAAATGTCAATGATCTATCAGAGGATGACATTTCAGAAAAATCAAAAAGACTCAGTGCATGATAAAAAAAAAAAAAAATTCTTGTTAAAAAGACCATTTTAAACAAAATGACCCTCTTCACATCTAGAACAAACATTCTGGATGTCTAGAAATTGATCTCACCTCTTATACGAAGCATCCAAGCCCCCCGACAAATGTTTTTTTTGACTCTGATGTTTCTGCAGCCTAAAATAGTCGGTTGTAGACAAAGTCTTTTTCACATCTACCTAAACCTTACTTTGAAAACTACTTTATCATCTCTAGTTTGTCATGTGCCTCCTGTGAAATTAGCTTTATTTTAAATCTGAACAAAAGGGCAGACAGACCTGATAATCAGCTTAATTTTCAAGGCTGCGGACGGCACAAAGAGAGCTGCTGGGTCATGAGGTAAACCGCAAAAAAAAGAAAAAGGTTGGGGAACAAAGTGATTACAGCTTATTAACGTCAGCTGACAAACTTTGCTGAACTCTAAAATGATCTTTTCATCTTTTAGTACATCAGAAAACAAAGTGCCCCCCCCCCCCACGTACATATCTACGACAGGCAAGCGAAGCAAGAGAGATGTGGGTGGAGTTTCCTGCTTGGTGAAGCACGTGGTTCAGAGATCAGATGACTGAGTCATTTAGAAAGCAGTAAGACTCAGTTAAAAACAGATCATATTAAAGGGAATGGATGAGTAGATAAACCTGCTTCTCCGTCTTTATGTTAATGCACACATTTTATAGCAGAAATTATATGATTTAATGGCTGATTGGGGGACAATTACAGTAGAAAGGAACAAAAATATGAAGAAAATAATAAGATATATTTTTTTCATCATATTTATTTCACTTCACAGTGTCATATCAAATGTTTATAGCAGAGGCGTTTCTGATAGGGGTGCACCGACTGCAGGTGTTAACTTCCGATCTTTAAAGTCGCAGGGAAGCGGCTGTTCCAACCGTTACATTTCCGAATTCTCCCGAGTGGTGCACGACTTTACACGAGTTAATAAAGTGAATGTGATTGGTCGATTATCGAGGGGAAGGTTCGCAAGCTAGTTTGGTTGTGGCCGGTTTGTCGGAAGCATCTTGCTAACCAGTTAGCAACTTAGTGCTAGCAGGTTCCCAATGGGAAATTCCATTGGGACCAAGTAGCACTAAATTGGTGACTTAGAAACGACGCTGTCAAGGAACGCTATGGACAGCGGAAACATGCAAGAGGAGGAGAGTTTAGTGTCAGAGGTCGTGGATGAGTCTCCTCCGTCATCCATTTTTTATTTAGAGGAGGAAAGCGGGGACGAAGATGTTGTGGAAGAGCACGCCAGGGCGGCAGAAGCTTGGTTTGGTGTAGAAGGCTTCCAGCCGTACATGTTTGAGCCCTTGCCTCGCAACGCTGCCAGTTCTGTTAGCTCTACGCCTGCCGAAGACACAGACGTCCATCCCCGTGAACACTGGGACGCAACTCAATGGGAAAGGAAAGGATTCTGATTTCAACCGTTGCGTATATTAGCTGCGACATATGAATCAAGATGCTATGACCGAAAACATTTGATTGACAGATGAGCTTTGATATATGATTGGCCGAATTTAGGTGTTCAGGCTGACGTAGAACTAACTGGCCTGCAGAAGATAAAAAAAAAAAAAAAAAAACAGAATTTAAGACAGGTTTTTTTTTTTATAAAAATTTTCAAACTTTTGGGACAATATGGTCTGATAAAGAGTACATTTATATACATGTTTAAGCCAGAATGATTTGACATTTAAATATGACTTCCCTACGACTCTAAAAGGTTAACATGGAGATTCCAATTTATTTATTTTTTATAACTAACACAGTTGTTATAAGATCAAAAGATAACTTTAATTTTTCAGATTTATCTTAAACAATTAAACTTCTCAAATATAAATGGAGAGTTTAGAAAATTGACAGTGGATTGATTTTTTATCCAATCAGTTCCACATCAATCTACTGATCAACAATTTTCTAAAATTAAAGAAATCAAGGCCGATCAATTTTTTTTTTTACCACACAAATAGTGCTAATTTACAAAAGAAAACTTGATATTTTTGGAAATATCAACTAAAAACACATAAATGTGTTAAATGTGTTGTTAGAAGTGTTTGTTGTATTGTCACTTCATGGACTGGACTGCTGTGACCTGTTAACAATGATTAATGTCAGCTGATTCTTAATAAGATAGACCATAAAACCATCGTTTTAACCACAGGCTATAAAATCTTTATAGTTGATTGTTCCTTATGTTCCTAACAGAGCACTTCGCTCTCAATCTGCAGGTTTACTAGTGGTTCCTAGAATTTCTAAAAGTAGAATGGGAGGCAGATCTTTTAGTTATCAGGCTCCTCTCCTGTGGAACCAACTACCAGTTTTAGTCCGTGAGGCAGACACCCTGTCTACTTTTAAGGCTAGGCTTAAAACTTTCCTTTTTGATAAAGCTTATAGTTAGGGTGGCTCAGGTTATCCTGAGCTATCTCTATAGTTATGCTGCTATAGCCTTAGACTGCTGGAGGACATAGGGACCCCTTTTTCATCATTCTGCTTCATTCTATCTCTATTCTCCCACTCTGCAGAATCTGTTAGTTCAATCTCTAACGTTCTGCTCTCTCTGCTTTTTCTCATAGCAGCTTCATCTGGTCTGTTCCTGTTTGGCTGTGACTCCATCCTGGCTCACACTGACTCTGCTTCTGATAGACACTTCTTCCTGTTTTTTCTTTCCACTGTCGCCACATGTTCATCCAGGAGGAGAAAATCCTGCAAAGTCAATGATTGGATGCAATCATCTGGTTTCCCTTACATGAAAAACGTTGAACTAATCTGACTGGATGATCGATTAAATTCTCTCTGTAAAGTAGTTTGAGATAATATACTAAGAATTGATGCTATATAAATAAAAGGAATTGGTCTGGCTGGTGTCCTTCAGGTTCTAAAATGATTTAAACCTCAAGACTGCAGAGATCATGAGCAAAAATGAGGTCCTTAAATTAAACCTTAATTTCAGATCTTGAATTATTAAACATCACTATTGAGAGATAAATAAAAGTGAAACGTGAGTCATGCGGCCGGCTCAAGGCACTTTGTCTGGCTGACAAACGTTCTCAGTGATGCCAGAGTCCCATCTGTGCTGGAGGATACAGACTCAGCCCATTCCCTGGCTTGGCTGAATAAACTTTCCCACCATGCACCAGGCTGTGCTCTACAGTTATGTAGTCTGTGTATCTCAGTGTGTTTTTGTACGGCCCTAGAAAAGAAGAAGGGCCCCTTCATTCCCCTCCAGGCACTTGGTAACAAAGCTCAGCCTGCATCACCCAGGGAGCCACTTTCTTACCAGAAAACTTCAGCCGATAACCGGATACGCGTTTCAGATAATTCAACCTCAGACAGTTTGACATTACGATAACCGTTATATCAAGATCTTGTTTCAGGAAGCCCAAATAAATAAAGAAAGGAGAGTGATGCTGGGGCGTCTGCGTGTTCTGTTAGCTGGGGAAAGTGTGTCAGCGTCGGCGTCCCTCCCCTTAATGGGATCCATCACCCAAGGCCAGCTTTGCATGCACACGGTCATGCACCCCCCAGAACATGCACTGGAATAAATCCAAATCTAGATAAGTCTTAAAATAGCTGCATTTGTTCTTGGATTGAGGAGGTAAAAGAGACAGTTAAACTTAAAATAAGAAAACACAATTACATCGTCTTATTTAAAGTGCATTTTATCTAAATATCGGGTAAATACAGTTAATTTAAGAATCATCTACTTATTTCTAGATCGTTTTTCCAGTGCGTGATCCGACCGTCCTGGAATCAACGTCTACACTGCAAAAAATTTAAATCTAAATAAGTCATTTTTTCTTGCAATAAGTGCATTTTTTCTTGAATTGAGGAGGTAATTGAGACACTTTGCCAATAGAACAAGACAATTTATATTTAAAATAAGAAAACACAAATGCATTGTCTTATTTCAAGTGCATATTATCTAATTATCTTATTTTAAGACTTAAAATACTCATTTCATTGGCAAATAATCTTATTTACCTACTCAAATTAATGGTAAATACACTTAATTTAAGACATTTTTTCTCATTTTTAGCTGGTTTTTGCAGTGTAAGCATCTCGCACTGCAAAAACGATCTAGAAATAAGTCACATTTCTTAAATAAAGTGTATTTACTCTTATTTTTGAGTAGGTTAATGAGATAATTTGCTAATGGAATGAGTATTTTTACTCTTCAAATAAGATAATTAGTTAGTATGCGCTTGAAATAAGGCGATGTAATTGTGTTTTCTTATTTTAAATATAAATTGTCTTATTCTATTGGCAGGCTCTTACTTACCACCTTAATAAATAAACAAATGCACATATTTAAAGAAAAAATGACTTATCTAGATTTTGATTTTTTTTCCAGTGCAGCAGGATCTCTCATAATCTTAAGTAATTTTTTCTTTAAAAAAGTGCATTTTGTCTTAATTAAGGAGGTAAGTGAGACATTTTGCCAATGGAACAAGACAATTTACACTTAAAATAAGAAAAAATAATTATATTGTCTTATTTCAAGTGCATATTATCTAATTATCTTATTTTAAGAGTAAAAATACTCATTCCATTAGCAGATCATCTTGTTTACCTGCTGAAATTAAGGGTAAATAGACTGGTGAAAATGTGAAAATGTTACTTATTTCTAGATCGTTTTAGCAGTGCTGGTTTTCCAAACAGCAGTAAACATTGCAGAAGTGATGCACTAGAAAAACGATTTAGAAATAAGTAAAAATTTCCCAAATTAAGCTTATTTACCCTTAATTTAGATATTTAGATAAAATGAAATAAGACAATGCAATTGTGTTTTCTTATTTAAAATGTAAATTGTATTGTTCCATTGGATAAATGTCTCTTTTACCTCCTCCATTCAAGAATAAATGCACCTATTTTAATAAAAAAATGGCTTATCTAGACATAGATATTTTTTTAGTGATGGAACAGAGCTCGGCTTCTATCATGGTCCGAATAAATATCATTAAAATATTTCATATTGCCGGTTATTTTGCAGAACTCTTAATTTGTTCCACTTGTTGTATTTGCAATGAAAACAGAGAAGCATCAGTAGCTGCTGACCTAGAATGGATCCACTCTGCCACCTTTACTTCCTAATTTTCTACGGCTACTTCTCAGATTGTTGACATATTGCTTCTCAATTCTGCTGCAAGCAAACAAAAAAAAATAGAAATGATTGTTTTTATTGGCGGATCTTACAATACGATAACCTTATTTAACCCAGCTGGACGACAAACATGTTTAAATAATCAGGCTGAATTATTGTTTTTTTTTATCAAAAGCAAAGAAAGAAATCCCAGTTTCTACTAAAACAAAACTTTACTGGATCATTTAATTCATTCTTAGAAATCTGCCAAATATGAAAGGAACTGGGTGGAGATCAGCTGAGGCTGCTGCTGATGAAGAAGGAACTAAATATATATATTAAATATAATATGAATATAATTTTGGATCTTTTTTTTAAGAATATGTTGGTTAATATTTTCAGTCATCCAGGTCACAGTCATTCCAAATAAATTAAAAATAATCAGCAGGAGTTGGTTTCCAAGTTTGAAGACGTTTTGCTTCCCATCCAGGAAGCTTTTTCAATTTTTTAAGAAGGAACATTTCAGGTTTTTTAATATTTCATTTAATCCACAAGTTTGTTTTAAACTTTATTTTAAAACCAAAACTTTGTATTTATCTGTAATTAAGTACAACTAATCTGTAATCAGATTAATCGTGATTAATAGAATATTAGAATATTTAACTAATTCAGTAATTGATTAATTGTTAGTTGGAGTATAGAGACTGTAAAACCTGCCTTTAGCTGACAGAGCGACCCGCTTAGAGCAGGAATTATACCAAGACTGTAAAATAACACATAAACATTAAGCATTTAAGATAAAAATATTTTTCATCTGTTAATCTGCTCTATAATCCAGAAGTTATCAAGTGGAAAAGTTTTAGTTTCACCTAATTTGATGTTAAAAGTATCCTTTAAGGAATATTTGGCTACCCGATTATTAGATTAATCAATCAATTTGCAAATGAATCATGAGTTGCAGCGCTAGCTGGGGGGGGGTGGAGCTCAATCCCCCACTCCCACAGACTCCCACTCTGTGTCCCTTAGCAAGACCCTTAACCCCACACTGCTCCCCGGGGATGGGTTAAATGCAGAGAAGTAATTTCCCTCCGGGATTATTAAAGTATAAAAAACAGAACAAAAGTAGTGACTAGAAAGCCTTCAACTGGTTATAAATGAATATGAGCATCAGCAGGAAGCCTTAAGCTGCGATCTGGTGTTTAAATAACAAACGGCTCCAAAATGATCCAGAGAAATACATCCATTAATGAAACAACAGGAAGAGTGAATCTATGGATCAACCAACACAACTCTTAATTGTCCATGTTTTGCTGAGCTTGTGTGAACAGAACTTTTTTTTAGACCATCCTCTGTGAACCAAAGAGATGTTAAAAAAACAAAAAGAAAAAACAAGAGGCTGAACATTTCTGAAATAATCCCACCAGCCTGTTTGGCCTTAAAAATCATGACACAATCCAGCGTGGGATTTCCTGGTGCTCGGCACGTCGCTGTTCACCACTTCTATGCTAAATGCACTTTTCTGCACTATAATGATCCGTTTCACCATTTGGAAAATAAACTATTCTGCTAAATTTGCTTGTTATTATTACTAAATGTCTTATTATTAATATCATGGTTGTTGCATTGGCCCCACAATCATTAAACTTTGCAAATTTAGAGTAATGTGCTTAGATCATTTTTAATCTTAATTATATAGATACATTTATAGAAAGACGGTTTTATTTATGCAGTCTCACTGCTCCATCTGTAATAGACATGTTTGTGCTGCCATATTGCTGCCATATTGACCGCGGCCTTTTTAAACGCCTTTTCATCCTTGTTGTTTTAACATTCAGCTCTTTTAAAATTTTGAGTTTTGCTTGATTATCGTTGCAAACAAAGAACATGTTTAGTAAATGGAAATAACTAAAATATAATTCAGGAAGTTTAGAAACTTTGAAAAACTTCTTTGTAAAAAAAAAAAGACTCTTGAGAGTAATTTATTCTCCATTTTTTTTAAAACGTTATCTGCTTATACTTTTTTTCACATTTTTTAAATAATTTTTTTCAAAATTCTCCTTTTCAGCCGTTTATGGAAGAGGATTAAGGGCAACTGAAAAAACAGATTTTTAAATTTTATTTCAGTATAATATGAGAAAAAGTCAGAATTCTGACTTTAATCTTGTTTTAATCACCTTTTGCTCTTCCATTAATTAAATGACATCACAGGGGACCCCTCAGGAACGTAAACACTCGCCCAATTCTGAGATTAAAGTCAGAGTTCTGACTTTTTTTCAATATCAAACGGAAATAATATTTAAAAAACATGTAAACTTTTTTTTTTTTTTCAGTGGCCCTAATCCTCTTCTGTAGCCGCTAACTTTACGAGCTGCATACATATTTTACAGACATTTCACTTTGGGGGCGGGACTTCCTCAGACTGAGGAGCAAAGTCGCATTTCCATTGGTCAACGTGGACCTTAGCAACAACATCTTGTCTCTGATTGGTCATTGGAGTTCAAAGGGAAAAGAAGCAGATCTGTAAAATTTGATTAGCAAGACTACAAATAAAAAAAAGAGAAATTACAAAAATATAATATTAAATCTGTAATTTAAAAATTTAATCTAAAAAAATACAAACTATTACAGTTTTATGAGAAAACAGAAAAGTTACCTCTAAAAACTTTGTTACTAAGAAGTGGGGGGGGGGCTTTACCATTAGGGAATAATAGGCAGTTGCCTAGGGCCCCAAGTTCCTGGGGGCCCCATAAAACTCTGTTTCCAGGTATGGTCAATACAACTATTCCTCATATGTTCACATTAATTATGTTTTTGATAAAAATCCTTTCACTAAAATGCCATCAGAACGCTGATAATATTAAGTGTGTCTCAGCCCCCCCCTTCAGTGTCCACCATATTGGATCAGTCCATTTGCTGCACATGTTCAGAAAGGTCCAAACAGACAGCAGCAAACCATTTGAAAACAAACCATGCAAAGAGCAGTGTTGCCAACTTAGCGCTTTAGTCGCTATATTTAGCCACTTTTCAGACCCCTCTAGCACTTTGATTTCTAAAAAGCTCCTAGCGCCAAATCTAGAGACTTTTTTCTGCTACTGGAGACTTTGGAGACAACATCTAAAAGCAGCGAACTCTGCTCTCCAGAGCAAGTAGATTGGTAACCCCGCCTCCTGCTCTCCTCTATCTTGTCTGCTGTCATGATTCATGCAGCTATTATTTCATCCAAATGAAAAATGGAGAACAGAGAAGCAGATCATGGCTTGTCTACAGTGAAAAGAAGGACTGGGTTATTTACTTTGGCATTTTTGGAAACACAGGAAGGAGCAATCAGCTAAGTGAGCTTAGTGCTTGGAAAAAATCTTTCATTCCTTTAGAGACAGCATGAAAAGTCAGCTGAGTACAAAACATGGAGAGGAAAACAAGAAGAAAAGGGACAAGAAGAGAGGGACACAACCTAGAACAGATAATGGATGTCTATTCTATTAACATTTCTCTATCTGGAGAATGGGGCTGTTTTATTTGTTGTCTTCTCAATCCTCCAATCATTCAGAGGGCCCCCTGCCTGTCTTTGCCTAAGGCCCCACATTTCCTAAATCCACCCCTCCTAAGAAGATTCTCACATTTTAATTTCTGGTTTCCATTTTTAAAACATGCTCTTTGCTTGCAACAATAATGAAACAAAGTTCCCCCCCATCAAAATAGTTTTACAGATGAATAGTCATTATATTTTTTGCATGCACCAGAATAAGCATCAGATCATTAACAGTCTTTCTCTTTTTATCACCAGTGGTCGTTTTTCTGCAGCTCAGAGGCAGATTCTCACTCAGAGGGATGAAAACAGCATCAGCCATGTTGATGCAGACGCTCAGATGAACGGAAGTCAGTGAGGTGAACCTGTTCTCATCTCTGCAGCGGCCTGCATGGCGGTGAGAATGGGTTTCTGAATGTTACATGACATTATACACAATTTAAAAAGGTGATCGGAAGTAGAGGGAGTGTAATCTAGAATCTAGAATAGATTGGCCCCTTTATTTCCAGCTGGGGGGCTCTGGTCTAGCTGTAGGTTCTCCATCATCCCTCTCCTCACCCCACCCATCTGATGGTGCCCAGCCAGTCTAGCGGGGATCCCGGCCACTATAGCCGCTCCGCGCCTTTCAGAGAGAGGAGAGAAACAGGCAGCAGCAGCAGTCTGCTCTCCAGCCATCATCATCTCCACCCAGCGCAGCTTCCTCTGCATCCACCGTTTTTACTCCTACCTGAAAATCGCATGTCCGTCCAGCGATGGATGGGGGGGCCGGTCTGCAGAGCCGAAAATCTCTGATTTCTGCTGATATTCGCTCCTCTTCTCCTTCTGTTCCGAATGATGCTCTAGTTTCGCTCAGTGCCAGCGCTCTGCTAATCCACCCAACACAAAGAGCAGAAAATGGCTGCAAGTGCATCCTCTTAAAGGGCCAGTCACAGTGGGGCGATGGGGGGGGGGGGGGGGGGGGGGGGGGGGGGGGGGGGTGAGGGGCCCCACTGACATGACCCGGTTCCTAGGGGTTCAAATCACTTTAAGCATTTTGTTTCTACGGAGAACGACGAGGGCCACTGAAAAAGAAAATAAAAATTAACTGATTTTAAAATCTTATTTCAGTATAATATGAGAAAAAGTCAGAATTGAGAGAATTTCTCCCAATTCTGACTCTAATCTCAGAATTCTGACTTTTTTTCCTTTCAAGTCTGACTTTAATCTCAGAATTCTAACTTTAATCTCAGAATACTGACTTTTTTTCTCCCAATTCCAACTTTAATCTCAGAATTCTAACTTTAATCTCAGAATACTGATTTTTTTTCTCCCAATTCCAACTTTAATCTCAGAAATCTAACTTTAATCTCAGAATTCTAACTTTTTTTCCTTTCAATTCTAACTTTAATCTCAGAATTCTAACTTTAATCTCAGAATACTGACTTTTTTCTCCCAAATCTGACTTTAATCTCAGAATTCTAACTTTAATCTCAGAATTCTAACTTTAATCTCAGAAAACTGACTTTAATCTCAGAATACTGACTTTTTTTCCTTTCAATTCTAACTTTAATCTCAGAATTCTAACTTTAATCTCAGAATACTGACTTTTTTCCTTTCAATTCTAACTTTAATCTCAGAATTCTAACTTTAATCTCAGAATACTGACTTTTTTCTCCCAAATCTGACTTTAATCTCAGAATTCTAACTTTAATCTCAGAATTCTGACTTTTTTCTCCCAAGTCGGACTTTAATCTCAGAATTCTAACTTTAATCTCAGAATTCTGACTTTTTTCTCCCAAGTCTGACTTTAATCTCAGAATTCTAACTTTAATCTCAGAATTCTGACTTTTTTTCTCCCAATTCTGACTTTAATCTCAGAATTCTGACTTTCTTTCCTTTCAAGTCTGACTTTAATCTCAGAATTCTAACTTTAATCTCAGAATACTGACTTTTTTTCCTTTCAATTCTAACTTTAATCTCAGAATTCTAACTTTAATCTCAGAATACTGACTTTTTTCTCCCAATTCTGACTTTAATCTCAGAATTCTGACAATTTTTTCCTCCCAGTTCTGACTCTAATCTCAGAATACTGACTTTTTTCTCCCAATTCTGACTTTAATCTCAGAATTCTGACTTTTTTTCCTTTCAAGTCTGACTTTAATCTCAGAATTCTGACTTTAATCTCAGAATACTGACTTTTTTTCTCCCAATTCCAACTTTAATCTCAGAATTCTAACTTTAATCTCAGAATACTGATTTTTTTTCTCCCAATTCCAACTTTAATCTCAGAAATCTAACTTTAATCTCAGAATTCTAACTTTTTTTCCTTTCAATTCTAACTTTAATCTCAGAATTCTAACTTTAATCTCAGAATACTGACTTTTTTCTCCCAAATCTGACTTTAATCTCAGAATTCTAACTTTAATCTCAGAATTCTAACTTTAATCTCAGAAAACTGACTTTAATCTCAGAATACTGACTTTTTTTCCTTTCAATTCTAACTTTAATCTCAGAATTCTAACTTTAATCTCAGAATACTGACTTTTTTTCCTTTCAATTCTAACTTTAATCTCAGAATTCTAACTTTAATCTCAGAATACTGACTTTTTTCTCCCAAATCTGACTTTAATCTCAGAATTCTGACTTTTTTCTCCCAAGTCGGACTTTAATCTCAGAATTCTAACTTTAATCTCAGAATTCTGACTTTTTTCTCCCAAGTCTGACTTTAATCTCAGAATTCTAACTTTAATCTCAGAATTCTGACTTTTTTTCTCCCAATTCTGACTTTAATCTCAGAATTCTGACTTTCTTTCCTTTCAAGTCTGACTTTAATCTCAGAATTCTAACTTTAATCTCAGAATACTGACTTTTTTTCCTTTCAATTCTAACTTTAATCTCAGAATTCTAACTTTAATCTCAGAATACTGACTTTTTTCTCCCAATTCTCACTTTAATCTCAGAATTCTGACAATTTTTTCCTCCCAGTTCTGACTCTAATCTCAGAATACTGACTTTTTTCTCCCAATTCTGACTTTAATCTCAGAATTCTGACTTTTTTTCCTTTCAAGTCTGACTTTAATCTCAGAATTCTGACTTTTTTTCTCCCAGTTCTGACTTTAATCTCAGAATTCTAACTTTAATCTCAGAATACTGACTTTTTTTTCCCAATTCTGACTTTAATCTCAGAATTCTGACAATTTTTTCCTCCCAGTTCTGACTCTAATCTCAGAATACTGACTTTTTTTCTCCAAATTCTGACTTTAATCTCAGAATTCTGACTTTTTTTCCCTCAGAATTATGACTGAATTCTGACAGCTAAAAAATATCTTATCATCAAGCCGTAGCCATGTCTGTTTTAGAAACTAGCTCTCTTGTTTTAATCACCTTCTGCTCTTCCATTAATGAAATATTATCACCAGGGGCCCCCCAGGGACGTAAAAAGTCGCCTAATTCCATAATTTTCCACCAATGTGTTACTGTTCCTCTCAAACAACTCACATCTTTGTCAGTGAAGCTGAGTGCTCCACATCTAGGGGCGACAGTGGCGTAAGATATAGGAGTTTGCCCTGAAATTGAAGGATTGACGGTTCAAGCCCCGGCTCCGACTTTCAGTGTTGTGTCCTTGGACAAGAAATTTCACCTGCATTGTCTACTGATGGTGGTCAGAGGGCCCGGTGGCGCCAGTGTACGGCAGCCCCGCTTCTGTCAGTGAGCCCCAGGGCAGCTGTGGCTACAATGTAGCTTGCCACCGTGAGTGAATGGGTGAATGAATGTAGCGCTTTGGTCAAGTCTCCTGACTTGAATAAAGGCGCTATATAAGTACATGCCATTTACCATTTACATCTCTGCCTTCATGGTGCCCATCTACATTAAGATCCAATATTCTGACATTAAAGTCAGAATTCTGACTTTTTTCCAATATTAAACTGAAATAATATTTAAAAATCATTTAATTTTATTTTATTTCTTCAGTGGCCCTAATCCTCTTCCGTATCTTTCGATGTAAATTTCTAGCTTTGCTATTTTCTATACATATTTTTTATTTATTTTAAACTACAGATTGACATTAAGATGTAGTTGATGTTAAAACATGCTTCCCTGTAGATTAAAAGGACATTAATAATGACTTCAGAGGAAAAGTCCAGTCAGTGAGGAATAATCAATAGATCATTATTTATACCTAAAACTAATACGTTTGCTGTGATTTAATGAATTTAGCGTTAATCAATAAAAAAAAAAAAAAACAATAATTTTCGTTGCGATCACTGAGTCTGGGAGGGGCCATTTTTGCCCAAATATAGTAACCCCTCCCTCCTGCCGTCTTCCAGCAGTGACGTCACGGTGCGGTAAGCCTAGCGCCATTCTCCCCGCTTTACAAGCTAAATCAATGGGAACTACTAGACACATCTGCAATCAACAACAATTATTGAAGATTTCCAGAGGACTTCACCATTGAAATTCACCAGAGCTATAGTGAAACTGACAATGCCCACGTGCATGGCAGCTGGATGCTGGAATACATCGGGTAAAAGTGAAAAAAAGAGTTATTCCACCTTTCTGATTCCTGATCCTCCACGGACGGGTTGGTCGTTGGATCGCCAACTTGAAGAGGGAGGATTTGCCATCGAACTTCTGGCCAGAGAAAAAACCCGTAATATGTAGCCAACATTTGGAAGAAGAATGTTTTCAAGATGACTTGGATAATAGCGCGTTGTGACAAACACCAGATACAGCACTGGGACTTGATCAACAGCCGATACCGCACCGTGACAATGTCACAAACCAGTAGGTGGCAGTAGTGTTCTTTGACAAACATGGATGTCTCCAGTAAAGCACATTCACATGAAAATTACTCTGAATTAAAAACACTGATCATTTATTGAACAGGATGGAATAATTTCATATTTAAAGAACTTTCAGAATTTTGAATTCTGAATATTTCCTTTAATGCAACATCACTCAAAATGTCAGCATGGTTATTTTTGCTTTTCTTCAAGGCAAGGATTTTAGTTCTTGTTTAGAGAACTAGTTTTTGACGTATTCATTGAGTAGTCTCTTTTTTCGTTTTTTTTTTTTTATTTTGTTCTTGGATTTCTGTGATGCAAATAAAGAATAAAAGTGTTATTCTGCACAAAAATAGCCTTTTAAGGTCTTCCCCAGAGTTTCATATACAGAAAACCTTGGATTATTTTGTCTTTGTCCCCTTATGGTAAACACCAAACCTGAGGCTTTTGTTAATGTTGAGTTTTGCAAATGTAATTTCTGTCTGCCACCTTACAGGGAGTAGTTTCAGATATTTAATTTACATTTCTCAGCAGACCTCTTGTTGATTTTTTTTTTCTTTCAAGCTAATTATGAATACCCATCATTGCTAAATCGACCTTAGCTGATGGTGGCGCTAAGCTTAGCTAATTTATCCAGAACTTAATGTCTTCTTATATAACTGATTAAGAGAGTTTAATAAGATGAATATTTATTTTTTCTGTTCAGTAACCATGCTATATTGACTGCTTGAATAGAGGTTGTATGCATACAAAACACATGTGAAAAGTTTAATGTTCCTTAAACACAGTAAAAATACAGTAAACTCATAAAGGCTCCAATTAAAATCCTCATAGATTTAGATAATCTTCATATTCACAACCAAGGTTCATATATGTGTCCATATTAACAACAAAGCACTACAGTGTAGGCATCCATCCATCATCCAACCATCATCCATCCATCATCCATCCATCCATCCGTCTGCCCATCCATCCATCCATCCATCCATTTTTTAAAGATATTTATTGTTTAACAAACAGAAACTGTCTGTGTGTTAGTGTGACCAACTGATTGTTTTTAATCAAAAACTGCTTCAGTTCAATAAAAATCAGTAAAAATAACCACAAACTGAAAACAAGCTTGATTTTGGTCACAAAGATATTATTATTGATAAAGGTTTTACCAGAATAATCGTCCACCTGATTCGTAAATACAGTGTAAATACAATCACATTATGTTTATCAATGAACTTCTCAGGTTAGATAGAAAGAAAATAAAGTGCTATATCCACATAAAATACACGTAATATACAACCCTTTGGAAAATCATCAGCAACAAATGACTGAATAAATAAATAAATAAAAATGTGCTTAAAATGATCTTTAATCTTGATTCAGCTCAGAGGTCAGAGAGGGCAGCCAGTTCATGCAGGAGAAGAGCAAACGACGGACGATCTTCTGGTTTCTGAGAAAAACAGCGAATGATCTATGAGAGCTCTGATGTCATCGTGGAATCGTTTAACTCGCCGTGTTCCTACCTCCTTCCAGCACCACTCCATCAGCATGTAGACGGCGTCCGGGGCCAGCCGCGGCTTCAGGAGCCTCAGGCCGGAGTTCAGGGACTCCACCACCTCTGAATTAGAGCGGTTCTCATAGGGAAGACGCCCCTCATTGTACACCTCCCACATGAGCACACCTGTCAATCAGATAGATGCCTTTAGGATTAATATTGGCTGTATTAACATTAATAAAAACTGAACAAAAAATAGAGTCAAACCCCCTTGATTTAAACTTGGTGTCATTATTTTGTCTGTGTCGTGGTTTTGGTTCTGTTCGAGTTTTATCTCTGAGTTTTCCTTGGTCTTATTTCCATTTTATGTTCTAGTTATTTTTGATTTTCGTCAAAATAGGAACAATAGGAACAAAGTAAGGAACAATCATCCTCATACGCAGATGATGTTATTGTCTTAACTGATGTTTCTGCTTTATTTTCTGATTCAGCAAATCAACGTTTTTGGGGAAATTGTCTAACTAATTTATTGGCAACTCAAAGATGTCAAGTTTTGCTTGAAAATAAAGGAAAGGACAAAATCCTGGATGGATTTTTGAAAAAAGAGATAACAAGCTGAGATGCCTTGGAAAGACTAAGCTGTAAGTGGAGGACAAGGAGAAAAATGATTGGTAGGTTTTTAAGGATAAATATAAATCATATAAATCATATAAACTGATATTTGCAGGCTTGTTTTTTCTTTTGTCTCTTTTAACGAAAGAGTTTGGACGATGAAAAGGTTTGCCTCTCGTGCCTTTAGCATTTGCTTTGTGCAGCTATCGTAGCATACGAGCCTCAACTGAAAAGTAGCGAGTCAGAAAAATGCTGTCAGATGGATAAACAAAGATGGAAGCAGAATAGGACAGCTGCAGCGTGGGAGCGTTTTGAATTTAAACCCATTCACAATGTCATGAGAAAGATTTCTCACCCAATATATCATCCAGCAGAATTTACTATTAGGACGGCTCTAATTTGTGAAGATTTTCTATAAAGTTACATTGTAGTATTATTGCTATGCTGCTGTGTTTGATTATTGAGGCCTTCTAATCTTCTAACCATTTACCATTAACTTGTAGTGGAATAAATTGGGCACTTTAATATCTCCAAGAAACTTGGACTTGGACTGTCAACATTTTAGGGTAAAATAAACATTCCATTTTTAAGGCATTGTAAAGTTCATCTGTGGAATGTCGAATGCAAACAGTATTCCAAAACAAGTCAAAAAACAAAAAAACTGTTTGGGCTCAGGTTTCAGCTTTCAAAAACCTACAATGCAGCGATTGAGTTGACTCCTTCCCGCTATGATCATAGCCCCAACCCCTTTACAGGAGAACAGAAGACCTCGTCTCTTCAGCCAGGCCATAGACAGGTATGGGGCATTGCAGGCTAACAAAGAAGCCAAACGACCCCCATTCCCAAGGGGGGACCCGTTCATCCGTTTCTATTTGCATGTTTTCTAAACTAAAACCAGGCTTTGTTGGGCTGCTGGATAAAACCTGGAACTCAACACTAGAGTCCTGCACGGGTCGAGTTTTACCAACCCGCACCTGCCCGAACCCGTTAGGATGACTACCGAACCCGACCCGTCACCCGCGGATATCTTCAATTCAAATGCGAACCCGACCCGTTGATATTTAACCCGCAACCCGACCCGTTAACACATCAAGTAATAGGCTATAGTACGCTGGGCTGCAGAGCAGCGCCATTAACACTGCAGCAGACGTGTATGCACTGACTGTGGCCTTTTTGGAGGGAAGCCCACACTGCCGGCAGGGCTTTAAGCTACAACAAGGGTGACCCCAGTGCCTGATTAATATAACATTTCTAATGTCCATAACAACACACACGCATTGAAAAAAAAAAATCACCAACTACCCGCCCGCACTAAAAAAATATCCGCCCGACCCCCGACCTGTTTATTTTTATTTATGTATTTTTTACCCGCAAAAGAGCATTTTAGTGGGTGACCCGTCGGGGACCCGTTGCAGGACTCTACTCAACGCTATTTCTGACATTTTGAATTGAAAAACCTTCCTGGATGGAAGAGAAACGTCTTCAAACTTGGAAACAAAGTCCTGTAGATTGTTTTAATTTTTTTTTGGATTGACTATGACCTGGATGACTGAGAATCTTCACCAACATAATGCAAACAGTAGAAATAGGTAAAAATACATGATTTTAATTTGCATCAAACATAAAAGAAAATGACCTTTCTAAAACTTTTCTACACTAGATTCGATTCTCTTTCACAAAGTTGGAAACCCTGTCTTTAATCTTTTAACTCTCGCTTACATGATTGAAGCGACATCCTAAATGTCGCAATCAGACACTTTTGTCCATTAATAGTAAAGGTGAGCATGTTTGTAAGCTTTTTTCCTAAATATCCTTCATATTCTATTTAGTAAACAACTATAATTTCTCCTTTAAGTCTGGGGATCAACAGTCATGTAGCTCTACGTGACGACAGGGTTCCTCATTTCAAGTCCAAATAAGGTTTTGCATCTGCAATTGAAAAATTGACCTGTTAGAGCAACAAACGAACATTTAGTTGCCTTTGTTTCAGACTCTTACGACGCTATTGATCCCACTGATCCTGCTGAATAACCCTGGTGTTGCACAAAACTTTCACCATTGCAATTATGCAATCAAACAGCTGTGAAGAAAACGCAGGTTTGAATAAAACAGCTTCCTCTTTTAAAGTACATACAAAATATTGCATCACTTGGTGAAACACGTACCTTAAGAGCTTAATTAAAAAATGTGTGAAAATGTCAGTAAAATGTCTGTTTTCTGCCTTTCTATTTTTACTTACTTTAGTTAAATATAGAATAACAAATACTTATTTCCCAAATGTTTCCGGAGCTGTTTGTATAATTTTTGAAAAACTTTCTACAGCATAAATGCTGCAAATATTAAAAAAGAAATACGCTTCAGCAATCAATGTATTTTTCATCGTTTAGTTGACTAACATTTGGTTTGTTAAATTGACTGGAAGAATCAAACACAAAAATGTTCTCTTTTTAAATATATTTATCTAGAAGAATCTAAGTTATTTATATCTAATTTAATATCCATCCATCCATTTTCCGTCACGCTTATCACAACCGGGGTGGTGAGGGGTGCTGGTGCCAGCTGTCTACGGGTGAGAGGCGGGTCCACCCTGGACAGGTCTCCAGTCCATCGCAGGACAACACAGAGACAAACAGGACAAACAACGATTGACACACACACACTAAGGAGAATCTAGAAAAGCCAATTAACCTAACAGTCATGTTTTTGGACATGTGGGAGGAAGCCGGAGTACCCAGAGAGAACCCACACATGCTCAGGGAGAACATGCAAACTCCATGCATAAAGACCTGAGTGAAGTTGGCCCCCCCACCTTCTTCAAATCAGACAAAATTGGTGTCAAACGTTTGTACAGCAAAAATTTTAGTGCCGCTTTCATTTTAAAGATATAAAGAGATGTTTCTAGAGGTCATCAAAGGTCAACTAGCCCCCCCACCTTCTTCAAATCTTCAAATTCAAAGCAGCACATACGAAATTTTTTGCTTCACAAACCAGCACAAACGGAGCACAAAAATTTGACACTAATTTTGTCTGATTTGAAGAAGGTGGGGGGGCCAACTTCACTCAGGTATGCAAAAAGACTGGGAATCAAACCACTGCGCCACTGAGCAGCAAAAAATATTAACATAGATATAGACAAATGAGATACATTTATATATATATATTTTATGAGATTTGCATGATTTAGAATTTTTAATTTTCTTACTTAAGGTCTCCAAGGGAAAAATGTTATTTTCTTGTTTAACTTCCAAATCGGTTTGACACTAAATCCGACGAAGGCTACGTTCACACTGCAGCCTGAAGTGACCCAAATCCGATTTTTTGGCCCATATGCGACCTGGATCTGATCTTTTCATGGCTGTCTGAACAACACAGATCCGATTTTTTCCAATCCTATCCAGGCCACTTGGCTCTGTGGTCCTGAATACGATACGAATCTGATCTTTTCAAATGCGACCTGTGTCTGACAGTGGCGGCCGGCCCATAGGGGGCGCTGGGGCACCGCCCTCCCTGATAAGAAGAGAGAAACTTAAAAATATATTTTTACAAATTTACTCATAAATGTCAGTTTTACTCTCTAGAGTGTGTACCTATAAGCAAAACAAATTATATAAACTACATTTCCCAACCTACTGTCATTCATTTGTGGATTTCCACAGACAGACTCCTACCGTCTCTGTCTTGGGGCGCTGATCAGACAGACCCACATTTGCAGAGAATCTGTCAATCATGTACTATTGCTAGGTGAATTTAATGGCCAATCAGCGTCTCAGAACTTTATGGTCTTGGGGCGCTGAAAATACTGCGCGGATTCATCCGACCAGAACGTCATTATTACCGACAAAGGTCACTATTCTGCGTCTTGCTACACAGAAGCTGCAAGAAAAACAACAACCATGGCAGATGATGATGCGGAGTATTTACGCAGTATTTATCTTTAACCATATTAAAAAGATTTAGTTTTTATGGCTGGGAAAGACCGTTAGAGGCGCACCGGAACTACCGTCCATGTTAAATTCCAGAAAAAAAGAGCACGCTGGCTTGTGAGGTCATCACGTCCTCTACTGCGCATGCGGGACACTTGCGTTGTATGACTGCAGTTCACACAGGAGATCACATACAAGTCGCATATATTTGGAAATATGAACGGCAACACAAAAAAATTGGATTTCACAAAAAAAATCGGAATTGAGCATCAAAGTCTGCAGTGTGAACATAGCCAAAGTTTCACCAGTTTAATACACGTCAATCTGGTCTGCTGGTTTCATTTTAAAGCTACAGAATATGGAAGAAGAGAAAATCTGTAGTTTAAAGATAATATGTCAGCGTAAAAACTAATGTTGCACCGATACCAGTATCAGGCTGGGCCCAGATCCAGCACTAAAATGATGGTATCGGTGTCGGTGAGTACCAACAAATAGGGCACCGATACCATTTTGAGAGCCAAAAGTTTCTTCAACTATTGTCACCATTCCAGGTAGGCAATAAAAAGTTCTACTGGATTCACTTTGTTTTTGTCTTTTTCCTGCTTCACAAAGGTAGGCAGCAGCTTGACAAACCATGATGGCAATTATTTTACATCCAAGTAGTATAAAGTTCTTAATATACACTCACACATCCATTTCAAACAGATGGTATCGGCCGATACTGCACAGCTAGGTATCGGGTATCGGGGCAAAAAATGGCATCAGGGCAACACTAATAAAAAGCAAACAACTGAAGGCTGAACAAAAGCTTAACGCACCGAATGACCAGACGTCAGACTTGCTGCTGAACTTCGAGTACTTGATGACCTCTGGGGCCGACCACTTGACAGGAAACTTAGAGCCTTGGGAACTTGTGTACTGATCATCAAGAACAAACCTTTCGACACACAGAGGAGGGATAAAAAGTCAGACTGCATTAAACAAATGCAACGGGACACCAATAAAGACCTCTAATAAGTCTGAGGACAGTCTACCTGGTCATGCCAAAATCAGACACCTTCACCTCATTGTTCTTCGAAACAAGACAGTTCCTTGCAGCCTGTAGGGCCAAAGAGAAAAAAAACACTTGAAATATGAGAGACAACGTAGAAGAAAAGCCAGTTTTAATGATTTTACCAGATCTCTGTGGATGAAGTTGGAGCTTTCCAGGTACGCCATCCCCTCGCTGACATCCAGGGACATGCCTAGCATCAGATCCTGAGACAGACGACCTTTCTTCTCGCGCAGGTAGTCTGACAGGCAGCCGTTCTCCATGTATTCAAACACCAGACACATGGGGGAGCGCTGCGTGCACACGCCATACAGCTGCACCAGCTTACAGTGAGACAACCTCCTGCAGAAGCACACGCATCCTTCAGAAAGCCGCTTGACACAACTCACCAAAACTATGTGGCATACTCACATCATGACTTGCGCCTCCTCTTTGAAGTCCTCGTCTGACATGCACTCCTCTTTGACCATCTTCACTGCCACCTTCCTGTCCCTCCACTTCCCCTCCAAGACGAGCCCAAACTGTCCGCAGCCGATCTTCTGACCCAGATCCAGCTCCTCTGGGTTTATCTCCCATTGATCTGTTAAGAACAGCGAACTAGAGCTAAACAGCCGCAATGATCCTCCAGTTCACTTAGATATTTACTCCACATCGTTCTATTCATTAAGTGAAACTGAGTTTATTTTGTTCTTTCCATTCGAGCAGTCAACGTTTTTGTTTTTTGGCAGTTTGTGGTACACTTTAACTTAAACTCTCTGTGGCTTTGAGCAGAATTGTCAGTGTTATAATCAGCACTTGGGGGTTGGCATCCCCATTCTTAAAAAAACCTTAAAAATCATCCACCCTATACCATCTCCTGTGACATTTTATTACTGAATGTGTACAATTTCTACTATATATATTAACCGTAATGGCAGTAATATTGCCCCTTCAACATTTGGCAGGCTGTGGGCTTACCATTAGCCTGAGCGAAATAAATAATATCAAAGAAGTGTCCTACCATGACTATGAAGCTGATCCCAGTGGAAAATGAGGGGGCAGTGATAGCCATGCTAACTGTGTAGGGGCAATGATAGCCATGCTAACCGTGTAGGGGCAGTGATAGCCATGCTAACCGTGTAGGGGCAATGATAGCCATGCTAACCGTGTAGGGGCAGTGATAGCCATGCTAACCGTGTAGGGGCAATGATAGCCATGCTAACCGTGTAGGGGCAGTGATAGCCATGCTAACTGTGTAGGGGCAGGGATAGCCATGCTAACCGTGTAGGGGCAGCGATAGCCATGCTAACCGTGTAGGGGCAGGGATAGCCATGCTAACCGTGTAGGGGCAGTGATAGCCATGCTAACTGTGTAGGGGCAGGGATAGCCATGCTAAAGGGGCAGTGATACCCATGCTAACTATGTAGGGGCAGTGATAGCCATGCTAACTATGTAGGGGCAATGATAGCCATGCTAACCGTGTAGGGGCAGTGATAGCCATGCTAACTATGTAGGGGCAGTGATAGCCATGCTAACTGTGTAGGGGCAGGGATAGCCATGCTAACTGTGTAGGGGCAGTGATAGCCATGCTAACTATGTAGGGGCAGTGATAGCCATGCTAACTATGTAGGGGCAGGGATAGCCATGCTAACTGTGTAGGGGCAGTGATAGCCATGCTAGCTATGTAGGGGCAGTGATAGCCATGCTAACCATGTAGAAGCAGTGATAGCCATGCTAACTGTGTAGGGGCAGGGATAGACATGCTAACACTGTAGGGGCAGTGATAGCCATGCTAACTATGTAGGGGCAGTGATAGCCATGCTAACTGTGTAGGGGCAGTGATAGCCATGCTAACTATGTAGGGGCAGTGATAGCCATGCTAACTATATAGGGGCAGTGATAGCCATGCTAACTATGTAGGGGCAGTGATAGCCATGCTAACTGTGTAGGGGCAGTGATAGCCATGCTAACTGTGTAGGGGCAGTGATAGCCATGCTAACTATATAGGGGCAGTGATAGCCATGCTAACTATGTAGGGGCAGTGATAGCCATGCTAACTGTGTAGGGGCAGTGATAGCCATGCTAACTATGTAGGGGCAGTGATAGCCATGCTAACTCTGTAAGAGCAGTGATAGCCGTGCTAACTATGTAGGCGCAGTGATAGCCATGCTAACTCTGTAAGAGCAGTGATAGCCGTGCTAACTATGTAGGGGCAGTGATAGCCATGCCAGTCCAGGGACTGACTGCAGTTCTACTGTCAGGTTTAGTGACCAGCGTACCTGACATGGAACAACCAGACCATGCATAATGCTTTAAATTAATAGATTATATTAATTAGGCTATGTATACTTCCTCAAAAAGCATACATAGCTTAATTTTTTTTTTTTTTACAACTAGACTACTGGTTATCGGGGGCAGATTTAGGAAATTTGGGGCCCTAGGCAAAGACAGGCAGGGGGCCCTCTGAATGATTGGAGGATTGAGAAGACAACAAATAAAACAGCCCCATTCTACAGATAGAGAAATGTTAATAGAATAGACATCCATTATCTGTTCTAGGTTGTGTCCCTCTCTTCTTGTCCCTTTTCTTCTTGTTTTCCTCTCTGTTTTGTACTCAGCTGACTTTTCATGCTGTCTCTAAAGGAATGAAAGATTTTTTCCAAGCACTAAGCTCACTTAGCTGATTGCTCCTTCCTGTGTTTCCAAAAAGGCCAAAGTAAATAACCCAGTCCTTCTTTTCACTGTAGACAAGCCATGATCTTCTTATCTGTTCTCCATTTTTCATTTGGATGAAATAATAGCTGCATGAATCATGACAGCAGACAAGATAGAGGAGAGCAAGGAGGCGGGGTTACCAATCTACTTGCTCTGGAGAGCAGAGTTCGCTGCTTTTAGATGTTGTCTCCAAAGTCTCCAGTAGCAGAAAAAAGTCTCTAGATTTGGCGCTAGGAGCTTTTTAGAAATCAAAGTGCTAGAGGGGTCTGAAAAGTGGCTAAATATAGCGACTAAAAGGCTAAGTTGGCAACACTGCTCTTTGCATCGTTTGTTTTCAAATGGTTTGCTGCTGTCTGTTTGGACCTTTCTGAACATGTGCAGCAAATGGACTGATCCAATATGGTGGACACTGAAGGGGGGGGGGGGGGGGGCGGGGGGGGGCTGAGACACACTTATCATAAGCATGGCATTTTAGCAAAAGGATTTTTATCAAAAACATAATTAATGTGCACAAATAAGGAATATTTAAATCAACCATACATGTAAACAAAGTTTTATGGGGCCACCAGGAACTTGGGGCTCTAGGCAGCTGCCTAGTTTTGCCTTATTGAAAAATCCGCCCCAGCTGGTTATAAGCAAAGGTGTCAAATGTTTTAATGTTTATCTCTCCAGTATAAATCCTGCCGTTTAAAAACATTTTTTGTAGAAGTTAGAGGATCAACTTAATCGTTTTTCAAAAAAGTATAATTTTTAAAACTACATAAAGTATAAAAGTAAAAGTAATGCAGGAAAACATATAAAGGACAGAAGCCTTACTGCTCTACTCTATTAATAGAACATTTTTCTAACTTTGTATTATTTTGAAAAACAATTTCTTTGGTATGTGGTGACGGTAACCTGGTTAGTTTAGAATATCTTGACAACAACAAATTGACAACATTTGTGTATGTCATAGTAGAATTTTTTGGGGTTTGTCTTATAGTTTTTCAGCCTACTGTCGCCTGTGGCATAATATTAATCAGAGATTCACCTCATTTTATGCACCCGTTCACACAGAGCTCCTTCGATTTATGAAGCTGCTGTTTAATATAACCAGAGACAATGAAGCCAGACAGACACACACATCCGTGTACTTTCAGGCAATTCATTTTTTTTTCTTGAAAACCAAAACCAAAAACCCTAAAGTGCCTTAACTTATGATAAAATATGAAGGTGACCGACAGTTTTACTGCATTTCACTGTGGATCTAATGCCAGCCTTTCAATAAACCACAAGAGGTCAGCAAAACACAAGGTTTCAGCAGTGCAGCAAGTGTTGGTTATTTCCAGTTAACTTTATACAACTGGTGTGAATGAATGTCACAGAGTTCCAGTTGAATTCATACAACAAGTTTATAATCGAACCTTTTGACGGATCAGCGATTTCCTGGGAGCTTCGTTCTCCTTTGGTGACGGGGTGTCTCAATCTCGTTATCAGACCTGTCAGGCAGGATGTTTGCACACACAGCGGTTATGCAAGGTTATGAAACAGGTGGAAGCTCAGTCGCTTCATCTGAGTCACATGATTCTTCCCAACATTTCTTATGTCATGAGGAACTCTTCCTTTTGGTTGTTTACTTAGACTTAGACTAAGACAGACTTTATTTTTACACAGAGTGTATACAAAAAGAAATTTCATTCAGTGCACTGAAAAAAATAATGCAACCGTTTTTTGGCATTTACTTAATCATATTTAGTAACTTTAACACTGTTTTTTCATATAAGCAGGGTAGGACATAAACAATTGTTTTAAAGTAAATGGAGCCTAAGCAGAAGTTCAACTGAAGAAACTGATCACTCGCCTTCATCTGCCTGCGACGCAGCCAATCAGCTTTGAACCACGCCTCCATGAAAGCCAATCGGCATCCAAAGTTAATCTTAAAAGGCCTCCGGTCCGTAACTCGTCTGCTCCTGTGCAGGCGGTGGATGCGCTGTGACATCATTCAGATGACCCAGTTTCAACCCCCCTCCATCCCCTCCTCCACCATCGTAGCTAAAGCTTCATCAGAGCGTCATTTCTCCCGGACTTTTACTGCGTTTTGCGTCTCATTTCAACCGGTCCTGCAGAAGACCGCCATGTTTAGCCTGGTTCTGCCAGAGGTTTCTTCCCAACGGGGAGTTTTTCCTCTCCACTGTCGCTTCATGCTTGCTCATTATGGACAGTTTCATGCAACCTGTGTTATTCAAGCTGGACTTCCATCTTCCAGGTCCCTGAGTGAAGATCTAATATCAGCTCATGCAGTCCTCTGGATCTCCCCATAAAGCTCAGCAGACCGTCCGTCTGTTCTTTACTCCTGTTCATGCATATCTATCAAAATTCAGCACTAATGTTTCCTGCTGAGGTCTGAGCGCCAAAGTAATTGTATAAATACATTTCTTCTAATTGTGTGAGTTTTTCAGATTGAACTAAATATGATTAAGTAAATACCCAAAAACGCTTGCATTATTTTTTTCAGTGCATCTCTCAAGACATTTACATTTTTTGAGTTCAGCAGTGATGAAATGTATGCATCACTGTAAATCGGTTCACTTCTGAATGCAGAGAGCAGAGACTCACCAGCAGCGTTGTGTTGGTGGTAATGGATCAGCTCAGGAATGGTGCTGAACAGATATTTCTCTGCCAAGTAAAATGCTTTCTTCTCTGTGTCTGTCTGCCGTATTTGATAATGTTTCACTCTGGGGTTCTTCTCTCCATTCGATCTGAGTGTGAAACATGTTTTAAATGACAAAAACATGGTCAAATAAAGTCCTAATAGTGAGGAAAACAAACTGTAACATTTCACCCGAATAAATATGCGCTTGAAATTTACATAAAACCCTTTTGCTATTATGATTTTCTGCTTCTAAAAGCGACATCAGACTCTGATGGAGCTCATTATTAGTGTATCTTTACTAAATGAAGTAATAATTAGGAAGGTAGCGTTTAGCTAGCTCTGTTTCTGCTGCAGACTGACGTGACGTGACATCCTGGAGGGTCTAAATGTGCAGCTGCAGTTTCAGGCTGGAGGTGCACGGCTGTGAAAAACAGGATCCAACTGCAGAACCTCAAAGGTTTGTCACCGAAACATTTTTTGCAGAAATCTCTAAATGAGTTGGACTGCAGCAGGTACGGAGAAACCAACGTGCCACAAATTCAATACATTAAAAAGGGGCAGTAGCTCCATTGTTAAATGTAAAAAAATATTATTTATCATTAATTTATGCATCATAATAATAAAAAATCCTAATTGAATTAAGTTACTTGAAAACGAAGCAAAAAGCAGTGATCATCTGTCTGAAAGGTCAGTTAACTGAGTTCACTATAAAGTTCACTATATTTTGTCGGAAGCATCCTGCTAACCAGTTAGCAACTTAGTGCTAGCAGGTTCCCAATGGGAAATTCCATTGGGACCAAGTAACTGATTGGTCCTTTGGATCCATTAAATTTTTTTTTTTCTTTACAAATTCTGTTTTACTAATTAAAAAAGGTGATAGCTTCAGTGGTATTGACATAGGATCCCAGCTTTCATCTGCTAAATGTTTTTTTTTCAAAACAAATAAAAAAAAGACTCTAATTTTTACAGCTGAATTTATCGGGTTTTCTTGAGTTCTAATTCAGATTTTAGAGAAAACGGTTATTTTAATTTAAATTAAGGCAAACATAAATTCTGAATTTATATTGACCTAATAAGATATATAATTTTAATTAAAGTCGTAGGGAAGCCGCTGTTCCAGCCGTTGCATTTCCAAATTCTCCCTAGTGGTGCCCGACTTTACACCAGTGAATAAAGTGAATGTGATTGGTCGATTATCAAGGGGGCGGGATTGTTGTGGTGGAAGGTTCGCAAGTACGTCTGGTTGTGGCCGGTTTGTCGGAAGCATCTTTCTAACCAGTTAGCAACTTAGTGCTAGCAGGTTCCCAATGGGAAATTCCATTGGGAGCAAGTAGCACTAAATTGGTGACTTAGAAACGACGCTGTCAAGGAACGCTATGGACAGCGGAAACATGCAAGAGGAGGAGAGTTTAGTGTCGGAGGTCGTGGATGAGTCTCCTCCGTCATCCATGTTTCATTTAGAGGAGGAAAGCGGGGACGAAGATGTTGTGGCAGAGGACGCCAGGGCGGCAGAAGCTTGGTTTGGTGTAGAAGGCTTCCAGCCGTACATGTTTGAGCCCTTGCCTCGCAACGCTGCCAGTTCTGTTAGCTCTACGCCTGCCGAAGACACAGACGTCCATCTCCGTGAACACTGGGACGCAACTCAATGGGAAAGGTGTTGGGATCCTGAGGCTTGCCCACCAGAGGGCGCCGAGGATCCTCTTCTGTTTTTATTTGTTTTATGTTAGGTCTGGGATTGCTGTTAGGATCTGGAGAGTCACCATCTGTCTCCAGCAGAGAGCGCTGTGGGTCTCCTGGGCTGGAGCCTCCAGCACACCTGAAGCTCATCAGCCCATCAGGAGACCTTCCTTCATAAGCAGCAGTCAGACCTTCCTTCGACGCCGCAGTGTTGACCAAGTTTGGTTAGCGAAACCTGAGCCTCTGTTAATTTATAGAATCCTAGTAGACTCTAGAGAGAAACTAGATTCTAACCTGCCTCTGTCTTCTCTGCCTCATAGGAAACCTGATCGAAGTCTGAAGCTCTGGATGAGCTTGTCTGGAAACCTGCCTGCCTGCCCAAGGAAGCCAAACCAGAAGACATCAGTCTGGATTCCTCCAACAGCTCTCAAGGAAGAGCTAGGAAACCAAGTCAAGGTCTGAAACTCACGAGTCAGAAGCTAGACGCTGCTGCCGCCGACTTCCCTGCTGAATCTACAGTCTCTGGACCCAACCGGTTCCCCCCCCTCTCTCAAAGGATCTGCCAGAACCTCATCTAGGTACATTCTGAATTAACACACTTGACAAGCCATCTCGCTGCCTGGCTAATCAAACTATCCATCTCTGCAGATGTCAGTGATTCCAGTCCCGGACCAGTACCAGAACCAGTTCATAACTACTCTGTGTGTTTTTCAATAAACTCTGTTAAACTTTTACTCAGCTTCCTGTGGTGTTCTGCATGTGGGTTCAGCCTCTTAAGCCTATCATGACAAAAGGAAATTATTCTGATTTCAACTTTTGCGTATATTAGCTGCGGCATATGAATCAAGATGCTAAGACCAAAAAAATGTGATTGACAGATGACTGTTGATATATGATTGGCCGAATTTAGGTGTTCAGGTTGACGTAGAACTAACTGGCCTGCAGAAGATAACGAAAAAAAAATTATTTTAAGAGAGGATTTAAAAAATATATATACATTTTCTTCATTTTGGGACAACATAGTCTGATAAATAATAAATTTATATACATGTTTAAGCCAGAATGATTTGACATTTAAATAGGACTTGCCTATGATTTTAAAACAGTGCGTGCACGAGGAGAATTGTGCTTGTGCACGCTCTATCTACGCGTCTCATAGGCGTTCCCTCTCAGGAGCGGGTGCAGGGTTGTGCATGTGCATTCTTTTGTTTTTTAAGTGTAGAGAGCGGCTCTTTTCAAAAATTACCAACAATCCTCCACAATTTAGCAGTAAGTTTATCTTTGACTCTAAAATAAGAAGATTTTAGAGTCTAATCTACCTGGACATAAAATACCAGAAAACTAAAATGTTTAATGTCCTGAAACATTTAAGGAAAACAGAAAACCCAGAAATCAAGCACTTAAGGAAATAAGTACTGAATAATAATAACAGGAATGTAAAATTACCCTGGAGCTTTGGTGAAAACCGATACGGTGTAAACTCCTACTTGTCTTGAGTCACGCACCATGAACGCTCCTTCTTTTCCCTGAAAGCAAAACATGAAGAGAGTTTTCTAACGTTTCTGGTTATTTCATCCCAGCTCCTCTCAGGATGACGTTAGACGTTCAATCAGAAGCAGATATTTCAGACAAACAGCAGAGCCATCGGCGGCAGGCAATTTGACATCGGAGGAAACTCTGTGGTTGTGAGATTTCTTTCATCTCCCTCTGTCATGTTGTCAGTTTGCAGGTGCATTATTTTGCAAAAGCAAGATGGCTGTAGGTGGTACAGTCACAACAAAAGTGCTTTCCCCCCCCCAAGCAAGAGCAACATGTTAATTATCATCAGTAGTCATTATTCAGAACATTTGTGACTCCTTTTTGTTGTATTATTCTTATCTTTTTTCTTTTTACCTCTTTCATTAACAACTCCTCTGCTTCCCATCTACTAATGTGTTTGTTGTACCATCTGCAAAATTAGACAGATTGCAAAAACTGGTTATTTAAGGGTCAAACAAGGATTTTTTATAGAAATGTACAAATAGATAGGAAATATAAACTCACTCGAATCGCTCAAAGTTTTTGCCATTCTTCTCCGCTACAAGAATGCTGGGCACAAACCCTGCATTTCTGAACAAGAAAGCAAAACAATAAAAAAGCAGTTAAATATTTTCAGTTGTTGAAAATGAATAAAAATAAAAGAAAAAGTCAGAAGTTTGCTGATGTATTGAGTCGTACCCCCTGTCATCCTGCACGGTCCACCAGTCTGAGTGGGAGCTGTTAATCAGCCGATACTCCTGATCTTTGTGAAGCGGCAGATCGTCGTCTCTGAGCGGCATGTAGTCTTGCAGAGCAATGACCATCTGATCTCCTAATTCACTCAGCCCCATCTACCAACCATAAGACAAGCTTAGCCACACTGGAAGAAATCCAGATCTAGATAAGCCATTTTTTTTCTTAAAATAAGTGCATTTTTTCTTGGATTAAAAGAGGGAAAATGTCTTATTTCAAGTGCATATTATCTAATTTTAATATTTTAAGAGTAAAAATACTCCATTGGCAAACTATCTCATTTACCTGCTCAAATTAAGGGTAAAAACACTTAAATTAAGACATTTTTTACTTATTTCCAGATCATTTTTTGCAGTGCACAGTTGCTTCGAGGAAAGGAGGATTTTTATAAAACGAGCAAAAACTTTAATTCTATAGATGACAGGTTTTTTAGAATCAGAATCAAGTTCATTACAAAGTAGGTTTGAACTTACAGGGAATTTCTTATTTGTTGCAGACAAATAAGAAATGTATACAGAATACAGAATCTACACTGGAAAAAATCGAAATCTAGATCAGTAATTTTTTCTTAAAATAAGTGCATTTGTTCTTGGATTTAGCAAAAAAAAAAAAAAGAGACGGTTTGCCAATGGAACAAGACAATTTACATTTGAAAATTTAAATAGGACAATTGGATTGTCTTATTTCAAGTGCATGTTATCTAATAGTCTCATTTTAGGAGTAAAGAAAACTAATTCCACTGGCAAACGATCTCATTTACCTACTCAAATTAAGGGTAAATACAGTTAATTTAAGAAATTTTACTTATTTCTAGATCGTTTTTCCAGTGTACAGTTTTATACAAAAAAAAAAAAAAATACCACAGACTGCTACTAAAGGTTATACTGCTGAACTTTTGCTCTGAACCTACAGGCAAGGCCTGGAAATCACATGATGCAGGTAATAAAAGGTAATTAGCTGAACAACATGCATACAAATCATTACTTTATAGAGTAAAAGATATTGCAAAATATGCTCAACTTATCAGTGGTTATATGAAAACCAGACTTAACGGTTGGGTGTATAAATAGCTGTTATGAATTCAATTAAAAGGAAAACAAACATGTTTTTTTTCACTATGATATCTCTGAAAAACTGAGAATGTTTGTAAGATAAGATTTAGAAAGCGATACCTCTGGATCTGGTAGTTGAGGAAGAGGCTTTTTAGACGCTGCAGAGACACAAAACATTTGAAATGAGGGAAGCGTCAGGAAAACACATTTGCATGAGCATTTTTTTTTCTTTTACACGTAAGAGTTTTTGACAAGATAATAAATATCTGTGAATTTTATGGTTGTTTGAAAAAGAGACAGATAAAAGAAATAATTCCTGTTTGTAACAAATCCACCAAAACAGGAGCAATGACCGTATTATACACTGGAAAAACGATCGAGAAATAAGTAAAAATATCTTAAATTAAGTGTATTTACCCTTAATTTGAGCAGGTAAATGAGATATTTATTATAATATATATATAATTTGCCAATGAAATTAGTATTTTTACTCTTAAAATTAAATACTTGAAATAAGACATGCAATTGTTTTTTCTTATTTTAAATTTTAAATTGTGTTGTTCAATTGGCATAATGTCTTTTATCTCCTCAATCCAAGAACAGATGCACTTATTTTAAGAAAAAAAGGAATTATCTAGATTTTGATTTTTTTTCCAGTGTATAAGCCAGTACTGCCATCATCCTCATCATCATCATCGTCATCATCATCGTCGTTGTCACAGATGGGTATTTACTAGTTACACTCAGTTACCTTTGCTTGTGTAGCTCTTTAACCAATAAGTACCTTTAGAAGTAGTCTCAGCCCTCTGTAAGTAAGCTTATCAAGCAGTTCTGTTCTCCAATAATGTTACCAAATACAAAATATTCACTATTTAAACTCAAACCCAGCAGAAACATAGAGTATTCTTTTTTTTTTTTTATTTACAAAATCTTTTTTTATTTTATCTGCTAAGACCTTTCTGAGTTTTACCATAAAATGTTTATATTTTCACTGGAGCTAGTTTACCCTGATCAATCATACCTAAATTATCTACTTTAAGAAATGGTTTCCTATGTTTTATGCTAAAAAAAATGGATTTAGAGAAGTGTTTCTTTCGCCTGTTCTTTTATTTGTATGAATAACTTTTTTAACCCTGAGAAAGAACAGTTTTGCACGTTTATTTGACTTTCTGTCTTTCAAGATCTTTTTAAATAGTAAAACAGATATTTAGTACTTGAATGGCCTTTTTTAAATCAGTTTTTACTCCAAACTGGAATAATTTCCGAAACAGCTGCTTATTATTTGGCCCTAGTAGAAATATGTTAAAGTCTTGCTACCTGAGAACAGCGTTGCAGTATTCTCCCCATATTGATGGGGAAAGTTTGATTGTTGAGGTTGAAAAACACACAATTACACAGAATCTGGTCTAAGTGAGGAAAATGGCAGCAGAAAAAAAGAGCGATGGCGTGGAAAAGGTTTTTTGTTTTATTCTTTGGCTCTAGGGTTCTTTATTTTAGTGTTGCACTATAGCGATACCAGTATCGGGCGGGGCCCCGATCCAGCACTAAAATCATGGTATCGTTATGGGCGAGTACCAACCAATAGGGTATAGATACCATTTTGAGAGCCAAAAGTTTATTCAACTATTGTCACCCATTCCAGGGAGGCAATAAAAAGTTCTACTGGATTCACTTTGTTTGAGTCTTTTTCCTGCTTCACAAAGGTAGGCAGCAGCTTGACATGAAGCCATGATGGCAATTATTTTACATCCAAGTAGTATGCAGTTCTTCATATATACAGACACATATCAATTTCAAACAGATGGTGTCGGTATCGGCTGATACACACAGACACAGATCTACTAAAAATAATAATGCAACGTCTTTTGGCATTCACTTAATCATATTTAGTCACTTTAACACAATTGTTTCATGTAAAACAATTGTGTTAAAGTAACAAACTATGATTAAATAAATGCCAGGAGCAGTTGCATAATCTTTTTCAGTCTAGCGTTTCCCCAGAATCAACAGATCTACTCCGATGCTTTCAAATGAAACGTCAAAGTTGCACCTGATGAGGAGCTCCTAATTTGCATACAAGTAGGTCTGAGCTTTGACTAGGCCATTGTTCATAGTCTTCAGCAGTTTCACAGCAGTGTTAAGTTCTCTGCAGGTTTCTTCAGGCCTGACCTGCATTTAGCTTTATCTATCTTCCACTAACCTCTGCAACATTAAAGGTTTGATTCTTCACGCCTTACAGTGCAACCATACGTACAGAGTGACCTCGAAAAGAGGGAGGATGCACAACAGACAGCAGTGAATGAATAGAACAGGATGATGTTTGACATTAGTCCTCGTTAGCTGCTGAAAGAACTTAATCAGGCTTCTGTAAATGTTCGTAGATAAAGACTTCAGACTACAGAAGCCACACAGTTATTAACCCTGTTTTCCTTTGAATGTAAGATGTTGTCTAAGATGGCGGATCATCTCACATTGAGAAACAGTTTAGTGTAAAGAGCAGTTTTTTAAAGTATGTTTGCTGATTTTCCTACACTGCGTGCGGTAAACTGTAAAGGTGACTTCCTATAACTTCTCTTCAGTTTCTCTCGCTTCTACAGAAGATGAATTAATGTAGATTCTCCCCTCAGAGCTGTAGCTCTATACATACTCAGAGTTTAGTAACAGCCTCCTGCATTGGAAAAAATCCAAATCTAGATAAGTTATTTGTTCTTCAAAATAAGTGCATTTGTTCTTGGATTGAGGAGGTGAAAGAGACACTTTGCCAATGGAACAAGATAATTTACATTTAAAATAAGAAAACACGAGTGAATTGTCTTATTTCAAGTGCATATTATCTGATTATCTAATTTTAAGAGTAAAATATTCATTCCATTGGCAAATTATCTCATTTACCAACTCACATTAAGGGTAAATATACTTAATTTAAGACATTTTTACTTATTTCTAGATGGTTTTTCCAGTATAAATGCATCTTTGATAACGGACCTTCTTCACTGCAAAAAAATCTAAATCTAGATAATTCATTTTTTCTTAAAATAAGTGCATTTGTTCTTGAATTGAGGAGATAAAAGAGTCATGTTGCCAATGGAACAAGAAAATTAAAATTTAAAATAAGAAAACACAATTGCATTGTCTTATTTCTAGTGCATATTATCTAATTATCTTATTTAAAGAGTAAAATTACTCATTCCATTGGCAAACTATCTCATTTACCTACTCAAATCAAGGGTAAATACACTTAATTTAAGAAATTTTTACTTATTTCTAGATTTTTTTTCCAGTGTTGGACTTTTTCTGTTTCTTCATCTTATTAGTTTAGCACTTCATTGGAAAAATTATCTAGAAATAAGTAAAAATGTCTTAAATTAAGTGTATTTAGCCTCAATTTAAGCAGGTAAATGAGATAGTTTACCAATGGAATGAGCATTTTTACTCTTAAAGTAAGGAAATAAGATAATATAGACTTGAAATAAGACAATAAAAGAGTTTTAATCTTGTTTTAAATGTAAATTGTCTCGTTCCATTGGCAAAGTGTCTCACTTACCTCCTCAATTCAGGTTATTTTAAGAAAAAAATGTGTTGTCTAGATTTCGATTTTTTCCAGTGTATCCTAAAGTTACTGATTAATTATCTATTAATGCGCTTATTTTAAATAATCCAGGCCTAGGTTATAATGAGATTAGCCCTAAATGAGGGGAAATAAAGAACAAATACGAACCGTAACCCACAGGGTCGTAGAGCTGGCAACCTGTTGCCAGTTTCTCACTTTGTTGGCAGCATTTCCATTTTCCGTCCATCCAGAAGTTTGGGTGGAACTTTGTAACCAAATTGTTGTGCTTTGTTTCTGCATTAAGTAAAAACCAAACAACGTTAGGAAGGTAATCCAACCCTGATGGAGTTGTAGCATTAAATACTGTTTCTATAATTGGATTTTTCATCTTTACAAACATAGATTACCCTCTTTGAGAGCCCGGACCCATCTCTGACGGCAGTCATTGTCTGGGGCAAAGATGTAGAGGTAATAACTGTCGTGGAAAACCTGCAACAATATTAGGCGTTCTTTATTAATGCATATAATGGATATTATTCTAGTATGGCATATTTATGGGAATTGATAGCTTTACCTGAAACGGGTATTTGTAGCTGCAGGGTATAGGGGCGTCACTCACAACAATCTCCACACATTTAATCCTGGACAGTTGGATGCAGCCTTTCAGCATGGGCTTTTTCTGCAAACACAATCCTCTACATTACAGGCATACCATAGCAATGATTCAAGATATTACATATAAATCTAAAAAAACAAAACAGAGTACATTGCAAAAAAATTGCAATGTAATTAAGTACTTTTTTTCTTAAAATATGTGCATTTTTCTTGAATTGAGGAGGTAAGTGAGACACTTACCAATGGAACAAGACAATTTACATTTAAAATAATTTAAAATATGTCTTATTTCAAGTGCACATTACCAAATTATCTTATTTTAAGAGTAAAAAGTACTAATTCCAGTGGCAGATCATCGTATCTACCTTCTCAAATTAAGGGTCAATACACTTAATTTACTTATTTCTAAATTGTTTTTGCAGTGTAAGGACTTACCCCCGGACGACGCTCAGAGTACTTTAGATCTTGAGTGTCTAAAACGAAGAACCTCTCTTTGTAGTTACTTGGCGATGTTCTTTTCTTTTGTTGAGATTTTTTGATCATGGTAGCCTTCAGAATCACCCTGGGGAACATGGCGAAAGCCTCGAAGAACACCGTTGGCAGCAGTGGACGGTTTTATCATGGGTTAGAGTTTCAGCAACAGGAAAAAAAGAAAAAAAAGTTGTGGATGATAACTTTATAGATGCACGGAGCTTCCGGCATGAAGCTGCTGCACTCAGTTAACCACATCCTCACGGCAGCAGATTGTGCAAAAAAAACACACAGTTGTGCATGCAGGTTTACACACTTAAGTGCACATGCACTTTCACTCTCTCACTAGCAGTGTTGCAGGGTAATGATATGTTAAAATGCAGCACAGCATGGGGTTATTTTAGATGGACTTTCATAGATAGGTTTCCACCTAAAAGAAGGATGGTGACGATGATGCAACAACACTGCGAAAACCATCTAGAAATAAGTAAAAATTTCTTCAATTAAGTGTATTCACCCTTAATTTGAGTAGGTAAATGAGATAGTTTGCCAATGGAATGAGTAATTTTACTCTTGAAATAAGATAATGCAATTGTGTTTTCTTATTTTAAGTGTAAATTGTCTTGTTCCATTGGCAAAATAACTCTTTTACCTCCTCAATCCATTAACAATGCACTTATTTTAAGAAAAAATTACTTATCTAGATTTAAATTTTTTGCAGTGAGGGGTTTGTGTAAAATACATGTTTTACTTTTCTGAAAAAAATATACAGACATTTGAAATCCAGTTTTAAAAAATAAGCAATAAAAATAAGGAAACAGTCTTTTTTTTAGTAAAATGCATAAGGCTGCAGCAGGTCTACTGCTTGATTTGAATACTGGAAAGTCAAAATAATCTAAAACCCAAATAAACGATTTCCACTCACTTCTTTCCGTGCAACAGTTCACTTTTTGAATGTGAAATAGATACAAGTGAGCTGAAATCTTTGGTAAAACGTGTCAAAAGATAAGTAAAGTTTTCATTTTCACATCTTTCCAGCACTGTGACTCAGCATTTTGAAGGAGGTTTGCTGTTTAAATCACAGACATTCAGTTTGGATTCCCTCTGACGGCAGCAGTAAATGTTAACAGGATTAAACGAAGCAAAAGAAAAAAGATTCGTTGTAGTTTCTGAGGGATCTGAAGAAGTTTTAGAATATTTGGAACCAGTCGTTCTCCTGGTTGGAGATAAAATGAAGAAAAATCACACTCAGCTCAAGAGGCGTCAAGAAACAAATACTTCCTTACTTTACTTAAATAGAAATTTTGTCAATATACTTTAATGGAGTAATTGCTTTTTTAGACAACTTTCTACTTCTAGTCTTTAATTTTATTTATTTTTTTATTATCTCTACTTTTTCTACTCCTTACATTTAAAAATAGACTCATTAGTTTTGCTTCATTTGAGCTAATTTCCATTATGGCTCATTGGTATTTGAAAAAAAATGAAAACCATTAAAATAATTAGTTTCACGCAGAGAATTCATTTCTTTGCCGTTGGATTCAGTGATGCACCAAAATAAAAAGTATTTCAAGATGATATAAAGTTAAATGTAACAGTTTTATCATTGATTATAAAAATAAGAAAATGAAGTTTAAGGAATTTATCATCCAGAATTGTAGAAAAAATGTCCTTTATTACAGTTTCGCTTTTATACTTTACGTCGGAGGTCTTCAACAGGGGGTCCACGACCCCTAGGGGGTCCAACGAGGTACTTCATGGAGGTCGCGAAAGTTTTGGTTGATTAGACTTTTTTTTTTTATATCCTCCCCGCTCCATCTCACCATCAGTTTGGTGTCCTTGGCCTGGAAAACCTTGAAGACCCCTGCTTTAAGTTGTTTTAAAAATGATACTTTTACACTTTTCCTGGAATAAAAAGCTTAAGTTGATCCTCTAACTTCTACAAAAGTGTTTTTATAAACAGCAGGATTTATACTTCTACTGGAGTAACAAACATTAATACTTTAGATATCTCTGTTCAGCTCCAGCCTTCCAGCTAACCTGCCCTTATAAGCAGATCAGCAGATGCTAAAAGTCTAAAAACCTGAACATATTTTCATACCTACAGCAGGATCCTGTTACTTTCTGTCTATTAAAGCCAAAAAACACCCAGATTTGATTTGCATTGTAGGAGTGCGAGGAGGAAACCTGCATTTTCTAAAGATTGCAGCGTTGCTCTATATGCTGCATATTATCGCTGAATGAGTAGTGAGTAATGAAGGCAATGGTGAGCATATAGTGAACCTATATAGGCAGATTGAAACTTTTTAAAAACATTTGTCTTGACTGATCAATATCTACCTGAAATGTTCATGTCAGATTCAACACAAACTTTTAGTCTGTGAAGCAGGAACCAAAACACAGGACAGTATTTTATAAGAACCGCCTGTGGTTCTGCACTGAAGGAAGTGAAAATTCCACGTTATTTTAGTTTAGTTCAAAGTTAAATTGTTTAAATTGAAACGAGTATCTCTGGCAATTTTTTTTTACTTTTACTTTATCTGTATTCAAAGTAAAATAATTTACAAAAAAAAAAAACAACAACAAACAAATGAAATAATTAATTGCTCAAATATCTACTTGAAGTCATAATATGGTATTGTTGCATGACCACATTACTGGCTGACTGTTTGATGGTGGGTGTGGCCAATGATTTAACAGTATGAGCAAATGTACAGTTTCTATGTGCTTTAATTGTTTATTCTCCTTTATGCTGAACAGTAACATGTTTTAATCAGGATTCTTCCTTCTTGTTGAGTTTTTAAGTGTGTTTAAGTTTCTTTTTTTTTTGTTTTCAGTTAAACTTTGATTTATGTCTGTCATGGTCTTGGTTCTGTTGTGCTTTAACTGGATCCTTTTTTCTAGTTTTATTGGTTTAATTCCTATTTTGTTGTAGTTTCTAGATTTATATTAGTTCCCAGGTTTTTCTGTTGTCTTCTGTTGCCCTCTTGTGTGCGTTCCTTTCCCCTTGGCTCCCTCATTATCTCCTCTCACATCTGCATATATGGAGAGCATATATGGCTGACCTGCCTTTGTCTCAGTCAGCCATATATGCTCTCCCTCTGCTGTCACTCTTGGTTGGTTCCTTGTCTTTGCTCTCTTCTCATGCAGTTGTCTACCCACCCCATCTCTCCCTGGCTCCTCATGTTTGGTTTTCCCAGATGTCTCCATAGTTCTGGTTTGATTTACATTATTAGTTGGATTTTTGGATGCCTGCCTTTTGTTACTGTTTCTCTCCATTAAACTGCAAGAAGTCTCCTCATCCTCTTTGCCTCTGCGTTTGCGTCCTCAAACCTCAACCAAACCCTGAAAATGTCATTCTGAGTTTTCTAGATCATTGGTGTCTTTTCCATTTTGTGTCATTCTACTTGTTTTGTAGTTTCATTTAAGCAATGCATTTTTTGAGTTACTCTCTGTCGCCCCCTTGTGCCAGTCTCATCTCCCTAGCTCCCTTCTAGTCGCTTCTATCCACAGCTTCTCGTATTGATGGTGAGATGAAGCATCCACACAGTTCATGAAGCTTCGTGTAAACATGTCACCACCTACTGGTAGATAGCAGAACTACACTTAGTAATATAATCTGTGATTTTTTGCAGTTGTTTTACCCATTTAAGTTCCTTTGAAATTGTTAATGACTGGTCTGTATAATAAAATCTTTTGTAAGTTTTTTTGTTTAAAATGTCTTAGAGGAGAAAAATCATTTAAGGTTCACTGTTTTTCTGCCATTTTAGTAAAATAAGCTCAAGCGGACAGTGAAAGTGTGCAAACTGGGAAATGATGAGCAAAAAGGAAGGTCATTTTTTTCCACAGTTTTTGGTTTTAATCTGGTTGGAAGTTAAGTGTTCAACCAATCTTTTGGTTAAACGAACCAATCTAACTTTGGCAGTGTGTCTACCCAATCTATGTTTGTACTAGAGCAAACCAATACAAATTAGTCACATTAGCCAAAATACTTGTTGAGTTTTATCGCAACTTTCAAAAGTCTGAGATGGGTCTTGAACCATCAACCTAAGGAACAGGAATCCATCTATTACAGCTGATGCCGCTAGAAAAATAACAGTTCTTCAGAAAGCAATACAACTTAATACCTATTACATTTGTAACAAGTGGCTTGCTAAAAGTTTGATCATTACATTGTTTGATCTCACCAAACTAGTTTTAAGCAACTAGATTGGTTGGAAAAACAACCAATCTATTCTTAGAATCTATCCAAACTCTGTCCAACTCTCCACCAAACTCCCACATCTTGACTGAACGCTGAGGCTGTTTAAATGCCGGCCGAAGTACCAGGTGAGCTGAACCACTTCCTAAATCGGTCACGTGGTATGGCGGGTGGCGAGGCTTCGGACGTCATCTATTTTGGCTCCTCCCCCAAATGAAGTAAGTACCGATCTCCTTGATACACACCTTGTGGAAACGTCCCCTCCGGTACTCGACACACGCCTCAAAGCCTCTGGTCATCTCATAACATCACTACCTGCTCCCTATCAAATGATTAATTCAATTCAGTTTATTTCTACTATAGCATCAATTTACCAAACATGTCATCTCAAGGCACTTTACAGTTCACCAGATCATCCAGATCATTATTTAATATCCACCTATACCTATTTATTTCTACTAATATATAATCAGCCTGTATGACACGATTACATAAAACACAAAATTATAAAATGATTAAGACTGTATAATATTCATGTAAGAGTTTTTACATACCCACAAATGTATAACTATAACGGTAAGTTGATATATTTATTCATTTATGGTCAAAACACACCTTTCTGTTTGGCTTTTAACACCTAGCCAGACAGTGGGCTTTATTTTAATTTTTATCTTGTTATGACTTTATTCTCAAAATTTTACCACTTTATTCTCGTAATGTTACGACTTTATTCCCGTAATTTTATGACTTTATTCTCATATTGTTACGACTTTATTTTCGTAATTTTACGTCTTTATTCTCGTAATGTTACGACTTTATTCCCATAATTTTACGACTTTATTTTCGCAATGTTACTTTATTCTCATAATTTTATAACTTTATTCTCGTAATTTTATGACTTTATTCTCGTAACTTTATGACTTTATTCTCGTATTGTAACTTTATTTCATAATGTTACGACTTTATTCCTGTAATTTTACGACTTTATTCTCGTAATGTTACGACTTTATTCCCATAATTTGAAGACTTTATTCTCGCAATGTTACGACTTTATTCTCATAATTTTACGACTTTATTCTCGTAATTTTATGACTTTATTCTCGTATTGTAATGACTTTATTATCGTATTGTAATGACTTTATTCTCGTATTGTTATGACTTTATTCTCAAAATTTTACGACTTTATTCTGGTAATGTTACGACTTTATTCTCATAATTTTACGACTTTATTCTCGTAATTTTATGACTTTATTCTCGTATTGTACCGACTTTATTCTCGTATTGTTATGACTTTATTCTCAAAATTTTACGACTTTATTCTTGTAATGTTACGACTTTATTCTCATAATTTTACAACTTTATTCTCGTAATTTTATAACTTTATTCTCGTATTGTAGCAACTTTATTCTCATATTGTTATGACTTTATTCTCAAAATTTTACGACTTTATTCTGGTAATGTTACGACTTTATTCTGATAATTTTATGACTTTATTCTTGTATTGTACCGACTTTATTCTCGTATTGTTATGAATTTATTCTCAAAATTTTACAACTTTATTCTCGTAATTTTATAACTTTATTATGGTATTGTAACAACTTTATTCTCATATTGTTATGACTTTATTCTCAAAATTTTACGACTTTATTCCTGTAATTTTATGACTTTATTCCCGTAATGTTACGACTTCACTCTTAAAATTGAAAAAAAAAATCTCTAGCCTGGCCCTAGTACTCTGTCGTATAACAGAGATAAAGATTAATTTTTTTTTTCCATATACATACATGTATATGGTATCTTCCCATACTCATGACAATATTGACCATGTCAGATTTATCCTTCACAATGTCATTCTTGTATGTTAATATTTGATTTATATCAGGTGTTATAATTTCTATTTTGTTACGTAACCAGTTAAGCAGGTTCTGACAAAAGTGACCCGTGACTCTACACGAATAGATGTTCAATAGTTTCAGGTTCTTTAAGGAAAAAAACACAGGCATCGACCTCAAATCCAAATATTTTCTTAAGAGTTTCTGCTATTAGATAATAACTATTCATAATTTTATATTATACTTCTTTTACTTTTGGTGGAATTGGCCATTTTAAATATTTGAATAATTTTCCTTAGATGCCATGTTTTGTTTCTATTAATGTTGTTGTATTGTTCTTCCGGTAAAATCCAGGGCAGGATTCTTCTTCTTCTATTAGTTTGATGGCAGATTGCAACCTTGACATTTAGGTGCATACCGCCACCTACTATATGTAGCATGAGCCATATCAATACGATTATAAAAAAAAATAAAAAAAAATTTAATATAGGCCTATATATATATATATATATATATATATATATATATATATATACATATATATATATACATATATATATATATATATATATATACATATACATATATATATACATATATATATATATATATACATATACATATACATATATATATACATATAAATATATATATATACATATATATATATATATATATATATATATATATATATATATATATATATATATATATATATATATATATAGGGACAAAACAGGGAAACAACGCGTAATCTTCTATGAGGTTCAAGAAACACTTATACGTATTAACAATTACGAATTAATTATAAACTATTTTTTAAGGTCCATTCCTCCATAGCTTGTAAATTTCGTCTGGTTTTAGTGTCGTTAATGAAAATAATTTTTATTCTCGTAATATTTTTATTTTCTGGAAATAATTCTTGTGCGTCATCGACTCGTCATCGTCACGGGAAAAAGGGGCGTTAATGACATATTTTCGTCATCGTCATGATTGATGAAATTAACACACATACATACATATACCCATATCTATATATACAATCTCTATGCTTTTATATCAATCTCTCTCTCTCTATTTATATACATATATATACCTACAGATTTAAAATCTTATTAAATAATCCTATACTCTTAAGATGCTTCATAAAATCTGTCTGTATTTTCTTTATCTCTTCTCCTGTTGTTCCTATTAATCCTTCCAGATTCCACCCCCTTCCTATATGTCTTGTCTTTTGTTTTTCCAGGGCGGGATCTTTTTTCTTTTTTTTTTTTAGCCATGAACCAATCAGTGATTTGGAAGCTATGACGTGTGGCCTTCAGCCAATAGGCTGGGAACTGAGAGGCGCTTGTCGTCATTTCCGCTAGCGGCTGGGCAGCTCAGCTAGCTCGGAGCTAATGATTGTAAAATACTAAATGTAATTTCAAATCTTTACTCATCTCTCACACTAGTAGAAAAAGACGTCCCCAAGGTGCGTAGAAATCTATTTCCCTTTACGTTCGTGAGCAGCGAAGCTTTATTTAACTGTAATTATATTATTTAGCAGCGACCAAATGTTTAGCGGTGCGGCTAATGTTAGCATCCATTCGGAACTTAAGTAAAAGCTTCATAAAAACAAAGAATAAACAATACGGTTATCTTATCTTTGTTAAAATGTTTTGAAAAATGAAGATTGTGTTGTTTGTTTTGGTTATGACGTTTAAATCAGTGTGTTTGAATAGATTCAGAATAATATTTATTCCTCTACATTTAAATGTACCTTATGTTGCCTAATGTTGACAAAACTGCTGACAAAAAATCAGTAATTATTACCAGAACTTGATTTCTTCTGAAGCTATAAGGAGAATTTGTATGAAGCTGGTTGTGACGTTATTTAGGATATTTTCTAAACAATGAAATCAGTTTAAAAAGATAAAGGGGAAAAGGAACAGATCTCCTTACAATGAAATAGAGGTAATCAGTTAGTTATTATAAATAAAATGATGTGTGGGTTTTTGATGAGTCCCTTTATATGGTCACCCATAAATAAAACTAGTCTTTTTTAAGCTACCTTGATAGTTAATTCAGTTTTATGAGCTATTATATTCAGGTCTTTAATAAACTGGTGGCCTGTTCAGGGTTTATGTTGCCTAATGACAGATATAGATGGCTACCAATGAAAAAAACAATCATAAATAGAGAAATGGATGGATGAATACTGTAATAATGTTAGATTATTAAACAAGCAGCATCATGAAGACTGAATTGAGCACACAGCAGACGTGTGGAAAATAGCTGCTCTCAGATGAGACAAAAAAATATATTGTTTTATTTTTATAGTAAGTTTAGATCACAAAATATAAACATTTTTTTCATGTAAAAACATGCCGTATTGCTTAATCATAATTTATCTGTTTCTGGAAGAAAAGTCATGTAATTTGGTGAATAATTAAATGCAGACTTTAAAATGCACCATTTGCTGAACGGAAAAGTCTACTTAGAGCATTAATTTATGCAAAGCTGCACAAAAAAAAACAAAAAATCCCATCTAGCAAAAAGTTAAGTCTGTAAATGTGCTTTATCCAGAACTTCTCAGGCAGCTTAGCTTTAGTTATTTGCAATTTTATTAATTACAAAAAAAACAATAAATATCTACTATTGTGTTCCTATTTTAATTAAAAACAAACTTTTAAATTTAGACAAACAGAGACATAACATAGCTAGAAAAATAATCTTCAAACACCCCAAGTTCCAAAAACTCATTTCAGGGAGATGCTTATCGAACCTCCCCCCGCTGTAGAAACCCGACCTGAAACGTGCCCCATACATACGCACATCCGCTCTCTCTTGTACCTTTGCAATTGCAATAGTTTTAATCCGCACTTGATGCAAGAATTATTATATTGCCTGCATGCTCTCACTCGCATTAGAAAAACACCACCTCTCACAGTCTAAAATCCGGAACAAATTAATTCGACTCGCGGGCATCCATGAACAAACATCTATGTCAGGGAGACTCTAGGAACTTCCGGGAGACTTGGGATGTCTGCATCTTTGTCAGTGAAGCTGAGTGCTCCCAAATCTCTGCCTCCATGGTGCCCATCTACATTAAGATGCAAAATTCTGAGATTAAAGTCAGAAATCTGACTTTTTCCCCTTATTAAACTGAAATAATGTTTAAAAATCAGTTAACTTTTTTTTTTTTTTTTTAGTGGCCCTGATCCTCTTCTGTAAAAAACTTACTGGAGTTCTACTTAAAGAAAAAATGGTTAATGCTTCTAAGTGAAATTGATTATGAGGTGTGTTTCCTAATTAATAGCTGTCCTCTTTACGGGTTGTTTGCTCAGGTTTGCATCATGGGTGAACCGCAGCAGGTCAGCGCCCTGCCGCCGCCTCCGACACAGTACATCAAAGAGTACACCGATGAAAACATCCGCAAAGGGCTGGCCCCCAAGCCCCCTCCACCCATCAGAGACAGTTACATGATGTTTGGCAACCAGTTCCAGTGCGACGACCTTATCATCCGTCCTCTGGAGAGCCAGGGCATCGAGAGGCTTCATCCCATGCAGTTCGACCACAAGCAGCAGCTCAAGAAGCTCAACATGTCCATTCTGGTGAACTTTCTGGACCTGCTGGACATTCTTATCAAAAGTCCCGGCAGCATAAAGCGGGAAGAGAAGCTGGAGGACATTAAGCTTCTGTTCGTCCACATGCACCACCTGATAAACGAGTACAGGCCTCACCAAGCTAGAGAGACGCTGAGGGTGATGATGGAGGTGCAGAAGAGGCAGAGGCTGGAAACGGCAGAGAGGTTTCAGAAACATCTGGAGAGGGTGGTGGAGATGATCCAGGGATGCCTGGCTTCCTTACCCGACGACTTGCCTCAATCAGAGAGTCCAGATCTGGTCAGCAGTGGGACTAAGGCGGGTTCTGCTGGACCTAGTTTTGGTTCTGGACAGACCCTGCTGCTGAAAACGGAACCGATGGATGTGGAGGAAACGGGTTCCAGCTGCATGGCAGCAGCTGCGCCGGATAAAAACGTTAGCGCTTCGAAAAAGGACAAAGTTTGGGACAAGGACGCTGCCATGTGTAGCATCATTGATGAAATCGCTTAAAGTGGATCATGTTTTCCTTTTGCACCCCTGGATCATATGTTTAATTATCTCTGGTGTGGAATGTGTTTACTTGCAAATAGAATCTATAAACAGTCATATTAGGTTTCTATAAATCTGTGTAGATATATGAACATATTAGAATTCATTGTTGTTTTTTTCCATGATGCTCAATAAAGGATTTTTCCAATTGCAGTTCAGACTCATTACAGCATTTTGATACAGAGTCCCACATAAAAGCAAATTAGCTTTTGATTGCGCATCTTTGCCACAATGAAAGTCAGTGAAGGATCAGTGTGTGCAGGTCTCTCCCATTGATTGGTTCAAAAGCATTTTATTTTTTCTGCTTCTGTCTCCTTGAACCCCAGTCGGCCTCAGCAGATGGCCGCTCACACCGAGCATGGTTCTGTTGGAGGTTTCTTCCTGTTTAAAGGGAGTTTTTCCTCTCCACTGTCGCTACAAGCACGCCTAATGGCTGCTTATCCTATCCCGTGTCGCAGTGAGTTTGTCGCAGATATTTTGAATTTATGCCCAATATTGAAGCGTGGTCTGCACTGTTATAGCAGAGGGCCAATCAGGAACTAGCTGTGGGTCTAGATACGGCCGAGGCGGTGAGGAAGTGGGGGGCAAGTTTGTCCAACAACGGAGGGACATGAGGGCCAAAAAGAGCGGGGATCAAGTTGGAAAAAGGGACCCAGCGTTCTCGCGCACCTCGCTCTTCTAGCTGGTCTATCTTCACCAGTCGTTTTCCCCGATGGCGAAACAAGCCGGTAAGAAACCAAACAGGAAATCCGCCTAGTGTAGAGCGGATGTAGATTTGACCAATCAGAGGCCTCCTGTCTGCGCTCACCTACAATTTTGGAGAGGTGCAGCAGAGTGCACTGCAAAAACGATCTAATATAAGTAAAAATATCTTAAATTAAGTGTATTTACCCTTAATTTGAGCAGGTAAATGAGATGATTTGCCAATGGAATTAGTATTTTTACTCTTAAAATAAGATAATTAGATAATATGCACTTGAAATAAGACAATATAATTGTTTTTTCTTATTTTAAATGTAAATTCTCTTGTTTCATTGGCAAAGTGTCTCCCTTACCTCCTTAATTCAAGAAAAATTGCACTTATTTTAAGAAAAAAAATGACTTATTGAGATTTAAATTTTTTGCAGCGTGTCTGCGGAAGGGGCGGGGCATATCTGCGTTGGTTTCTGAGTAGAAATCAGCCTTGGATGTGAGGGATTGCCTTCCAGTCAATGAGTCGATGCAATCAACTGGTTTTCCTCAGATAGAAAACTTTTTATCAATCTGACTGGATGATCTGAACTGGAAAGTGCCCTGAGATGACGTGTTGTGAATTGGCGCTATAGAAAAAAACTGAATTGAATTCTGTTAAGAAATTAAGTTTCCTTCGCCATAAAGGGTTACATTTTTGCATCTGAGGCGGATGGGAGCATATAAGCAAGATCTATGAGGGTGAATCTGTTCTAGCGCTTCTGCAGAAAATGCAGCCCTGCAAATGAGTAACAATGACAGAGGAAGTTATTTTTGGCTTCGCAATACAGGAAAAATCTGGCAAAGGGGTCAAAAGTACATAGAGAAACTGACTTTTAAGTTAAATTTGAAATATTTAAAGCTTGTTTTAGTGAAAAAGTTGGTCAGAAATGGATCAATCTGATGAAATTAAAGCAATATTAAACATTGGGAAGCTGGTATTTAAACTCTTTGGTGCATTAAGTGAGCAAAGAAGAATCTATGTATTGCTAACATTAATGTCATTAATATGTTTAGGATGAAGTAATAAATAGTTTTAAAGGCTCACATGATGTAACTCTGCATCTAATGTGAGAACTTTGGTTAAAAAATACATCTTCTGGCTACTAAATGGAAATCACAATAGGTTAAAATCTATTTCTACAAAAAGCTAGAAAATAATAAAAGTTCTGACTTCTGAAGCATCTCTGTTATTTATTATTATTGTAATTTTTTCAAATAGCCGGTGCTAACAAACAAACACACACACACATACACAAACAACAGCATAAAACGGAAATATCCGTTTTTATTTGACAAATTTTTGCACAAAAAAAGCAAAACAAAGATTTTGAGTTTATTCCCACTTTATTCAATGAAGACATTTTAGATGCATGAAGCTGGTGCTGAACTGGAGAGCTCCTTCAGTGACAGACTGCTGCACCTTAAATGCACCAGGGAGCGTTATCACAGATCCTTCCTCCCAGCAGCTGGAAGACTCTAGAAACACCACTGTTCCCAACAACCTCAATCAGTTCTTTCATTCTTGCTGATTCTGCTCAGTTTCTACCTTAGTCAGTTAAATAACCTGCTGCTGTCATTCTGCACATCTCTGATGTCGCTGCTATTTTCAAACATCCATTACTGTAAAAATGTCCACAGCTGTTTATTGGTTATTTATTGTCCAGTTGCAGTTTTATATTGTCAAAACACTTTACAGTGCAGTATTTTATTGTGGAACACTCTGGAGAATACAGAACTGCAACGTTTGGAACAGCTGCTTCCCTATAACTTTAATACTTAAAGAAATTCTAATGATGATCTGCGCTGGAACAGACTTGGTTACTGATAGGTCCTTTGGATCTATTTCAGTTTTTTTCTTTATAAATTTTGTTTTACTAATTATTTAAAAACAAAAAAGTGATAGCTTCATTGGTATTGAGATAGGATCCCAGTGTTTTTTCAAAACAAGTAAAAAATACTCTGAATTTATCAGTTTTTCTTGAGTTGTAATTTAGATGTTATTGAATAAGGTTATTTTAACATAATTTAAGTCAAAAATAAGTAAAATTCCTAAATTTTGAATGTATATTGACCTAATAAGATATAGAATTTTAATTAAAATCGTAGGGAATCGGCCGTTCCAACCGTTGCATTTTCAAATGCTCCCGAGTGGTGCCCGACTTTACACCAGTGAATAAAGTGAACGTGATTGGTCAATTATCAAGGGGGAAGGGATCGTTGTGGTGGAAGGTTTGTTGGAAGCATCTTGCTAACCAGTTAGCATCTTAGTGCTAGCAGGTTCCCAATGGGAAATTCCATTGGGACCAAGTAGCACTAAATTGGTGACTTAGAAACGACGCTGTCAAGGAACGCTATGGACAGAGGAAACATGCAAGAGGAGGAGAGTTTAGTGTCGGAGGTCGTGGATGAGTCTCCTCCGTCATCCATTTTTTATTTAGAGGAGGAAAGCGGGGGCGAAGATGTCGTGGAAGAGGACGCCAGGGCGGCAGAAGCTTGGTTTGGTGTAGAAGGCTTCCAGCCGTACATGTTTGAGCCCTTGCCTCGCAACGCTGCCAGTTCTGTTAGCTCTACGCCTGCCGAAGACACAGACGTCCATTAGAGTCCTGCAACGGGTCGGGTACCCGACGGGTCACACAACACTGGGATGCAACTCAATGGGAAAGGAAAGGATTCTGATTTCAACCGTTGCGTATATTAGCTGCAACATATGAATCAAGATGCTATGACTGAATAAATTTGATTGACAGATGACCATTGATATACAACTGGCCGAATTTAGGTGTTCATGCTGACGTATAACTAACTGGCCTGCAGAAGAAAATGAAAAAAATAAAACAAACAGATTTTAAGACAGGATTTTTTTTTTAAATAGAAGTTTTGTAACTTTTGGGAAAATATGGTTTAAATATGAATTCCCCACGACTTTAAATTAAGTCAAAAATATGTAAAATTCATAAATTCTGAATATATATTGACCTAATAAGACGAACAATTTTAAATAAACCTAATAAAATAGAAATTTCACTTCATGCATTTATCTATATATATTTGAATCTCTTGCCCTGTTTTTTTTTTATTATTATTTCATGCTTTTCTGTTCCCCCATGAAAACACGCTGGCCCCCTCCTGGCCCTCTGGTGCACTTGGTTTAGAACCGCCACTGGAAATAGAGCTAACTTGAACAGTTTATTGTCTCTGTCTGCTCTCCTGGAGGGAGGGAACTAAGTCCCATCTCTGCAGATCTAATGGTTATTGCAGATCTAATGGTTATAGCTCTACAAGCAAAGCACATTCACATAGATGTTTTTCTCTTTTCAATAAAGATTTATTCAATCTTCAGGGTTCAAAGCAGTTTGTTTCAGCCAGGATGAGCCACCACGCCCCCTGGATGTCATGATCCTCGGTTGGGATTCCCTTCACTGCCAAGTTTATGGATCAACGCTAAATATTTTCCATTTAAGAAAACCAGATATTGCTCTAAATGCGATACTCTAATTTTATATAATAGATGTTTACAGTATAGCGAATTAAAAAGGACTTTAGTCGCAAGAAAAAGGGGTTATGAAACACGGGATCCTTGGGTTTCACAACAGGGCTGACAGCGGCTCCTCTCCACCAATCACAGAGCCCGCCGCCGCGTCACGTGACTCTTTATTTATGTAACGTAATGGGGTTACATAGTAACTGAGCTTCGTGGCTTCGGAAACGTCGCTCCAGAGGTTATAAACGGACAGAGACACCTGATTAGAGGGGAAACAAACATCAATGTGCGCTTTGATCGGTTCCGCTGGAGCGCAGTTCGGTGCGGAGCGCGCGGCTTGGAGCGCACAGACCGACGGCTGCGCGTCACTCAGTACGTTTAAAGTGTCCGAGGAAGGAAAGATGCTGCTGGATCCGAACCAAAGACTATCTAAAGGCTCCAAAAGACAATGTGAATGAAAAGCTTTGGATCTAGGAGTGAAGGTGAGCTTTAGGAGGGAGGCGCAGCAACCGATCAGCCGCCGCTCATCGGTATGTTACTGGAAAGCTTTGTGTAATAATAACCCCCCATCCTCTCCTTCTGGGTTCACTTTGACGTTAGAAGCTGAAAAGTCCCCCCCCCCTTGCAGCCTGTTTCTTAACGCCTGGTTGTGGTGATGGATCTGATGGAGTGTCCGCACTGCCTCTTCCCGATCTGCGAGCCGGTGACCGTGCCGTGCGGTCACACGTTCTGCCGGAGGTGCGCGGCGGGTTCCCTCCCCTCCAAATGCCCGCTGTGCAAAGAGAGGCTGAAGCAGAAGGAGGTGAGGAGCACCAAGAACAACGTTCTGCTCATCGGGATCGCTGAGAAGTGTTGGCCCCAAGAGACCAGGATGAAGGGCCAAATCCAGGAGAAGCTGAGAGCCAGCGAGTTCACGGAAGCTTTACGCATGGCCACCGAGGCGCTGCGCTTAGGTAAGACACCACATTCCGGTCTGCTGCAGACAGGGCCGGATCTAGACGGGGCCCCAACGGGGGCCAGTGCCCCTGTAGAGCAGGGGTAACCAATAAAAAAATCAGCAGAAGTGTCAAGTACTGTACTTATCTATACTTTACTCCATTACTTATTTTTCCTCCTACTTCTGACTTCTACTCATTACATTTTCATAAAAGTATCTGTACTTTCTATTCCTTACATTTTTAAAACAAACGTTACTTGTCCTGAGATGGGTTGTAACTAATAACATTTGCTCAGTTACATTAACTTGAGTAAATTTTGGATAAAAACGTCCTTTTACAAGTCATTTCACTGCACCACACTTTTTACTTTTACTTAAGTAAAAGAAGAGGTGTCAAGTAACGAAGTACAAATACTTTGTTACTGTACTTAAGTACACTTTTTAGGTATCTATCATTTACACCATTACTTATTTTTCTTCTTCTGACTTCTACTCATTACATTTTCACACTAGTATCTGTACTTTCTATTCCTTACATTTGTAAAACAAATGTTACTCATTACTCTTGGCTTCGGTTTAATGTTTCTAAATATTTATTTCCCGTCATGTGCTCCATCCAATGCAGATCATTGGCTCCACCCACATCTAGTGAAAACTAGTGTGATTGGATGAGTCATAGAACGCAAACTGCGAACGTGAATTATCTATGCCAGATTCAGAAAAAGATGTTGAAATGTGTGAAAGGTCGGACACAGGCGCGAGCGTATCGGGAGACGGAGACCAACAAGACCTCCCTCATCCTTGGCCCTATCTCTAAGAATTTTACTAAATAGTCGAAAAATTGAGCTTTCAATTCATATAGTGGCATCTGGCTGATTATTTAAAGGTTACTTTATACTTTTATACTTTAAGTAGTTTTTGGAGCACATACTTTTTCACTTTTACTTGAGTAAAGAGATCAAGTTGATACTTCAACTTTTACCAGAGTGTTTTTAAACTGCAGTATCTATACTTCTACTTAAGTAACAAAGGTGTGAACTTTTGACACAAGTGGAAATCAGCGGGGTCCGAATAAAGAAAATCATCAACCAGTAAAGGTGCAGAGACATTTTACAGCATTTAACACTGAAATAAAACGCAGGTGTTTATGCTTCCATGTTATACATAGAATTTTTTATAAAAAAAAACAATAAATATGAAAAATAGAATGTTTTTCCATTTTAAAAATCTAAATTGTTTTTAAAGTAGAGTAAAAAACGTCTTTCAGTTTGGTATATAGACAATTTCCTGACTCACCTTCTTTATAAAACAACTGAACTGACCTTTTTTCTTTCTTTCTTTCTTTTTATGGCTTCGTAGGGAAATCATATTTAAATGTCAAATCATTCTGGTTTAAACATGTTTATAAATGTACTCTTTATCAGACCATATTGTCCCAAAAGTTAGAAAATTTCTATTTAAGAACAAAATCCTGTTGTTTTTTTTTTTTGTTATCTTCTGCAGGCCAGTTAGTTCTATGTTAGCCTGAACACCTAAATTCGGCCAATCATATATCAATCATCAGTCATCTGTCAATCAAAATTTTTCGGCCATAGCATTTTGAAAAAATTCTGAATCTATATTGACCTAATAAGACATAGAATTTTAATTAAATAGAAATTTCACTTTATGCAGCTATATTAGTATATTTTGCCCTGATTTTTATTTCATGCTTTTCTGTGCCACCATGAAAACACGGTGGCCCCCTCATGGCCCCCTCCTGACCCCCTGGTGCATTTTGGTTTGAACCGCCACTGTTTTAAGAGATCCCATAACAAACTCAGACTGTAATTATTACTCAATCATATGCACCACAGGCAGAGATTACAGCAAAAAAATACGACTTTTACATGTTTTATAAAGTTCAAAAAGGCTTTAAGCGTCAGAAAGCTCAGCAGGCCCCAGGTATAAACAAAATAAGCAACTGCAAATGGATCCAAAGCCAGCAGGGGGCCCCGAGAGCCTCTCATCCAAAACTGTATTACTAAAGAAGCCTGTTTCCGCCACCGTCATGAAGAGTTATATAGCATTATTATGCTTTAGCTCTTTAATAATAATGAAAGATAATTCCAGAATTATGAGATACTCTCTTATTATCATGAGAGGGTGTCTCATTAGTATAAGAAAAGCATTTAATAGTTATGAGATGTAATTTTTATTGTGTTACGTGGGTGAAAGAAATACGCCCCCATACTCTCGCTGCTAAAGGCATAAAAAAGATGCATGCAAAAACAAGCTTAATTCAACAAGAACATAAGTTCATGCTTAATAATGGTAAAGGTGATCAATAAAACAAACCTAAAAAGACAGAAAAATCAATATATATATATACATATAGTGATCAATAACATGAAGGGAACACATCAACATGATAAAGCTTCAGTCAAATCAAACTTCTGTGAAATCAAAGTAACACTGACTGACAATCAGTTGGACGTGCTTTTGGTTAAATGGAAAACAAACACGGGTGGAAAAATTTTGCAGGTGGCGACCACAGATCACTTCTCAGTAACTTTCTCTCTTTTTTTTTTTTTTATAACCGCTGTTCTGGTCAATTTTTAATGTCGGTGGTGCTTTCACACTCACTATAGCATGAGAAGGACTCTACAACCCACACAAGTGGCTCAGGTGCAAAAACCTAGCAAGGAGGAACAGGAGGGGCACTGCCAGAGCCCTGCAAAATGACCAGCAGGTCACAAATATGCATTTCAAATGGTTAGAAACTGACTCCATGATGATGACAGAGGTGACAGAGTCTGTAGACACCCTGGAGAGAGGGACATCCCTCAGCATGACTGCCTTGGCAGTGGGACAGTAATGATGTGGGTTTGCATTTCTTCAGAGGGCCCCACAGCCCTCCACCTGCTCCCCAGAGGTATGAGGACTGCCATTAGGTACCAGGATGAGAGGCTCTGGGTTCCTCCTAATGCAGGGCATTGATAAACCTCATGTGTCAGCACTTCCTGCAAGATGAAGCAATAGAAGCTGTGGACCGAGCCGCCCGTTGCCCAGACCTGAATCTGACATCATGTCTCCATCCGTCCACCAACGTCACATTGCTCCACAGATTGCCCGGAAGGTTCCTGATGCTTTAGTCCAGGTCTGGGAGGAGACCAGCAGGAGCAGCCCAGGAGTTGTAGGCTCAATACTGAGCCTCATTCTGACGATCGCAGGCGACTGATTTTATTGCGTTTACAACTAATAACTCAGAATGCATGAAAATTACAACAGTAAAATGTTTACCATTATAGACATATTAGACATCGTTAGAAAGCTTAGATCCTCCATAATTCAACCACCAAGTTCATTTAATGGACACAGCGAGCACCAAAGCACAATTAGCAGATATAGCAGCATGGAAACATGTAAACATTACAAAACAGCCACAACAACATACCTATGAAGGCGTCCAGAAGCCGTTTTATAAATCCAATCTCCAATTTGTTTTACTCCATTTGTCCATAAGGGTCCACAGATTGAAAGTAATCCAGATTATTCATAATAAAAATATTCCATGATGAGAAAATCGCCTCATACGTCCGGTTGTTGACATTAGAAAAGTTAGCTGGTCATAGCTAATGCTTAGCATCTTGCTAATATTTACTTCCTAATACTTATTTCTTTAGTTCCTCAGCCTACAATGCTTGGTGTGTTTCTTTACTTCGTCTTCTTACCAACAAGACTAAACTTTCCGCATCTTTGTACGACTCAATTTTAGTCAGGGACGGACAATGAAGTCTCACAAGCGCTCCTTGGCTGTTAGCTAATGACGCACCGAGTAGAGGGATATTACGCCTCATAGAGTCCTGCTGTTATTGGTTAAAACCACGTGGGTTGTTTGGCTTTTTAGCCAATGAGATAAGGTTTCAAACAAGCCTACATGTGGCTGGGGTATATAAAGCAGCATAAAGCTTACACTATTTTCATTTATATTTTCAGAAACTAGACGGTGTTAGATTTTAAATGATGTATCACACATGTAATTTTGCTTGCTTATTTCCTTTTCCATTTGGGTATGCAAAATAGGCGAGGATCACTTTAAATTAGGTGGGTTTTTAGAGGTGAAGGACATTACATCAAAGCTGGATCAGCCTGTAATGTTTTTCCACTGTAATTTTCTCCAAAATCCAGGCCTCCATTGCTTAATAAATTAGATTTTTACTGGTTATTTTATTTTTTTTGTGTGATTTTGTTTGTTGTATAGGACAAAGCATTCCAGGAAAATATTTCCCGTGTTCCTTTAATTCTTTTGACCAATATATATATATATATATATATATATATATATATATATATATATATATATATATATATATATATATATATGGTGTATATATATATATATATATATATATATGGTGTAGCAGAAGTGTTGGTGATGCAGCATTCTTATTGAACATTTTCCCTGTCCATCTGTCCCTGTCAGTCACACTGACTAATGCTGACAGAAGCAAAGAGAGCAGATGTCTTGCAACCGTATCATTTGGCACAAGGTGAGCCTCATCTGATGCTTTTGGATTCCTACTTTCCTTTTACATAAAAACAAAAAAACAGCAATAACATCAAATTAATCTATTTGCGACCAGATGTGGAAATCCTCCACCATCCTGAACACTTTGCTCGTCCTCCTCTATTGATGATTTCTTGCATGCAGCTGTGTGAAATCTAAAAAAACTCTGAATAAGGAAGATCTGCCCCAGATATACGCCGTTCAAGTGAGTAGGCATCCTAGAGATAGGAGGCATAGATAGCGCTGCCTTGTCAGTCTCATTAAATACAGCTACCACCCATGTTCCTCTGTCATGTAATGTCATTAGGGCTTAAGTGTGTTTTGATTTTTTACTTCCTTCTTCTGGTTAAACTTGTTATTTCTCTATCTTTGTTGTTTCTATGAGCTGAGTCAGTGTCTATGAAGGCCTGCTCTATAAACAGGGCTTGTGTAACAGCTTTAGGAAACAGAAACTCTATTTGTGTAATGAGTTTATTAAAATCAGTCGTATACCGTAAGGAAAAAAGCAGCTACTTGCCAAGTAGTTAAATTTGCGCTTAGATATACTCGTAACCTCTTTGACAGCAAGTCAATATTTCTGTTTGTTTTTCTGCTTTATTAATTATGTCATCAACATAAAATCTGACTCCCATAAAACAAGTATGAACAGGCCCTGGAAAACATCACATAGAGCGTGTGATCAGAGAGCGTTTGGAAGCGTTAGGTTTTAGTTCTATTCAAATTCTTCACATAGATCTGCCTATAGTAGATGTTAACCTGTATTCTGTATGACTAAGGCTGCATTTATCTATATGGGAGAACATTGCAGGAATTTTATGGATGATGTTTGATATTATTGGAAACAATGAATATGTTTTATAATTGGAAATTCGAAAAAAAAAATGCAAATCAGAAATTAAACTTTGAAAAAACTTTGTAAGAGTAGCTATGCTGTTTTCTCAGATTTTATTTTTGCAGTTTTTAGTTTACTTTTTTTTTTTTTTAAATGTTCAAAATTTCCAAGTTTTCCCTATTTTTATTAGCTTTTATCTGACATTTTTTTTAAACTTTTCATTGATTTATATTTTAAGGTTTTTTTAACATATTATTTTCAGATTCAATTTTTCATTTCATCTTTTTTATGTTTTTCATCAATTTTGTACAGAGTTTCTTTTTTCAATTTTTATTCCAACATTTTTTTTTTATTTATCTTACACTTTCAGAAAAAAATATTTTAAGTTTTACAAATTGTGTTCTTGTCAGAATCAGTCTTATGGATTCCCTTCACTTTTCTTGAAAATAGAAACTCTGTAAAAAATGTGTTAAATATATTTAGTTGTAATCAGAATTTAGAAAATTAAATCTAAGAAAAGAGCAAATTTGGTCTCAAAACCTTTAAAAAAAAACTTTTTCAGAGATTTGTTTCTGAATTGCATTTCTTTTTTTTTTTTTTCAAATTTCTACTTACAGAAAATGTTCTTTGCTTGCAACAATAATGGACAAACTTTCACCCCGTACGATGAAGAATACAGGAGAAGCTGGAAACGGCCGTTATTATTTAATGATCAAAGATCTTGTGAGAGCATTTTAGGCTGATTTATAATTTGATTGGTGTGATGTGTCCTGATAAGATGGTTCTATGTCCTAATGATGTTTCTTTGAAGGATACAAAAGAAAAGACAAAAAACAAAACAATAAATCATTTAATTTAATATGTCAAACACAAAAAGTGTTGTGTAATAGAAACAAATATGAAAATTTAGATTTAAAATCTAAATAATAGCAAGAATTTAAATTAGAATTTAAATCCAAACCCACCTTCATTCTTTTAATTCTCTCATCCAGTAAGAAGCTCATTTCTCAGATTCCTTTAAGCCAAAAAAAACAACAAAAAAAGCTTTTATATTTTACAAGAAACGTTCAATCTTCCTTTTTACACATCAAAGCCAGTTTAGTGACTAGAGCAAAATCCCATTATATTTAAATATATTTAGTAGAAAAATAAATTACATGAATCATTAATTTTCCATTTATAAAATAAATTAATAAATAGATGCTATATCAGCTTATTTAATGGCAAATCAATTTATTTTTATGGGACTTAAAATTTCAGCCCTCTTTACACCTCAGGAATGATGTAACAATAACTGCTAAAACAATCAGCAAAGCCTTTTGGCAGCTTTCTGTAACTATTGAGCCAATTTGACAGCAAATTTCTCCACTGTGAGATCAGTAAAGTCTATCTTATCTTATCTTATCTATTACATTAGTTGAATAATGATAAAATACACCGCTGGGAAGTGTCCTTCAGCTTTAAGCTAACAACAGCAGGTCCTATTGGTCGGATTTAAAATTTTCCTGCTTATTAACCTGATCCGGTGGTGAAAGTTAAGATCCGTACAGAAAACCGAAGGAAGAGCCACTTCAGTGTCTTTATTTTTTCCAAAAAAGTTAAAAAACAATCCACTGGAATTTGATTCCAAGTCTGAAGACGTTTCTCTTCCCATCCAGGAAGATTTTTCAATTCAAAATGTCAGAAATAGCGTTGAGTTTGAGGCTATTTCTGACATTTGAATGAAGCGAAACGTCTTGAAACTTGAAAACAAAGTCCAGTGGTTCGTTTTTTTTGGAATGACTATGACCAAGATGACTGAGAATCTTTACCAGCATTTAAGTTGTCTCCTGTCTTCATTCCTTCCCAGTGCCGGACAATCCGAGTTTGAAGCTGTTCAGAGCTGAAGCTAACCTGGGCCTGCTGCGGTTCTCCGATGCTCTGATGGACCTCGACTACCTCTGCTGCCTTCAACCCAACTGGACAGAAGTGAGAGACCAGCGTCTGTTGATTTATATTCCTGACTGCGTTTCATAAAGCATATAGACTTAGACTTTATTTTCATCTTTTACACACAGTATATGCAAAAAGCTATTTCGTTCAGACAGCTCTCAAGACATTTCCAACAACACACATAGGGCGCACCGCACTATAGGGCGCGCCGCACATTTTGAGGAAAAAAAAAGACGTTTATATGCGCCTTATAGTCGCGAAAATACGGTATATATATAAAGCTGTTACAATGACGTCCTTCAACGATCCTTTCCTCTATTGACTATTAACAGCCTCAGCAGGCATTTCACTGATAGAAATGCACATTTTTCATCCAAAACAAGGATATTTAAACAACACTTTACACTTTTATAGCTACTCTTAAAGTCCTAGGGAAGTTATATTTAAATGTCAAATCATTCTGCATTTTAACAATATTCTGCGTATTTTTAAATCAGCTTTTGCAGTGGATCTACCACATTTGGCTGTCATGTAAATACTGCATTTCTAGGAAAGCATTTCCTGGAGCCAACTCAAAACATTTGCTTTTGTAACATAAATGAAATGACGCATAACCAGGAATGTGTGGACTCCCTGCTCTCTTTGTATTCTGCTCTAAGCCATTCCGTTCGGAGCCATTTTTTCTCTGCCTTTTTTTAAGGTTATGTCACCCTCAGCGTTATGCAAACAGCCACTTATGTCATAACTTAGCTTAATAATTTAGTGCTGGTGTGGAAAGTCCAACGCATGCAGTCATTGTGTTGCTTGGTTCTGTTTGCAGAAATGAGTTTCTTTACATTTGAGCCGTTAAGCTGAATGTGACAGAGAAGGCAGATCAGGCCTGAATCCAACGATCAAAGGGCTTTTTAAGCAACTTTGAAGCACATGAAGCTAGAATAGGATGCTGGTAATCCTGTTTACGATGCGTTCAAACATTAAAATCAGGATCTGGTTTCGTTTCAAATCTCTAGAATTGATTTGATTCTGATTCTAATGATCCAGATTCATTTTGGATCCAAATCTCTAATCAAATTGCTGATATCAAATCATTTTTTTACAACCTGAATTACATGACCGTATAGTTGCATCCTATAAGTACTCTCATTACAGTGAACCCTCGTACCAAAAAGAACCCGCGATAGGCGAAATCCGTGAAGTAGAAACCTTTATTTTTTTACAGTTATTATACAATGAAAAAGTCCATAAAACATTGAAATCAAGGAACTTTTTACAGGCCCAAGCATTTGTTTAACAAATAAAAGTACTGTATAAACGTTTGTTATTGTTTCTTTTGTTTTTTTTTAGAGCAAATAACTACTGTACTGTTCTGTTAAATAATATAGTTATAAATAAATAAGTAATAATTTTAATGATCAATACGAACTGAAGGGTTAATATTGCGCTGATCAGCACCGCCCCGCCATGACGGATTGGAACAGGAGAAAATGAAAAATGATTATGAAAAAAATACAAAGTACAGTAGGACAAATAGTGACTGACGAGTACAGTACAGTATTTCACTGCTGTTCCGACGGAGCCGCTGCATCCTGACTCTGCTCTGTACAGTGGCCCTGAAGTGCAAACTGCAACTACAAATCTAAAAGCGCAACTACATTAAGAAAAACACAACTACATAAAGCAAAGCGAAACTATATTAAGAAAAACAAAACTACATAAAGCAAAGCGCAACTACATTAAGAAAAACAAAACTACATAAAGCAAAGCGCAACTACATTAAGAAAAACAAAACTACATAAAGCAAAGCGCAACTATATTAAGAAAAACAAAACTACATAAAGCAAAGCGCAACTACATTAAGAAAAACAAAACTACATAAAGCAAAGCGCAACTACATTAAGAAAAACACAACTACATAAAGCAAAGCGCAACTATATTAAGAAAAACAAAACTACATAAAGCAAAGCGCAACTATATTAAGAAAAACAAAACTACATAAAGCAAAGCGCAACTACATCAAGAAAAACAAAACTACATAAAGCAAAGCGCAACTATATTAAGAAAAACAAAACTACATAAAGCAAAGCGCAACTACATTAAGAAAAACAAAACTACATAAAGCAAAGCGCAACTATATTAAGAAAAACAAAACTACATAAAGCAAAGCGCAACTACATTAAGAAAAACAAAACTACATAAAGCAAAGCGCAACTATATTAAGAAAAACAAAACTACATAAAGCAAAGCGCAACTACATTAAGAAAAACACAACTACATAAAGCAAAGCGCAACTATATTAAGAAAAACAAAACTACATAAAGCAAAGCGCAACTACATTAAGAAAAACAAAACTACATAAAGCAAAGCGCAACTATATTAAGAAAAACAAAACTACATAAAGCAAAGCGCAACTACATAAAGAAAAAGAAAACTACATAAAGCAAAGCGCAACTATATTAAGAAAAACAAAACTACATAAAGCAAAGCGCAACTACATTAAGAAAACACAACTACATAAAGCAAAGCGCAACTACATTAAGAAAAACAAAACTACATAAAGCAAAGCGCAACTATGTTCAGAAAAACAAAACTACATAAAGCAAAGCGCAACTACATTAAGAGAAACAAAACTACATAAAGCAAAGCGCAACTACATTAAGAAAAACACAACTACATAAAGCAAAGCGCAACTATGTTAAGAAAAACAAAACTACATAAAGCAAAGCGCAACTATATTAAGAAAAACAAAACTACATAAAGCAAAGCGCAACTACATCAAGAAAAACAAAACTACATAAAGCAAAGCGCAACTATATTAAGAAAAACAAAACTACATAAAGCAAAGCGCAACTACATTAAGAAAAACAAAACTACATAAAGCAAAGCGCAACTATATTAAGAAAAACAAAACTACATAAAGCAAAGCGCAACTACATTAAGAAAAACAAAACTACATAAAGCAAAGCGCAACTATATTAAGAAAAACAAAACTACATAAAGCAAAGCGCAACTACATTAAGAAAAACACAACTACATAAAGCAAAGCGCAACTATATTAAGAAAAACAAAACTACATAAAGCAAAGCGCAACTACATTAAGAAAAACAAAACTACATAAAGCAAAGCGCAACTATATTAAGAAAAACAAAACTACATAAAGCAAAGCGCAACTACATAAAGAAAAAGAAAACTACATAAAGCAAAGCGCAACTATATTAAGAAAAACAAAACTACATAAAGCAAAGCGCAACTACATTAAGAAAACACAACTACATAAAGCAAAGCGCAACTACATTAAGAAAAACAAAACTACATAAAGCAAAGCGCAACTATGTTCAGAAAAACAAAACTACATAAAGCAAAGCGCAACTACATTAAGAGAAACAAAACTACATAAAGCAAAGCGCAACTACATTAAGAAAAACACAACTACATAAAGCAAAGCGCAACTATGTTAAGAAAAACAAAACTACATAAAGCAAAGCGCAACTACATTAAGAAAAACAAAACTACATAAAGCAAAGCGCAACTACATTAAGAAAAACAAAACTACATAAAGCAAAGCGCAACTACATTAAGAAAAACACAACTAGATAAAGCAAAGCGCAACTACATTAAGAAAAACACAACTACATAAAGCAAAGCGCAACTACATTAAGAAAAACACAACTACATAAAGCAAAGCGCAACTACATTAAGAAAAACACAACTACATAAAGCAAAGCGCAACTACATTAAGAAAAACAAAACTACATAAAGCAAAGCGCAACTATGTTCAGAAAAACAAAACTACATAAAGCAAAGCGCAACTACATTAAGAGAAACAAAACTACATAAAGCAAAGCGCAACTACATTAAGAAAAACACAACTACATAAAGCAAAGCGCAACTATGTTAAGAAAAACAAAACTACATAAAGCAAAGCGCAACTACATTAAGAAAAACAAAACTACATAAAGCAAAGCGCAACTACATTAAGAAAAACAAAACTACATAAAGCAAAGCGCAACTACATTAAGAAAAACACAACTACATAAAGCAAAGCGCAACTACATTAAGAAAAACACAACTACATAAAGCAAAGCGCAACTACATTAAGAAAAACAAAACTACATAAAGCAAAGCGCAACTATGTTCAGAAAAAAAAACTACATAAAGCAAAGCGCAACTACATTAAGAGAAACAAAACTACATAAAGCAAAGCGCAACTACATTAAGAAAAACACAACTACATAAAGCAAAGCGCAACTATGTTAAGAAAAACAAAACTACATAAAGCAAAGCGCAATTACATTAAGAAAAACAAAACTACATAAAGCAAAGCGCAACTATATTAAGAAAAACAAAACTACATAAAGCAAAGCGCAACTACATTAAGAAAAACAAAACTACATAAAGCAAAGCGCAACTATATTAAGAAAAACAAAACTACATAAAGCAAAGCGCAACTACATTAAGAAAAACTAAACTACATAAAGCAAAGCGCAACTATGTTAAGAAAAACTGCATAAAGCAAAGCGCAACTATGTTAAGAAAAACAAAACTACATAAAGCAAAGCGCAACTACATTAAGAAAAACAAAACTACATAAAGCAAAGCTCAACTACGTTAAGAAAAACAAAACTACATAAAGCAAAGCGCAACTATGTTAAGAAAAACACAACTACATAAAGCAAAGCGCAACTACATTAAGAAAAACAAAACTACATAAAGGAAAGCGCAACTACATTAAGAAAAACACAACTACATAAAGCAAAGCGCAACTATGTTAAGAAAAACAAAAGTACATAAAGCAGAGCGCAACTACATTAAGAAAAACACAACTACATAAAGCAAAGCGCAACTACATTAAGAAAAACACAACTACATAAAGCAAAGCGCAACTATGTTAAGAAAAACACAACTACATAAAGCAAAGCGCAACTACATTAAGAAAAACAAAACTACATAGAGCAAAGCGCAACTATGTTAAGAAAAACAAAACTACATAAAGCAAAGCGCAACTACATTAAGAAAAACAAAACTACATAAAGCAAAGCGCAACTACATTAAGGAAAACACAACTACATAAAGCAAAGCGCAACTACATTAAGAAAAACAAAACTACATAAAGCAAAGCGCAACTACATTAAGAAAAATAAAACTACATAAAGCAAAGCGCAACTACATTAAGAAAAACAAAACTACATAAAGCAAAGCGCAACTACATTAAGAAAAACAAAACTACATAAAGCAAAGCGCAACTACGTTAAGAAAAACACAACTACATAAAGCAAAGCGCAACTACATTAAGAAAAACAAAACTACATAAAGCAAAGCGCAACTACATTAAGAAAAACAAAACTACATAAAGCAAAGCGCAACTACATTAAGAAAAACAAAACTACATAAAGCAAAGCGCAACTACATTAAGAAAAACAAAACTACATAAAGCAAAGCGCAACTACATTAAGAAAAACACAACTACATAAAGCAAAGCGCAACTACATTAAGAAAAACACAACTACATAAAGCAAAGCGCAACTACATTAAGAAAAACACAACTACATAAAGCAAAGCGCAACTACATTAAGAAAAACACAACTACATAAAGCAAAGCGCAACTACATTAAGAAAAACACAACTACATAAAGCAAAGCGCAACTACATTAAGAAAAACAAAACTACATAAAGCAAAGCGCAACTACATTAAGAAAAACAAAACTACATAAAGCAAAGCGCAACTACATTAAGAAAAACAAAACTACATAAAGCAAAGCGCAACTACATTAAGAAAAACACAACTACATAAAGCAAAGCGCAACTACATTAAGAAAAACACAACTACATAAAGCAAAGCGCAACTACATTAAGAAAAACACAACTACATAAAGCAAAGCGCAACTACATTAAGGAAAACACAATTACATCAACCTACCGGAAAAGGTAGGTACCAGTGGGAAACATGAGACATCGCTGATTGGACGACGGCGCCGTTTGACCCTTGAACCGGAAGTCATTCTGCCTGCTACAGCTTTTGAAAACATGGATATTGTCGGCGCCCCAAACATAGCTGCCGTTATCCAGGAATATTTTGAATCAGGACATACGTACGAGGTGATACTGGATATGCTCAAGTATAATCACCAAATTTCAGTTAGTTTGCGTACACTGAAGACACACTTAAAAGAAGCTGGACTGTTCAGATGACGCAACTTCCGGTTCAAGGGTCAAACGGCGCCGTCGTCCAATCAGTGATGTCTCATGTTTCCCACTGGTACCTACCTTTTCCGGTAGGTTAATGTAATTGTGTTTTCCTTAATGTAGTTGCGCTTTTAGATTTGTAGTTGCAGTTTGCACTTCAGGGCCACCGTAGCTCTGTGGCATTTTTTCTTCTAAAGCCTGCGGTGCAGGTGTGTTTTTTGGAGAGAAGAACATAGTTATTGGTAGTTGTTGTCGCTCTTTTTTCTTCTGGGCCAAAAGATCCTTATAAACCGACATGCCACCATTAATATGTTTGACAATAAAGTTTAACAATGCATGATGCAAATCCGTGAAGCAGCGAGACCGTGAAAAGTGAACCGCGTTATGGCGAGGGTTCACTGTATACTAACTATTTAATAAAGTTTAACTTCCATGAAAATGAATCAGAGTATCTGGGAACTTCAGAAACGTTTGTTTCTTACTTCTGATAACCGGGATAATTCCTTTATCTTGCTGGGTTGGATTATTATAGATTACATCAAAGAGCTGCATCTTAGGGTCAACGTTTCTGCAACCTGATTTTAATTTAGTCCCAAAAGCCTTTTCTGTCCTAACATCAGCACTTTACTGGGACTTTAAAATGTATAGATTAACTTTTTTAATTCTTACAGCAGCTCTCAGTCACCAAAAAAAAAACAAAAAAACATACAGGAAGTTGGTAAAAGAAAAAGAATTGTTTCAATATAACTTATGTTCTAAATATATTAACTTACAATATACTGTTAAGGCTCATTTCTAAATGTTATTGAACTTTTTATACTTTTTTTCATATTTTACAGCAAATTATTTACAGCAGTTATTTACAGTATTATGGGTGATAGATGGATCTTGAACAAACATTTAAAGGAAATGTTTTGTTTCACCACCATGGTTGTTATTGCCTGGATCTGAGGCTGAATCTAAAGAAATGTTTGGACTAGGGCTGAAATAATCTATCAGATTAATTGATTATTGAAATAAACGTCAACTAATTTAGTAATCGATTAATCGTTATACTGGAGTATAAAGACTCTAAAACATGCTTGTAGCTGACAGGGCGACTCATATATAAATGTTTTGTATTTAAGATAAGAAAAAAACTTCTCTATCAATCTGCTCTGTAATCCAGATCTCATCTGGTTTAATTTTGTTAAAAATATTCTTTATCTTTGGCTATCCGATTATTAATCAATTGCTCTAAAAAATAATTAACAGATTAATCTATTTGCAGCCCTAGTTTGGACATTTTAAATAGAGACAATATTTAGATTCTTCCAATAAACTGAAATGAGCTTTTAAGTGGATTTTGTAAAGATAATTAATCCAAAAGGTTCTGCTCAATAAAAGCCTGTATTTATACCTTTTCTCTAAAGGTTGCAGTAGGATCAGAGTTGCAGTCTTTTCATGCACAGGCAGATGGGTGCTGACTCTCCGTTATCTCTGCAGGGTTTTTTTCGTAAAGGGAATGTTCTGCTGGAAATGGGTCAGCAGAAGGAAGCCCTGATCCAGTTCCACCATTGCCTAAAACTTCAAGCTGAGTTTGTTGCTGCAAAGAGCCAGATCAAGAAGGTTGGTTCATCTCACATTAAAGGTTCAAAAGCCTCGTTTATGACTTGCTGTGGATTTTTGATATTTTAATCTAGATTTTCCAAGCAGGCCTCAAAATGTGAAACCTGAGCTTTATTGCAGGCAGTTCTTCACCATTTTATTCTGAATGACAGGTCCTGCAGGTAGAGGGAATAGCGGTGCCAGAGGAGGTGCCATGCATTCTGCAGCTGGTTTCTGATTATCTGAAAGAACCCCCCATCACCACCCTCAGCGGTTCCCAGGCACCGACGCAAGGAGAAGGCCAGAACCCAAACATGGAGAAGAGAGAAGCACACAAGGTGAAGATTCAGGATGCTCCTTGTTCTGAAGTCAGTCCTGCAAAAAGGGTACGCTGCGATAAATACTCATAGGAGCAGTTTCTTTTTAAGATTTTAAACTACTCTCCGCATACATTTTAAACATTTTACACATGTAGATTAAACACCCTGAGGTCCCAATATCTCACATTTATGACTTCATGCTCATTTCTGCTCTCTGGGATTCTGTCCACCTGTAGATTCTCTCCTTCTCACCTGTAGACCTGTTTCTCTGCTCTCATGTCAACTTCTGTCACTTTGAGGGAGGAACCAACCCTAGAAAGTAAACTAACACTGATTGGCTGCTTTTCAGGAAATACCGCTTCTTGAACCAGTATGTTTCCATCCAGGTTGTAGCAACGCTAGCAAAGCATTGTGATTATCACGACCCGATCCGATATTCATCCAGGGCGTCATAAATACTGTAATTGTGGTACTAAAAGTACTTATTTCAATCTTTAACTCACTAAAGAATGCTAATACACATCTTTAAAACATTTTATGACATTTCTGAGACAACTTTGATGCTTTTTATGTTTTCTCCGTTAAACTGCTTCTCTGACCTCATCATGGGACCTCATCCGACAGAATATGATTAAACCGTGTTTATCTGCTTTTTAGTTGCTTCTTTCTTTAGATTACGCACTATATACCATAATGATAACAAAAGACTGAGACAAACAAAACGAGACAAACAAAAAGACTGCGGCCGTTTCTCAATCTGTGTACTTGTGCGTCCTCGTTTCCTCGTGAAACGTAATCAGCCCATTGGTACTGTTCCGATTAACAACAACACAAGGCTGACAACCGACGAAGTCCCTCCCTCTTTACCCAGCATGCATCAGAGCAGACTTGTCCGTTCTTGTGATTGACAGCTAGTTGTCAGTGAGTCTTAAAACGTACTGATGACTAAAGGAATACACGCCCATTGAGGCATTTGAAAGTTTATTTTTTTATACAAATCTAAAGGGATAAACTGGTATTGGCTATGGGTGTGCTGGTCTGACTGGGTATGCTCATCTGACAGAACACCGGCGCCACAGAACGTTGGAACGTTTCATTACCTCAACGCTGAGGAGGAAATCCGAAACTGGATGTTGGCTGGAAGGGCTCGTCTAATCTAGTTATGCTATCTTGGGTTGCGGCATGGACGAAATTTTGATTTCAGAAATGGGTGAGACGCAAATATTGTTTAATATAACTGATTTCAGCGTGCTTGACCATCTAATCACACAAGATGGAGGGCCAATCAGGAGCTTGTGGGCGGTCTAAAATCAGTGAAGTGGGATTCAGCTTGAGCTGCGGTTTTCCGCTTGGTCCTAGTGCTCAACGAATGTCTGTGTACTGTAGCGGATTGTCATTGTTTTTGGACAGTAAAACATGCAGGAGACAAATACAAACATTTGAAAAAGTGCAGGGGACATGTCCCCCCTGTTTCCCCCATAAATTACTTACATTGGGACAGCTGAGCCTGCCAGTGTAACTTCCTTCACAGGTGGGCGGACTTTCTAGTCACTGCTGCTCTCCGTTGTCATGGTTGCGGTACTAGTGTTCTTCTTCAATTGTGGTGGTTTTCCCAAAAAATCCGAAATGCGTTTCTGTGCCAAATTTCCTCCTCGTTTCTGTCATTAGACCATGTAAATTTACTAGTCTGCTGCTGTGAGCGGGATAGTAAAAGGAAGAGGAATAAAAATAAAAAACAGTGATTTTTAAATATTATTTCAGTTTAATGTGGGGAAAAAAGTCATAATTTTGACTTTAATTCTGATATTAAAGTCAAAAGAAAAATAGTTTTTTTCCCATATTTAACTGAAATAAAATTCAAAAATCACTTAAAGCTACAGTGTGTAATTTTCAGCGACATCTAGCGGTCAGACTGCAGACTGCAGCAACATGAACATCTCCCCCCCACCGCTTCTCCCCCCCAACAGTACGGCGAGCGTTACGGGACAAAATGTCTTCCACGACGTCCGCATCACCTACCTTCTCAAGTGATGAGGTTTGTTTACATAGATAATTCTACAGATAGTATTTCATTAGTCTGTGTAGGGTAGTTCATCTCTCTCAACTTGCCGTAGTTACTTTCGAGCGTAATGGGCGATCTCGCAATCGCTAGTTTGTTGGCTCTGCGCTGCCGTAGCGCAAAGATGTCTGCCTCCATGGCTGCGAGACCCGCTCCTATGTAATTATAAATAACGAATTCTAAGGCAACGCAAATATTAAGGTTAAGAGGCTGAGCTCGTAGATGATGATAAATAACATAGTTATGTATAATATATTACATTTCTGACTGTATATCCCTGTAATTATTACACATTGTAGCTTTAACTGTTTTTATTTTTTCAGTGGCCCTAAACCTCTTCCGTAGGATCCCTCTTTACCTGGCGAGTAAAATAATGAAATTAAAATCCAAATACACGTAATAGTAAAACAAAACAAAAAAATTATTTTCTAAAAATATTCATACATTTATAAATAGGGCAAAGTATTTTTAATAATTTTTTTTTTAATTTCCCTCTCACCACTTGGGGGGCCTGATGTCATTGAATCTACACGCATGAAACGCACAAAAATCTCCGATATTTTATATACTATTTCCTTGTGGTAAATTCTTTTTTAGCAGTGCAACTGTTTACGGAATAACAATAGAGCAAAATAAAACATTATATAATAAGACAATAAAATAATTAAAATTACAATCCACAGTAAAATTACACCCCTCTGATATAAACGTTCTAAAACCCCAAACTGACGAGAAACTGAGATGGAGCGGGGACCCCCTAATTTTGTATGAAAGAGTGTCTATCAAACTGGTCCTTTAGTCATTGCAGATGGAGTCATGTAACGAAAGTAATTAAGCCCTGGGATTATTAAAGTATTACTGATTCCTAACTAGTTAAACTGAGCTTTGTTATTGGTTTCCAGATGAAGCATGAAGCTGGTACGGAGTGCTGCCTCAGCCTCTGCCAAGCTGTTTCCTTCCTGCCTACCGGTGAAGAAGATGAGGAAATGATGATGAGGAAAGAAGAATGCCAGGGTAGAGGTAAGCCAGCGCTCCAGAGAGACATTTAATTGTCTTCATCATTATGTTAACAGACAGTAAATGTTATTGATCTTCTGATTCTTTACTTAACTTCTCACAACGTTCTCTCCATCCCAGGGGAAAGTAAAGCAGGCAGAGAGAAAACACTGGCTGTGCTCACCGTCTCAGACTTTGAATGCCCTCTCTGCATCAGGTAATAGCTACATTTAGTCCATCTCCTGCAGACATAATAAAAGAGTAGACCCAGCATTGACTGTCGCAGCGCATGAAGTACGGGCGCCATCTTGGGGAGGTCGACCTGCTACCCTATTCTACTGTGCGGGTTATTTTTGTTTGAATCGACAGACCGCTTGAGGGATAACTTTGTGTAGTAATTCTCCCTCCCATATATATATATATATATATATATATATATATATATATATATATATATATATATATATAATATGTGGAGGAAGAATGGAAAATCACTTTAATGTCCCTGAATGGGTAAATTGTGGTGTCACAGCAGCAAAAGATTACAGCTAAAATAGTCACTAAAATTTTGACCTTAAGAAGTGTATAAAAATAACAGAATAAGTGACAGAGTAAAAAAAAACACAAGAATGAAAGAAATGTAAATACTGTACATCTGCAAAATAAATAATCAATATACTGTAGCTGTGGAGAGAGAAAGAGGGAGAGGTGCATATACATGTTTGTGTATACCTATATAAAAATGTTTGTGTATATAGTAATAAAATATATAAGGATGTAGGGGTGGCTGTGCTTTGGAACATGCACACATCCAATCAGAATATTCTATTACTCTTAACCCCACTAAGAATATCTAAATACAACAAAATATTTGTTTTCAGCAACAAAAAATAAACACAAATCCTTAAAATTTTGTTCAATATTCAGCGAGTTAAAGTAAATGAAAATTGTGTGTCTGCTCAACACATTATACTGATTGGAGCCGTTGACGCACCCAAGATGTCAGCGCCCATAGGTGAAAGCCGTGGATGCTCCTACATCATGGTTAATGTTTGGCTAACTCTCAGACTGTAAACTAATGTACAGCACACTTATTATTAGCAGCATATTCACTGAGCTGCGCTGTATTTAAATCAACCTTTTATCTGCCACTCTGTTCTCTGCAGGTTGTTTTTTGAGCCGGTAACGACTCCATGCGGCCACACTTTCTGCAAAAACTGCATTGAGAGGAGTCTGGACCACAACGTGCGCTGTCCACTCTGCAAGCAGCCGCTGCAAGAGGTAAACTCCAGACAGACATCCTAGATATTCTCTACTATGAAATATAAATAATATGCTTTATGATCGTCTCATAAAGATCTTTGCTGCATGAGGAAACCCTGCCGGTGTGTATAAAACAATCAGAGCCTTTTGCTCAATGATTTTCAGTTATTGTTAGCGCTGCACTATAAGACTCCTGTCCTCTAGGTGGCGGTAATACACTTATTTTTTCCGTAGTTTGTTCCTCAGAAAAGATAATTTTTCATTGGAATTGACAAAATTGACAAAATGTGGGTGCCTGAAGAAGCATCATAAGCAAAATGTTTTGTTAATAGCTGTGTTCCATTACTAATCAAATTTTGGAAACTGTGATTACGAAAATGAATTTGCTAAATGGAGCTGCTTTTATTTGCTCTCATTCCATTTAAAATTAATATAATATGTTGTGTTTAAATACACAGATGGAGAAATTTGATATTTAACATGTTTTTGAAAACAGTTTCATGAGAAGAAGGGGGGATTTTCCTTTTTTTAAATGATGATACACAGTAAAATGTTATGTCTTACATAAAAATCAATTTAAAGGTCGAAAGGTCAAACTGCTGTGCTGCCATCTAGTGGAAATATAAAGGAACTGACCAAAAAGCCCTGAACTGAATTCATTCTCCTTTTAATATGAAATAGCTTTTCTTTGTAAAATTTACAAATAAAAACACTTTAAAAAAAAAGTTATATAAAAAACAAAAAAAAAAAGTTGCTTTCTTGGCAAACTGAAGTAGATCTAATTTTTTGCGCGCGCCCTCTTTATAGATATATAAAACACAGACGTTGGAGGCTTGTGGTCTGTCCCTGATGTCCCATCCGATGACTTTTTTTCACTTGACCTGAACTCCTTCTTCTGCTCAGAGATCCACAGTGTAAAACATGCTGAACATTGATGTCTGACTGAGGAGATCTGCTCACTCTGCTCATACTCAGAACCTTAAAGGAAAAGTCAGGAAAAGCAAGGAATAATCAATGGATCATTATTTTTTAACCTAAAACTAATACGTTCGCTGTGATTTAATGAATTTAGCCTTAATCTGTAAAAAAAGAAAAACTATTTTTTTCATATCTGAGTCTGGGAGCGGCCATTTTTGCCCAAATATAGTAACCCCTCCCTCCTGCCATCTTCCGGCAGTGACGTCACGGTGCGGTAAGCCTAGCGCCATTCTCCCCGCTTTACAAGCTAAATCAATGGGAACTACTAGACACATCTGCAATCAACAACAATTATTGAAGATTTCCAGAGGACTTCACCATTGAAATTCACCAGAGCTATAGTGAAACTGACAATGCCCACGTGCATGGCAGCTGGATGCTGGAATACATCGGGTAAAAGTGAAAAAAAAGAGTTATTCCACCTTTCTGATTCCTGATCCTCCACGGACGGGTTGGTCGTTGGATCGCCAACTTGAAGAGGGAGGATTTGCCATCGAACTTCTGGCCAGAGAAAAAAACACGTAATATGTAGCCAACATTTGGAAGAAGAATGTTTTCAAGATGACTTGGATAATAGCGCGTTGTGACAAACACCAGATACAGCACTGGGACTTGATCAACAGCCGATACCGCACCGTGACGTCACAAACCAGTAGGTGGCAGTAGTGTTCTTTGACAAACATGGATGCCTCCAGTAAAGCACATTCACAAGAAAATTACTCTGAAATAAAAACACTGATCATTTATTGAACAGGATGGAATCATTTATATGTAAAGTACTTTCAGAAGTTTGAATTCTGAATATGACCCGACTTTTTCTTTAAATAGCTGTTTGTATCCCTGTTATTTTGTCACAAATTTTTTTTTCAGGCAGAAATATCCTGGAACAGTGAAAATGATTCCTTACTTCTTGGTTAATTCTTTTATTATTTTTGATTATATCAGATTTTCCATTTCCCTTTGCTGCTGTTACATCTGTATTTCCCATCTTAGAGAGAGTCAATATATATTTTTATTTTGTTGTATATTTTAGCCTTAAATTTCAGTTTTTCAGGTTTAGTTTATTTATATAGCACCAATTCACAACACATGTCATCTCAAGTTTCCAAATATTAACCTCTGTTCAACTTTTCACCTTTTTCTTAAGCTCCATCTCCCTGAGATTGTCCCACTTTAGGAAAGCCCACCTTCCTCTGGATAAGACTATCATTCCTGTTGCTTTTGAATAGGATAGTATAAAATAGAATAGGATAGAATAAAATAGAATAGGATAGAATAAAATAGAATAGGATAGAATAAAATAGAATAGGATAGAATAAAATAGAATATGATAGAATAGAATAGAATAAAATAGAATAGGATAGAATACAATAGGATAGAATAGAATAAGATAGAATAGGATAGAATAGAATAAAATAGAATAGGATAGAATAGAATAAAATAGAATAGGATAGAATACAATAGAATATGATAGAATAGAATAGAATAAAATAGAATAGGATAGAATACAATAGGATAGAATAGAATAAAATAGAATAGGATAGAATAGAATAAAAATAGAATAGGGTAAAATACAATAGGATAGAATAGAATAAGATAGAATAGGATAGAATAGAATAAAATACAATAGGATAGAATATGATAGAATAGAATAAAATACAATAGGATAGAATAGAATAAAATAGAATAGGATAGAATACAATATGATAGAATAGAATAAGATAGGATAGAATAGGATAGAATAGAATAAAATACAATAGGATAGAATAAAATAGAATAGGATAGAATAGAATAAAATACAATAGGATAGAATAGAATAAGATAGAATAGGATAGAATAGAATAAGATAGAATAGGATAGAATAGAATAGGATAGAATAGAATCAAATACAATAGGATAGAATAAAATAGAATAGGATAGAATAGAATAAAATACAATATGATAGAATAGAATAAGATAGAATAGGATAGAATAGAATAGGATAGAATAGAATAAGATAGAATAGAATAAGATAGAATAGGATAGAATAGAATAGGATAGAATAGAATAAGATAGAATAGGATAGAATAGAATAGGATAGAATAGAATAAGATAAGATAGAATAGGATAGAATAGGATAGAATAGAATAAGATAGAATAGGATAGAATAGAATAGGATAGAATAGAATAAGATAGAATAGGATAGAATAGAATAGGATAGAATAGAATAAGATAGAATAGGATAGAATAGAATAGGATAGAATAGAATAAGATAGAATAGGATAGAATAGAATAAGATAGAATAGGATAGAATAGAATAGGATAGAATAGAATAAGATAGAATAGGATAGAATAGGATAGAATAGAATAAGATAGAACAGAATAGGATAGAATATAATAAGATAGAATAGGATAGAATAGAATAGGATAAAATAGAAAAGAATAGAATAGGATAGAAAATCGCTTTATTGTCCCACAATGGGGAAATCCTGGTGTTTACAGCAGCAAAAAGATTATAGAAAAATGTTTACAGAAATTTGGACCTTAGAGAAATATATCAGAATAACATAATAGTGAAAAGTTAAAAGATAAACAATAAAATAAAGTGCTGTAAAGCGTTTTAACAATATAAAACAGTTCACCTTTTTAATGTTTGATGTCTGTGTTTGTATAATGAGAGTAGCAGAAACCTGAGCGAGTGCCAGGGGCGGGACCATGACTGGTTGATGAACAGTCCCAGCCTGTTGGATCAAAGCTGCCTCCTCAGGGCATCTTATAAAAGTCTGGGAGGAATTTCGTAACCTGTTTTCTGCTGTAATTTACACTTTAGCAGGAAGAGAACAACTTGTGACCTGGATGGCTTTGAGCTGCGTGTGGTTTTAAAAACATTTATTTCAGATGTTACCATAGTGACCTAATCCATCCAGCATTTGATATAAATTGTAGCACATGCTGCTCTGGACCTGATTTCAGCCTGGGAGCCAAAAAATAAGGATGCAGCTGCTGATTTTAGTCTTTTTAGGGACTCCCTCTATTTCTCCCTCTGTTTACGTGACAAAATAACACAGTGATAGGTAATTAACAGCACAGCCTATTTCAGATTATATCCAGGGGAGGAAATCCCATGCTTATATGGACTTCCAAAAATTCACAAAGAAGGGGCACCACTCAGGCCCATTGTCAGCAGCATTAACTCAGCAACATACAACATTGCTAAACAGCTTACTAATATCTTAGCTCCCTTGGTGGGGAACACACCAAACTCCAAAGACTTTGCCAACAAAGTCAAACATTTAAGGATGGCACCAGGAGAAACCCTGGTATCGTTCGATGTTACTTCACTTTTCACATGCATACCTATAACAGAGGCAGTGGAAACAGTCAGGACACGTCTTGAACAAGATAGTGATTTAAACAAGAGGACTAATTTCACTCCGGACCAGATCTGCACACTACTGGGCCTTTGTCTTTCCACAACCTATTTCAAATTCAGAGGTAATTTTTACAGACAGAAGCATGGCTGCGCAATGGGATCTCCAGTATCACCAATTGTAGCCAATCTTTACATGGAAGAAATGGAAAAGAGAGCTTTAGACACTTTCAATGAAAGTGTTTTCACCAAACACATCAACTCTGTTGACCGTAACATCAAATTCACCAGAGAGGAAGCCAAGGACAACAAACTACCCTTTCTGGACTGTCTGGATAGCATGGAAGGAGATGGAAGCCTAAACATTGAAGTGTATAGGAAACCTACTCACACAAACCAGTATCTTCTTTTTGACTCACACCACCCACTGGAACACAAACTCTCAGTCATCAGAACCTTAAAACACCGGGCAGAACATGTCCCTACTAAAACAGATGGGAAGCACAAAGAACAGAAACACATCAGAGATGCTCTCCAAACCTGTGGATATCCAAACTGGGCATTTATCAAATCAGCAAGGAAATCCAAAAGACACATAACAGAAGATAGCAATGAGAAAATTAAACACAAAAACATCAGAATCCCTTATGTTGCTGGAGTGTCTGAAAAGCTCAAGAGGATTTTCTCCAAACACAAGATCCCAGTACATTTCAAGCCAAACCAAACCCTTAAACAGAGGCTAGTGCATCCTAAAGATAAAACCCCCAGACCCAATATGAGCAGAGTGGTATATGCTGTTCAGTGCAGCGAGGAATGCTCTGATCTTTATATTGGAGAAACCAAACAACCGCTCCACAGACGCATGGCCCAACACAGAAGAGCGGCCGCCTCGGGACAAGACTCCGCAGTACACCTACACCTTGTGGACAAAGGACATTCTTTTGAGGACCAGAATGTCCATATTCTGGATAAAGAAAATAGGTGGTTTGAGAGGGGCGTGAAGGAAGCCATCTATGTTAAGAGAGAAAAACCAACTTTAAACAGAGGTGGTGGACTCAGATTCCAGCTTCCAAAAACATACAATTCAATCATAGACATGATCCCTTCCAGATATCACCAAACCCCCCACCCCATCACAGAGGAACGAGGGACCTACCCGCTCCAGCCGGTGAACAATACCTCCTTAACGACCGACCCTTAACAATCATAGACAGGTTTCAGGTATTACAGGAGACAATCCCCCCCTTAATGGCAATCCCCCCTTTAACGACCGACCCCTAGAATCATAGACAGGTTCAGATATTACAGGCTAATGATGGAACTAAACGACCCATTCATCGGTTACCATTTGCATGTTTCCAAGCAATACAAGGCCTTGTCCATATAAGACTCAAACTCACTGCGGATCCAGACATTTGAATTGAGAAAGCTTCCTGGAGAGGTGGAGAAACGTCTTCAAATCTTGAAAACCAAGTCCAGTGGATATTTTTTGAATTTTTACGAAATTACTATGACCTGGATGACTGAGAACCTTCATCAGCAACACAGTGATAGAAAACGTTGCAGAAGTCTTAATGTAAACAAAAGACAAAACCTTTATCAACGAATTAAAGGAAACACAGCAGTGCAGCAATGCATGCAATGCAAATAATGTCAAAGCATGGCGGCTGGAAGCGTGCACCAATCAGCTGCTGGAGATTCCAGAATAAAGCTGAAAATGTTTGCATGTGGATTTATCAGGAATGTTTAGATGGTTTCATCTACATGCTAACTTCGCCTTCCTCTTCTCTTTTCTTCACAGTACCTAAAAAACCGGAAGTACAACCCGACAATTTTGCTTCAGGAAATCATGGAGCAACTTTTTCCCTCCCAGTTGGCTGAAAGGAAACAAGTTCATGATGCAGAGATGGCCGAACTCTCCAAGTAAGCATCCAACTCACTAAGGTTCCATCCATCCATCCATCCATCATCCATCCATCCATCCATCCATCCATCCATCCATCCATCCATCCATCATCCATCCATCCATCCATCCATCCATCCATCCATCCATCCATCATCCAACCATCATCCATCCATGC